>VSDK01003953.1:1382-32936 GCA_009767595.1 Symbiodinium kawagutii | reverse complement strand
TTGCCCTAGTTCCGTCTGAAAAACCAATGATAAACTTTGACTTATCGCTACGGTTTGGAAAATTAGCAGCGAAGAAAACACGACAAGCTTGCTTGCTTGCTTGTTCGTGTGATGATTTCTCCAAGAGATGTTATCTTCCTAGCCATAATAGCCTCAACATGAATTCCATCTTAGTCAATTTATGATTTCCCATCAACAAATATCTACATCATTCAAGACGGAAAGATCTTACTTTTTATGAGTGGTGGGTAGTGTGCATAGATATCCGGGCAGAACGATGAAATTACGGGGTGATAGCTCATCAACCCTCTGTGTCCGGTGAATTGCCAATTGTGATACTGTTGGTTCCTGCAGGATCGGATAGGCTACTATCTCGTGCCAAGGCTGCTTCATCATGGTTCAGTTGGATGCGTGTCATGCATGGAACGCTAACGGACCGGTTATTGTTTTGTGGTTATATGTCATTTACTCGGCGATTGATATTTGAAAATTCAATTTCAAAGGAGCCAGTTCAGTTGACACAAACAACGCCCCAACCACAGCACAAGTTCTGAACAATGCCGCAATGCCCGTGAAGCCATGCATAGCGAAGCATAGCCGGTGAGCGATGAAAACGTGGAAATGGCAATTGGCAGCGTTGATGGCGTCGGCTCTTGCAACAACATCCTTTCTGACGGGAAAGAGACGGGCGCAAGCCGCTTGGAAGCAAACCACGGTCAAAGAACTGTGGAGATAACCTCTGCTGTATGTTCACATTGGAAAATCTGGAGGTTCTTCTCTCGGTTGCCGCTTGAACATAACTGTCGATTTCCCCAATTACATGTGCAAATACGAAGGCACGCCGCTGGATACAGCCGCGTTGAACTCCGCTCTTTCTAGATACACCGTTGCCCGGGTCCACATGAGGTGGAATAACTGGTGTGATCAATTCAATGCATTTCTGGTGATTCTGAGGGACCCTGTCTCGAGAACAGTTTCCCAATTCTATTACTCTATGAAGAGCAAGTCTCGGCTAAAACAGCCCCATATGGGCCTGCTGCACAATTGCTACAAAACCATGGATGAACTGGCAGAAGGACTCGCTGGTGGAGCAAACCAACATCAAAACAAATCATTGTCAAAGTGCGCCAAAAACGCCCGTCGAATTGTGGCTGGTCGGTCTGAAGAGGGTGATCACTTTCGATTTAATATCGAATTTTACGCGAAAAATATTTTGCGAGATTTGGGAGCGTGGAGTCGCAGAATCTTGGTGCTGAGAACTGAGTACCTTTGGGATGATTACAGTAGCCTCGATTCTCTATTGGGAGGACGTGGTATTCGACCACTGGATATTCATCAAAGGAATGCTAACAATGCCACCACGAGTTTCAATTCACGCAGCCGCGTAGTTCGCGCAGTGCTGTGCTCTTTTTTGTGCCGTGAGATCTATTACTTCAAAACTTTGCTGTTGGAGTCAGAAAATCTCGACGACGTGGATGTACAGCAGTCTATAAATGATTTGGAAGAGATGTGTCCAGGCAGTAGTTTGGTGCCTCCGCTGATGTCGCAACGATTTACGCAGAAACCCCAACTTGCAGAGTTCAGGTCTTACGGCGTGTGCACCTACTCGTATTGATTTGGTGCCACCAGGCATTGTCTTCATGTCTTGACCGCCCTGAGACTAAAAAGGTGCATTGGAGAAGAAAAAGGAGGGCTTAGGAGGGCTAGTCTTTGGGGGATTTTGTTTTTGCTTCTGTGGCTTTTGGATTCTTTGGCCTTGGCTCTTTTTGCAGGCTTGGCGTACTATCCTGTTGTTCCTAGCGCCATCTCTGGCATGCATATCCCCACAATGGCTAACAATAAAGTTTATACAAATCCCATGAGACTTTCTCTATCCTTCACCTTTCCACTCTTTTGTCTCCTAGCTTTCGTTCCCCTCCTAATTCAAAAGAGGGCAGGTTGACTTTCGACTAGAAAGGACCCCAATCTGATCTCCGATGGGCCTTCAACGATAACAGGAAATTAATTCGTATCAATATCCCCTGGTAACGATTTGTTTGTGTTGGGCTTACTGTAACTTCTCATCAAGTTCACCCTGGTTTATCACATGCGGGATACTGAAAATCCCTCCAACCAGCCATGCTTTACGGTGTCCAACCACCAAACAAAGTCGTTTTATGCGGTCTTTCCACCAGAAATGATTCATGATTGAGCCAATATTTGGTTCATCAAGGATAAATCGATTGATTCTTGATACTATGTCAATTAAAAACTGCAAGTTTTTTTTTCCACCGAACATCTACGAATCACTCTCAGCGAAACCAATCTTTTGTGGTCCTTCATTGGGCCCACCGTCCATGTCCTTGGGTGTCCTTCGGCAAGGTCCGGAACCACTTGTGGGTCTTCATCAATTGCTTGATCGAGAACCCTGCCTTTGACTCCCAGACCAAAGAGATACTTGGCAATGCCAACGGCGCATTCGAATCGGCTCTGCTGCCCCAAGGGAGAAGTTGGTGGTTCCCAATCAGTATTAGAATTGTGGTATAATGTTGAACCCTCTTCATGGTGAAATTTTGCATTATCAAACATTAATTTGATGAATCTTGATTGATCACCAATCTCCTCCCAACTAATTACTATATTGAGAATTATCAATAATGGTTGATCAAGGGTAATCTGTTGAATCTAAGCATGACTAATAGGTACAAGAGTTGCAGCAAGTACGGGATTTGATCCCAATTGATGGTTTCAAACCACTTGATTCGCAATCACTATGCTTCAATGATCATTACTAAATCTGGTAGTACAGTATAGCCTGTAGTAATATTGTTCGGCAGTAGTCATGTATAATGCATCAAATACTAATCATTACATTGCCTAGGCTAATTATGGATGACTTGATTTGAGCTGGTGGTTAGATGATTGACGGTTGAGACTACCTGCGGGCAAGATTGATTGGCTGGTCGGTTGCTGGATATCAACATGTCTCAACGACGATTAGCCACCAGTTCTTGTGTTGGGGGGATGTTTTGCTGCACGACTACAACCTTGGTTAATCATGAAGTATGGTTTTGTTGCCAACTATCAACCGATACTCACCATGAATTAGTTTGTAAGGTAACAGCTATTACTAACATTTCATTAGTTTGGTGAATCAACTATCAATCAAAGTAAAGCATGATTCACCATTCTCTAGTTTTTGTTGACCGTCACCAACATTTCGCAAAAGTTAACAATGAAATGAGAAACATTATTAAAACATATTTAAAATGGTAGCCTTTGATTTTGATCATTGTTTACCATTGACCATCGCTAAGCATGTAGTGAGCCGCTTTTGTTGCTCGTTCTTTAGTCAGTCACCAGTCCCCTGGATCTTTCGGGGTCTCCATTCGTCTCCGTGGCGCGCACCTGTCTTGAAAGGACGCTCACCACCAAGCAGAGCAAGCCCGGGCGCTCAATCAACTCCTCCAGTGCTGGGATTCACCACTGGACCATCAAACAGTTTGTGTTTTCGGGGTATGGATCTACAAGCAGCGTCAGTATTGCCTCCATACATTGCACTCAACTACCTCTGAAACTCCGAAAAGCCTTGCGTAAAGTCAACTCCGCATTGTGTTGATGTGGGTTTGTCCGTGATAGTTGTTGATGGCACAGATATGAGTATGATCAGATGTGGACCATTCCAACATATTCCAACAATGCTGTAGTGATGGTAATGACCAACGGGTGTGTGTGTGTGTGGACAATTGGCCAGCCAATACCAGTAGCCTAAGTCAGGGAAGAAAGATCAACAAAGTCAGAGCAATTTCACCACTGGATAATATCAAAACTACGAACTCCTGGTTCTGAAGGTCATGGGCAGCTAGGAGCACGAATATGGGGAACTGATCATCCACCATGTTGATGGGCACCCTGGTTTCAGCGCTTCAGGATGCGATCCCAACTGTTGCAACGGTAGTGTTTTTCATCCTCGTAGCTATCAAAATCGAAGCCCTCAATGAGTATTTCCATGTATTTCCACAAGTGGTCACACCCCTAACCATCAAAATACCCTGTGACCAATTTATCTCATAATTATCAAGAGGTAAACCAACGATTTTGAGGGTACCCTAGTTTTGGCGCACGTAGTACCGTTTAGATTAAGAACCCCGCTGGCCATCACCAGCTTGACATGTTCGTGACAGTGATGGCACATCTCATTTTCCATGAATTTCCATCAATTTCCATCATCGATATCAATCTGGTTGGTGGTTTTAAACATTTGCTGTTTCCTCCAGAAATTACTCACAATTGGTTGGTTGACTAATATTGTTCATAGAGATTGAAACCACCAAGTAGTAATAAACCACCTATATTTGAGGGTGAATCACCAACTATTTCCATTTAAATTGCGCATAGCTCAAGAAGAGCTGGATCTCCCATGGCCCATTACAGCTTTTGGCCAACCATCAACCGTTTTGGATCGATGCCGCAGTATTTTTCCAATCCAGAATTTGATAGCCATTACTTTCCATGCTTTGCGAAACAGGTGTAAATGAGCCATGATCAGAGTCAGAGCTATTTTGAAACAATGTATTCATTCCGAGTGGTTATTATTGGTCACTACTCATTGTTGTCAACTAGGATTGACAGCTAGCAACACATATTGAAGATACTCACAAGGTGTCCACTAGCACCAACAGCACCAGCATCACCAGCACTGTGGCCACCAGGTTTGGATCGACCTGTGAGCTGCCTGACAAGGTCATCAAACAGGTCCAACAAGGGGGGACATCAACTGATGCTTACATATTGCATGTGCAACCACCAGAGAGGTTTTATGATGGATACTCGATGATGATAAATGGCGGGAAGTGGGGATTGGTGATCGTTCTATGTGCTTCTTGACGCTTACTGATGGTTACTGATGGTGCATGATAAGGGATAACAACCAATGGTATCCAATGATATCCAACAATGTGACTCTACCCATATATAAATGGGACGATCTCGAGTAAATGTTGCAGTTTATTGCCTAGTGTTTGATGTGAGCTTGGATTTATTGAAGATACCTTCCTCCAGGTCCTTCAAACTGATTTGTTTGGCAATCTCTAGTAGGGATCTCTCAACTCTTTTCCATCCCAATAGAGGCAAATGTATTTGTGCGGCATGTTTCGGATCCTGCTAAAAGTGCTTTGGCACTGGCAAATGGTTAGTCCCCCGAATAGAGATGCCACTGTGATTCGATGGATTCAGGTACTTCCGTCATGGCCGCCTCGCTCAGGTGATGAAAAGTGGCATCGTCGAAACCATCTTGGACTGGGTGCCTCTTCCGTTTTGTTTCGCCCGTTGTCGTTGTCATTTTAGGAACTGCTGGGGTGATGGTGGTTGGTCATGAACCTTGAGGTCACCGCTTCACAAAAAGGTTGCAGAACCTAAAATGTGAAAGTTCGTGTTTCCCCGTTGCGATATGTTGCGATCAAACTACGCCTCTGCATGATCACTTTGACTAGTCTTCGATGGCCTGACCACTTGGGATCACGGCTTGTTGCGGCTTTCATATCCTCCGCGAACTTCAATTGCCATTTTCCATTTGTTTATCTATTTGTGATCGGTACCTTCAAGATCCTCCAATCATCCCAGGCTCTGCCGACTTTCAATAGGAAATCCACCAATAAACTTTGGAGAGAATATGAAGGGCAGCATCATGTAGGAGGACTTACCCGAATGAGCAGCGCTCAAAAGTCCGATGAGAGATTCTATACAAAAGTTAAGTTCATCTACATGACGCGAAAGCTTTGCGCGAAAGGAAACATCTCACGCGCGAAAGCTCCGCGAAAGCTCCGCGATGGAGCTCGTCAGAGTCCAAGCGCAGAAGCTCTGAGAAAGTTTTTTCTCAAGGCTTGTTGTTTCCAATTGTCACTCTCCATGGCCCGCAGAACCAGAAAGTTTTGCCGGAAATTTGCGAAAGCTCCCCGAAAGCTCGGCGAAAGCTTCCCGGTGTCCCTGGCAGCGGCCTCAGCCCATCCAGTTCGTTTCAAATCGCTGAGCGGGACTTTGCGATGAAATTTCCCACGAATCTCCAATGATAATTAATCATGTTGTCAGAACTGGCTGAAGCAAGTGAGCAAGCTTGCGTTCCATCATTGATTGCGCCTGCCAACCACAACTCGCGCACAGATGGATTGCCCGGAAGTAATTTCTATTGAATGGAAATGTGCTCCGACAAACCCTTGGCCAAGAATGCTTTGCAGACGAGTGCCGCAAGAGAAAGTGGAAAGTGCTCCGCGAAAGCAAAACCTGTGGTCGCGTAAGCGGCGCGAAAGGCGTGGCGAAAGCCGGCCGGATTATAACGCTTTCGTTTAGCATTTTGACCACTGCTCAAATGGTTTGCTTCCTGCTGGTTGTTGTGCCTTGTTATTGCCGTCCAAATTGCCCACACCTGGATCCAATCCAACCGGAGAATGCCTTGTTAATGGCCTCATTGGTGGCTAGCCTAAATCATTTGTTGGTTGTTCTTTGGCTTGGACTTTGCTTCTTTGTAGCTTCGAAACTTGGCATTTTTGCTTCTTTGTTGTATCGCAACCTGGTGGTTGCTATGGCATACCATGGCTTGGCCTCACCACATCTCCAGGTGAAGGCGAAGCAGAAGGTTGACATGTCCAAGCAGCTCCGCGCCAGCAAGACCCAAGGCCGCGTCAATGGCATTCCCAAGCACCTTGGCAGAACATGAAACCTCCCACGGTAGCCACGTCAGCAGAAGATGTTGTGTCAACATGGAGGTGTGGGCATGGGATGCCTGGGATGACTGGAATGACCGGTGATGGCTCTTTGCGTTCTCAAGTTCTGCTCATTAGCAGCGGACGGACACACCTATTCATATTCTTCACTTCAAGCATCCACAATGATACAAATGAATCAAATGAATTCATCCACTAATTGAGTTACTGTAGCTACATATGGCTACGTTACGAATGAATTGTTTGTCAAATCGTTTCTCATCCCAATAAATTTTACAAAAATGTTAGCCTCTTTTTGACGACTCATATTGAAACCGTTGATTTGGCAAGGTTGGATGATGCCAACGATGCCGGCGGTCGACACTCCCAGGAGCCTGGGAGGATCCCATTGCAATCGCTAGCACACCGATACCACTGTGGAACCACCAAAGTTTTGGTCCTTTATGAGTCAATTATAGCGGTGCAATATGGTTCGATTAGAATCAACAATTTTACGACATTAAAGATATGCCAGATCAGTTTTTGAATTTTGGGATGAACAAACCATGCAGGGACCGATCTCGAGTGATACCCTCATTGTCCTTGGTTGATGTTGATTATAGAGAGAGAGAGAGTGTACAACCAAAAAAGGGGTATCCAACGAACATCAATCACCATCAGCACCAACGGCACCTCTGCATTTTGATGGATGCGGTGAATCGTTTGAGCACTTTGACAACATGCTTGTCATTCCTTTTTGGGATAAGTTTTGAAGCCCGTGTAGTCAAAATCAAGCAATGATCTATTGTGTTGTTATGTTTATTTTTTTGGATGAACAGTTTCAACTGTTCCTGGATTTTTGTTCGCAATAGCGCTGGTTCATCATTGTTGGGGGTTATACCGCCTGGTTCATGGGTGACAATTGCCGCAAATGGCACCGACGCTCAGACTCGGAGTCCCTGGTGAACAAGAATGACCAGATTTGAGCATGGCTGATTCAGTTGCAAGACATTGCCAGATCGTTTCTGTTTGCTATTTTTTGCTCTATATACATCCTTCGTATCTCGTTTTACCAAGCCTTTTCATGGGATATGTCCACTCTCGCGCGAGGATTGTACTTTGATCCTTACTGAGGGTGATTCGGTACGGACCTCAAGAGCCTTGCGGGAGGATCTCAAAGGATTCCCAGGGTAGTCTTGTAGAAGGGTCATACCCTTACTGAGTCCAGCAGCTTATGAGCATCATAGGTTCTTGCCTGCGGATTTTTGAGAATGACTCAGTACTGTATCCTTTTGAAACCAATCTGTGTATTTCGGGGATTAGGTTGATCCGATAGGGAGCTTGGGCGAAACTTTATTGATTGGGAGATTGTTAAGATAATTCACAGGATCAGCCGGCACTGTGGAGACCCTACATGCTTGGTTGTTAGACGACCAGCATAACCAGCACATAAAAGATACCCAGCGCACAGAAAAATACCAAAGCTCATGACCGAGGGAAATCAAATCAAATGATTCTTAGTTTAAAGGCACCAATGAGGCTTACTTGCCTGAAGGAATGTTCAGGACAGTAGTCAGTGGAGACTCAAAAGTCTGCGATTTCCATTCAACTTCTTTGCCTAAAAGCATTTGCCGGATCTTGAAAGAGAGCGAGCAAGAGAGAGAGAGAGAGACAGCCAAGCCAGCAAGACAAGACAGTGGAATGTACTCCGAAGATCTCCGAAGGATATCCTTATTAAGAAAATGAAATCATGTCCGCTGCTGACTAGCTCTTGCAGGTTTCGTGTACCAAAGTGGGAGAGGCCGGTCCAAAACCAACAGATCCAGCTTGAACAGGGGATAGCGGATATATGTTGGTTGCACCTCACTAATGTTCTTCCAGCTTGCATTCCATGTCTCAGGCAGACCCACATTGTTCACGGTGATTGTTAGAAATTCTGTTCATAACTACTGCGAAGATTTTTAATCCTTCTATGTAATGATATCTGACATAATTTGCAGGCAGTCGTTACCTATGGTTGACTATTACTACCTATTGCTTATCATTGCCTATGATTGAACTATTTGCAGCACAACTTGATCATTGCTGACCCCTCCTATCAATCATTGGCAGGCATGAACCGTTGATTTTAAAACCAATTTCACCAATGAGCCATTCTAAACCATTGTCATCCCTTGATCAACCATTATAAACCATCAGAGTTACTATTTGACCATCACCTCTCACACTATTACTATAGATCAGCCATTAGCAGCCATTATCAACCACATCAACAATTCAAAGACCAATGTCAACCATCCTCAGAAACTGCTATCATCCAGTATTAGTCATCATCACTATTCACCTTCACTTTAGTAGCCGTGGTGAAACAACCACCAGTGGCTGTATCAACTGCCAGTAAACATGACGAACGACCAATATTTCTTCTCCACCCTTAGCAACCACCATCTTAATCAGTTGTTTCTCACCCATTGCTTTACTAGCCATGAGGAACCACAACATGAGAATGAAAGCCGCCAATGTGGCTGTGGGATCACCTACATGTTGGTTTAATCTTGATCCATAGGAATCCATAGGAATCCATAGGCCAAGTCGCTGGCCGTGGCGGGCGTCAGTGTGGCAGGGGCCCCAGTGAGTCAGAGCGGTTCGGGTGGCGTCGCATAGCGTCACGTGGCGTCCGTGGAATCACTGCCAATGCGTGGCACACAACCATGACACAACTAATGTGGCAGTTGTCTCAGGTGATATTGATGGTTATTGATGGATATTGATGGATATTGATGGATATTGATGGATATGGATGGTGGTTTGCCACAAAACTAGAGGATACTAAAGCTTCTACTACGTACAATCTTGTCTTGTGGTGTCATCGAGAATGATACTCAGCACGACGACATGCGATTTAGAAGCCAATTGACCACTATGTCGCCATTCTGACTTGACAATGGCCGCTCATCACAATCGCTATTTATGACAGCTAACCGCTGGTCATTGTTTTTGTTAGTAATCATATGATGACATGTCTTGGTGCCCAACCAACATGTTTCTTGAGCATCTTGATTTCTGTTGCTGTCATTGTATATGTGTTTCTTGTTGTCAAATGCACATCTATCTTTGTGTCCAGGCAAGCCGCAGTAGTAGGAATGGAGGACTTGCAGTAGTAAGATTATTGGTGGTAGCAACAGCAGCACCAGCACCAGCCGCGAAGGAGGGTCAGAAACAGGAGAAGTATCAGGAGGGAGTAGGAGTAGCAGCAGCAGTAGCAGCAGGAGCAGGAGCAGCAGCAGTAGCAGCAGCAGCAGTAGTCGTAACAAAAGTTGTAGTAGTAGGAGTAGTAGTAAGTAGCAAGTAGCAAGTAGCAAGTAGTAGTAGTCGTAGTAGTAGTAGTAGTAGTAGTAGTCGTAGTTGCAGCAGTAGTAGTAGTAATAATAGTAGCAGTAGTAGTAGTAATAATAGTACTAGTGGTATTGCTGGTAGTACTGGTAGTGCTGGCAACTCTGGTGCTTGTAGTACTCCTGGTACTACCAGTACTGGTGGTGCTGGTAGTACTCATAGTACTGGTGGTAGTGGTGTGAGGTAATTGTGCTGTTGTGCTTCCATTGTGTTCCCTTTCTGTCCCCTTAATTTGACTCGCCAAATCCAGATGAAAACAAAGCAAAGCAAACAAAACATGTTCATGGATGTAGCGATCGGGATGGCATCATCCTTTTTGGTTGGGGCAACAAACGGACAAGCTGCAAAGCCAATTGTTGATCTTTCGGGCTGTCACGGTCTCAGTGTTGTTCGGTGTACGTCTTGGAGTTTCGTGTCTGATCCAGACATGGGTCCTTTAAGCGTGAACATATGTCCCAAGTAAGTGTCAATGATTTTGTTGTTTTGGATGTGTTGCCTATATATATATATATATTTATATTTCTATTTATCTTTATATTTGTATATACATAATTCTATTTATTTATTTGTATATATATATATATATATTTTTTATATTGATACTTTTATTTATATATATATTTATATTTACAAATTTATTTATCTATTTGTATATATATATATATATATTCATATTGATACTTTTATTTATATATATTTATACTTATAATTTTATATATATATATATAGATGGCTGGCTACACCAATGTCCAATGTATATTTGTCAGTTTGATCGCAACGGCTATCCATGGCCATGAATGTGCTTGGACATAAGCATCCACATTGTTGGCTATCAGAACGCGTAATCTTGATCTGTGACAACGCGTGTTGCTGATGCCACACGGACAGAGGTGGGAAGCTCCTCTTTGTCCATTATTGGTGTATGAACCTAATTTATTTGTTATTTGTGCGATGTTGTGGCGATCACCATCAGCCATCAGTCTCCATCACCCATCGTCCATCCTCCATCACCAAATCAGCCAGGTAAAATATTGGCAAATCATGGTAAAATGCTGTGTTTTCTTCTCGCCAGATGTGTTTTTCCCCTCAGACCCGAGCAGCTGCACCTTCCAAGATCGGACGAGACAAGTATGGCGTGTTTCCACTGAAGGGGAAGGCGCTGAGTCCGTGTTCTGCCGGTTGGGTCCCCGAGAACGACCCCAAGGCACTAAATGTTCTTGCCAAAACGCATTTACAGCATCAATTTACCATATTTTACAGCATGAAGAATCTTTGTTAATGATATAGGTACAAAAAATCATAGAAATACACCATGCATACATAGAAAATGATATGTAATTATGCATGGTGTATTTCTGCGTGATTAGAATATAATTGTTTCTATTTGAATATATACCTGTGTGTATTTTTTCATTTATTTATCTACCTTAACATCCAAACGTCAACAAATTTGTTGTTGACCCCTGATTCGAGAACTTTTTGCTCAAACGACGAGAAATCTTGAAAATCATGCAATTCGTCAACTTTTTTTCACCTCGTCAACTTTTTGAAATTCGTCAACTTTTTAGAGCCGTATATGCAGCCATTTTGGCACCAACGCCATCCAGTGACCTCTTGACCTTTACCATCGTTCGACTTTACTTGATCCCGTGCGCCCTGACGTGGGTGTTGGGATGAGGAAGGGAACAGCACCAGCACCCGTGTATGCTAGTGCACCCCAAGATGGCGACACCACACCAGGTACTCGATCTTCTGGGTGAGGCCTGGCAAAGCATTCAAGCACCCACTGTCCAAGCAGCTGGTGCATACACCCAGAGACATGTCACAACATGCGCCAAATTACTTCTGTCCTATCGATAGGCGCTGTGGCTTTCAGGGTAGATTGGTTTGGTAGATTGGATTGGTAGATCCTTGGGTCGCCATGTGTGAAGTGACTCTGGAAGCCGAAGGGGCCAAGTGTCCCATCATAAAGGCTTGGAGTGACATGCCATACCTGGCCACCCGAGCTACTCAATCCAAACTTGCAGATCTGGGGCAAGACGGCATTACACGGGAGTCAGTTTCAGCCAATGCCGACCTGCTGGAACCCATCATCAAAGAGCTTGGCAACCCAGCTGGAAATATTTTCTAATCAAGCAATGTAAATCGTGACCTGTTCCTGATACAAAATCCATTCCTATCCTTTTCTATTGATGTCTTCCTCCTTTTTGTGCGATCTTAGGTACCCGCCCCAGTATCCACCAAGTGATCGATGTGGTCTCAAGATTCTTATTCTTATGCAGACCTCGTGGGAAGAAATTGCCCTCTGGTGGCTAGGCAGCATCATCCTGCACTCTTAGCCTTCAACTACCCCCGTGATGAAGTTTCTACCGCGGTTTCTGTCCCTCAGGTTCTGCTATCAAGACGGAGGCATGGGTCATCCGACGACTTATTAGCATATTCTCGCAGGCAGCTAAAAGACCCCACATTCCACGAGATGCAGAGATGAGAAGACTTATGCGAGCTGTTGGCATTGATGTAGATGCCAGAACTCCTGGAGTCTTGGATACAGTTGTGGATTTAATTAATGGCAAGCTGTGCACCAACCAATGCAATCCCACCATATCAATTATGTTTGCAAATTCCCATCCCGGCTAGGATCTGATGGAGAGCCGGAACCTGACGATGTTGATGAAGCTTTCGAATCTTGGGAATCTGAAGCAGGGACTGATGATGAGATGGTCGAACCAGTACTCGAACCCAACCCTATCACACAGAAGGAGAAGGAGACTTGAACAGTCAAACAACCACATGCGAAACAACATGATGTCAAGTAACAACCCACTTCATGAAACATTTGTCGACTTGGGATCGGGTAGGAGCTTCTTGATGGACCTACTGGTGATCGTGGTGGCAAAAGCATGCCTAAAGCAGCTGATTCGGGTTCTTGGTTGGCAATTATCAAGTTCATGGTGTCCAACAATTTCATTTCATGTGCCATCATTCATCATATGACCCATTTTGCTTTCACTCGCTTCCACTCACAGGTTCGGAAAGCCTCGGGACGACGTTGATCCTCACACCGGAGCCTCGCAAGCGCACTTTGGCTTGGGAAGGTGGCAATTGTTTCAGGATGGGGCCATAAACAGTCAGTGCATTCACATACATCATATGGGTGCATAGTTCTTTATACGGCAGTTGAAAAACTTTTTGCAACCACATGTTTCCTAACATCTTTCCATGGTACGAAAGCTTATAGATTTTGTCCTGAATGTCAAAGCCTCGGGACCCTCATTCTAGTGCCTTTCAAACTGCTTGGGGGAGGACAGCTGCTCTGATGCGTAGGGGCATGCACACATCTAAGGTACTTGCTCAGAACCTACGGGATCCAAGCACACGTGCCAACCAATCAAATGCGGATGGATTTGCCTTCAGTGCCAGCGTGCTGATACGAGCACGGAGAAGATTCTGCTTCATAAGTGTACCAAGGGAAAGCATGTCCTTACTGAGTCACGTATGATGTGTGCGAAATGTTTTTGCCTGGCTGATGACAGTAAAACCTTGCTGTCCCAGCCATGCCCCAAAGCATTGGATTTTGGTGAACCAACGCCTTCGGCTGCCCCCAATCCCCCAAAAGGGGTTGAGCCATGCCCCAAAGCATTGGATTTTGGTGAACCAACGCCTTCGGCTGCCCCCAATCCACCAAAAGGGGTTGACAATTCTGAAAAGAAGAATCAGCTGAAGTTGAAATTGGAAGAAACTGAAAGGGAATTCAAGAGATTGACTCTTCTGAAGCAGCTGCAGCAAGAACGTGAGCAGCTGGCAAAGCTATTGGCCCAGAAACGGACTTCTTCATGTTTCTCGTCTTAATGGGATGTTCAGTATTGAAGTCAATATGGCATAGTGCTGCCTTTGCCAAAGCAGGATTCATAACCCCCACTGTTGATCAATGATGACGCCAGTGAAAGCGGTTGATACTGTAGTTTGCAAAGAGTGTATTAGTTCTGGGTGGAAAATAATTCATGCAACATGTTGAGCTGATGTGCAATTATTCAGAGTGAGGCCCTGATGTGTTGGAGACTCTCCCGTTGCACCCAGAAGAATCGGCTCACTTGGCATCCATTGAGGCGCATACCACCTTTTAAGTACAACATGATGCATCAATGTCTCAGGGGATCTTTTGGAATGAGCATGTTTGTGTGTGATGCTTGTGTATGTAATGTATGCATGCATGTTTCTGTTATGTCACTAGGTATGGATAAATGTTGTGTGTGTGGATGTATTTCTGTTTGTGCATTTGTGTGTATATGTATATGTCTTACAATCTATCTACATTTGGATCTATTTATCATCATCAATCCATCGGTTGATCGATCGATCTATGTATCGATCTAAGTGTAAGTATGTAAGCATACATGCATGCCTGCAATGCTGCATGTACTGCATGTGCGTATGAAAGTGTTTTAACATATGCACTTATCTGAGTTATGCCTTTATGTCTATGTATGCATGTATGTATGTGTATGTGTCTGCACTGGGAGTTATGCTATCTCTGTTTGTGTGTGTGTGGGGGGTTACAAGTGCGTATGTATGTGAGTGCATGGATGCATGATGATGCATGGATGGATGCACGGATGGATGCATGGCTGGATGGATGGATGGATGGATGGATGGATGGATGGATGGATAAATGGTTGATAGCCGTTTCCTGACCCTGGTTTTTTTAAACCCAGGGTCTGGTTAGGGGATGGATGGATGGATGGATGGATGGATGAATGGATGGATGGATGGATGGATGGATGGATGGATGCATGTATCTGTGTAATTGTATATTTCCTTAGGTTTGTGATGTTGTGTGTTCCGTTGTTTTGTGTTTTTCATGTATGTGCGTATGCACTGTTGCAGGTATGTGTATATATGTGTGTACGCATGCGCTTTTGAACGTACCCGTTTGTTGATGTATGAGCACGTATGATCATTTATGTGCACTTGTGCGCAGGCCACAAAGCCTTCTCCGCCGCCGGTTGATCCAGACACACCCAAACGATTTGGCAAATCAAAGGAAAAGGAGCAGGAAGCAGCCACGGAAGGAGCCACCACTGCAAAGGAAAAGGAGCCAGAGGAAAAAAACACAGGAGCAGCACCAGCCGCAAAGGAAAAGGAGCAAGAGAACACAAGCAAACGAGCATCAACCAAGATTTATGAAGTTCATGAAGGACGCCCTGTTGAGAGCAAAGAGGAAATTGGTAGCGCTGAGCCCGAAAAAGGTGCAGCTGCAACAACTACCCTTACAGCCATGGAGACGGAGCCATGCATCTCACCGGCCGAGCAATTGAAAGCATTGGGAAAAACAGCCAAGCCAAAGGGCCGCCCTGCAAAGAAAAGGAAAGCAAAGGCACAGAGCACACCCACAAAGCCAAAAGCAAAAGCAAAAGGGAAAGCAAAGACGGCGCCCGCAAAGCCAAAAGCAAAGACCAAAGCAAAGGCCAAGGCCGTGGCAAAGAACAAGAGCAGTGGAAGTGGGAAAAAGGCGAAGGAAGACCAGGAGCATATGGACGAGGAAAAGCAGGAGCATCAGGAGGATGCGAAGGAGGATGATGAGCAACGTGAGGAAAATCAACAGGAGGTGGAAGAGGCAACATCCAAAGGAGAGGGGCACCCAGGAGTTGAAGGAGAGGATGGCTCGGAGGAGGGAACAGCATGCGCACCTGACACCAAGAGCAGGTCCAACAAAAGAAAGCGTGCCAAAGGCAAAGGTGCCACTGCAAAAGCAAAGGCGTCACCAAAAAAGAAAGCAGCTGGAAAGGCAAAGGCAAAGGCAAAAAGCACAAAGTCCTCAAGCAGCCGGGGACCAACCAATACAGGCGACAGCGCTGAAGCAACATCAGCCAAACCCAAAAGGTCCAAAAGGTCCAGGAAGGCAGTTGAGGATAAGGATGAGGAGCAGATCAAGGAGCAGAAAGCCAAGTTGTCTAGGAAATCAACGGCTTCCCACCGAGCCCGCCGACAAGCTCTGAAAGATGGTTTGTCCGAAGAGGAGGCGAAAGCTGCGGCGTCTAAGGCAACTTGGATATGTATATGTATGCACTACATGATAGTTTGCACATGTTTGCACTGAAAAATGAAAACATGTTCATTGCGCGTGTGCTTCTGCATATTCGTTTTTGGTATGTGAATCCAACCCTTTCTCTTAGGCATATGCCGAGACTTCCTGAGAACGAGATGGAGCCTAGCGATGTGATCTTTGGGGTTCTTCAGAAAGCATCCCTCTTTGCCCCTCTTATATGTAATCCCCTTAAGCTGATCACTAGGCAAATCATTATCAAAACATATTGACCGATCGATGCTTGATTTGAGGGTTGCTTCTGCTGGGGTATTTTAGCTCGTGCACGTGATGTGAGAAGCAGCCACAGCGCTGCTGAGAACACAGAACACGTGCGCAAGTGCTTAGATCTAAAGCAGTGATGGAAACGCTCGGGCAAAACATTGCCGACAAAGTGGGATTGATTCTAGTAGCTGACCACCTGTTAATTTGCTTACACCAGCGGCTAGCAAAAACTCAATAGGACACTGCGTGCATGGTCCCAAATCGGCACGCCTTGTTTGGCTTCACAAATCTTGACAGGTGCATGTCTAAGCGGGATGAAGGCTGGGCAATTCGTGCCCGCATTGCTGGTGCGCCCCCCTCACTTTGCCTTGCATATGACCTGCCTGCTTGAATGCATCTCTATTCGAACTTGAACTCTTTACTTGGACTGATCCCTATAGCAAAGCCCCCTATATGATTTTTGGGTGGGTTTCCTGAAACATACTCTTGGTGACCAACCCAAGTGAAATAGAAATCGCTTTAGAGACCCGTCGCAATCTTTGCAGATCAAGTAGGGATATTGCATCAAGTTTTGAATCTTCGGTGCATCCTGATGGAGCGTCCAGTGGCAAGCCTTCTCAAAGTTCAAGCCCCAAAGGCGATGGACATGACACCAATCCATCGAAATCATTTGTTGCTGAGTCACATCAACCGAACAAACTATGTTTGATACTGAAACGCCTGGAGGTGTTGATAGCTATTGTCGGGAACCCGGAACTTGATCATACGCAGCATTCAAGAGTATAAGTATCTTTGGCCCAGGTTCTAAATATAGGGGGTGTCCGAAATGGATTGAGGTGCCTTGCCTCCTATGGAACGAAAGGCTCTCCCTCGATGCTGGCTACCAATTCTTCGAAGTGTTTGCAGGTGCTGGACAGGTTTCCAGCAGGATGCGCCTAGCCATATAGCGGATATGGTTTGATACAGCTAGTGTCGCATTCCTATCATGTGACATCTTCGCCATGGAATCGGTGCTAGTCAGGCACTCTCTTGGATACAAAGTGGCAAGCCTCGATTATGACTACAGCCCAAAGCATCATGATTTTCTTGCAGAATGCGGATTCTTGCCCCATAGTTGCATCATGGAACGCAACCATATATGTATCTCAAATGGAAAAAGTACACCATGACAAGCTTAGAACCTTGGCTAGACATGTGTTGGGAGCCCCATCCCCACCGAGGCTGACACTGCATACTATCTTGAACTTGGGTGATCGAGCCCTCTCCTTATGGGCCCCTGTATGTGGCTCGTGGGGGATTCCCTGCAGAGGCACGTCAATGAGGTCGCTGATAAACCCATGCGGCTTTGAACAATACCAGTTGGTTCAAGATGCTAACATCATGGTGTCAAGGAATCTTCGTTGCACATCAAGACATTAAGTTTTTGCAGCATCAATTCATCAAGTTCAAGTTAACGAGGATTTGACTGGTTCATTGCAGCAATTAACTTTGCTAAGCCTAGGATGGTGTTGGGCCTGATGCTTGCAACAGCCAAGTGCTGCTTCTTTCTGGTCGAACAGCCTGCGCAATCGTTGTTGCACAGACATCCTCGTATGGACTATTTCATGAACAGGGTGGTTTACGCTTCTTGGTTTTGATTTGAGCTATTGTGCTCACAAAGAAATTTTATTCCCATCCAACCGGCCTTGACTTAGGTTTTTTATGTCCGGTTTTGGCTTTTGCTCCACGGAGCGGAGTCGAGCAAAGGGAGCGTGTTCTGGGGGAACTTGGGAAGCATGGGTGCCCTGGACAAGGGGAAACTCACAAAGGCCGTCAGGGAAGCGAAGACCACCCTCAAAACGACCAGATTCTTAGCGTACATTTGGCATAATGATCGCACTTTTCCAGCTTCCATGAAAGCTTTCCAATCTGCCCATCCCAGGAAAAAAACTTTGATAAATCTGGCAAGGCGAGGTTCGTTGGCCAGCGTGAAGATTTACGCAAGAGTCAGTATCTTGACTAATTACATGATTTCGATGTGAGGGTAAAGAAAGAATAGTACCAAGATACCATCAACCAGCATTTCTTGATCCAGTAACCATCAATAAGGAATCCGTTCATTCATTTCTGGGGCTTGTATGTTAGGGGAAAAGCTTGAATTGAGATTTTTGGGATTCCCCCCAATCGACATCAAAAAGAAATTGCTACTGCTGGTCTATATCCACTGGTTTCTGTCACTGTGCTTAGGCAATACCCTTCTAGGCTTGGCGACAGTATCCATGAACTCTACCTTGAAGAGCTGAATCGACCAGCTCGTGGAGACTTGAGGTTGAACACAACCCCAGATCTGACGAAGAGTGATTTACAACTGTTTGAGGAAATGCCCTTGGGTGACCACTGGCCAGATGCATCCCTACTCCCTGTGTTCGAATACATTAAGAAGCGTACCAGGCCTGGTCATGGGTTCAGGATATAACCGAAAACATCAGCCCAGCATTGAAACTCAATACAGCTAGTATCAATCTCTCTAGCTCTCCAGGCTTGATCAGCTACATTACTTTGAAAACATCTATAGTAGCGTCTGTGAGCGTATCTTTAGCTTGATCCAAGACTGACCCAGTTGTCCACGCAGGATCCCGGACCAATGGAAGCTCGCAATGGCGACTTTCCACAGAGACCTGGCATCGTGGCAGTGAGAATCGTGGTTTGCCTTTGTCAGTGTGCAAACTTTGGCCATTTAATCATGAACTGACAGGGTTGGGCATGGGGATATCTAAGGTACAAGCGCATATGTGATGTATCCACTTGGATTGCATCAATTCAATGCAGCCAAATTGGAGGATTTCCCCAAAGTTGGCAAATTCAGACGAACAAATCGTCAACTTTCTGGATTTGAGGCTTAATTTCGCATAACATGGGGAAAATTGAGTGCGCAACTCGAGCGCAATTTTGCGCAACTCGAGCGCAATTTTGCGCAACTCGAGCGCAATTTCAAAAAGTTGTAGTTTGGCCCCAAAAATCGTCAAGAAATTGATTTGGATCAATTTTATGATACTGTATGTAACACTTTATCCGTAGAATGGGGTTCGTTGAGGGAAAAAACATTGGGAAACCTGCTTGGAATGTTTGTATGTTGTGAATAGTTTGACATGTTCAGTGGAAACCATGCTCCATCGCAGAATTTTGATCGATTTTAGTCAGCGCTTCTAGCACATATGTCTGGATCCATTGTTGGGTCTTGTCAGACTCTTGTTGCTGCAGCTGAAATGCTTGGCAAGAACACCGGTGAAGAGCAAACCCAAGAGATGCAGTTGGATGAAATGATCGAAGCTACTTGCCTCACCAATTGAATCATATGGAATGATGTTGAACATGTAGATCGATCAAATGTGAAGATCATAATTCTATGGCCCCATATGATCAATTAGTTTTTTTTGGTACCCAGGCTCAGCAACGACGGCTTCGACAGTTGAGGGATGAGTTGGACCAGTGCGACCACCCGGGCACACCTCCTCCTGAAATTCCAGTTGTTGAAGGCCATCCACTAGCAACAGATCATATGAGTGCACATCAGTGTGGATAAGAGATACCCTTTAACCACTTTAGTCCTTTGAGTTTTTCATTACTCCCTGATCCTGGTCCAGGTGCTCCTGTGATTGCCCACAGCACTGGTGAATATCCAGCAGGGGTGAACTCTGGTGTTGCAACTGGAGAGGGAACGGATGCTAGGTCCAAGAGCTTGAAACGATCTCTTAGTGTGGCAGCTTCACCCCAAAGGTCACCTAAGCGAAGCCCTTTCTTGGATGATGCTCAATCTCAACGAGGTCTTTCGTTTGATAACTTAATGGAAGGAACTTGTGCTAAGACCATCCTTGACACACCTGGATCGCATTCAGCCGGACCAGCCTCGCCTGCACCCTCTGCAGCAACACGTACCAGCGAGATGCCACCGCCCCCACCTCCATCGCGTACCAGTGAAGCAAAGGATGCTATGTGCTGGAAGTTTTTCAGCTCAACAGTTATTGATATCCCAATAAGAATGTGATACATTTGTTTGATACCCTGGAATCATGTCAACCTTTCTTGCTATAAGGCTACGACGGTGCTGTGTCCTCAAGAAGGGGGTATCAGACGAAGCTTTGAAGCTCTGGAAAACCCGTGATGGACGTCCCTTTGCTGATCTTGTTCCTGATCCACTCTATCATCCACCCATTATTTTGAACTTTGATGATACAAAAACAAAACACATAACACTTACTGCTCTGCTACTCTCACGTAGCCCTTCTTCAGACTTCAGGTCTGAAGTTGAGGGAACTGATGCTCAAGAACAACAACGACTTCGGCGCAGTGGAGATGGAGCTGAAAAAGACCAATACCACTACTCGTGGACTCAAGAAAGCTGGCAATTGGGTGACCAAACATCACCTCATGACAACCTTGAACTGGACCAAGATCCATGTCTGTAAGTAAGCTGGTAAAGGATGTTGTTCTGGTGATTCTGGTGTTGGTGTTTTTGATCAAACGGTTTTGCCAATGTGTCAAATACAGCTATATGGTAATCACACGGGTATCCATTAAACACTGCTTCGGACATCCTTGGAGTATGTCACATCCAAGGAAGATGGCGGACAATGCATTCGAGTATGCTACCAAGCATAACCTCACCAGGAACAATGAGGTGCATGGAGAGGTGGAAGCAAAGCTAGTTCTCGAAGATGGGTTCAGCCATGAAAACGTCGAAGAAGAGTCAAGTGTTTCCAAAACCAACCTGGTAGTGGATGAATCTTAATTGCAATACGTCTACATGTCCACAAAGAAAGCTTTGCCTGATTCAAGGGATCGGCCATTTATAGAGCAATCTGAATCTGTATTCTGAGGATCCAGATGGCAAGCTCATGGAGAGTGACCTCCCTTCGGGTTCTTCTCGCCTTGATATCTTGCAGCACGGTGATGACGGACCTGATGATGGCCCAGCGGTCTCATCGGGATCGTTCAAGTTGCTAGGTTTTGGTGCGCATGTATCATCATGATATGTGTGTGTATCTAATGCATTTTGTGATTGTTCTTGTGTGTGTGTCCAGTCGTGGAATATATGAAATGTTTCCCACATGACTTAGGTTGACTTTCCCAACGCTTCAAGAGAACACTTCGGCCGTAGCGATTCTGCCATCATTTCTTGAAGTATGTGGACGCAAAATCGACAACACTACTGGTGTGCTGGACTGGCTTTTGAACAACGAACACTTACAATCCAAAGTAGTGCTGGCAAAGTGTTTGAATAATGAGCCCCACTAAGACATTTGAGTCCCTTGGGAGGACAAGTTGAAGTCCATTGGAACCAGTCAAGCGCAAGCGCCCATGCCTTAGCTCAACTTTCTAGCACCGATACGTACCAATCATCGCAGAAAGACACGATTTGGTGAGATTCAAAAAATGTTCGGTTGAAACTTTGATGAACCATTTTACTGCTGTTTGACTCTTTAGTTTTGAGGCGCTTCAAGCAACTTCAGATCCAGTGCAACTTCATGTCAGATATCTACAACAAGTTGGAAAATTTGCAAAAGGATCTTGCTGTATCCCGATCTGCCAGGCCCACAGCATCTCATTTTGTAGAAGTCATTCCAAAATCAATTGCCATGCATGGATCTTAAGTTATTGAATGGGATCATGGGCATATCATATCTCCTTATCTTGTGGCCGATTGGGAGGCCAGACACGCAGAAAGAGATCCTGAAGCTATGCGCTGACTGTACCAAGACCGATGTTGCCCTCAACAATTGGGTGGTGCGAGCGAGGATTGGGTTTACTATCGCAAAAGGGGTATATAAATCCTGCGTTCCAAAACCAACTTGCCCATCAAGCCAAGCGGCCCAGGAGCATCAAAGCCCCAGCAGCAGCCAAGCCAACGAAGTCCAGACCTACAGCAGCCAAAGCCACGGCGAAATCCAAAGCATCTTCTTCCAAAAGGAAGACTGAAAGTAAATAGCTTGGAGTAGCTAAATGGATGTGCTTAATTTGAATACGGATGTGTACTGCCAAGACATTTGTCGACACGACTTTGATTTGAAAGAGCGAACCTGTGAGAACTGCTCACACTTTGGATGATATGCCCAAGTGTTTGCTCCAGTGGACTGAAGCTGATGTATGTGGTACTAGCTGGGGTTTGGCATACGGTAGGCCTTTTAGACCCATTGGATGTCTACACATGACGGCGGGGGAAAACGTTGGCAGTCTACATTCGTGCTGCACCAGCTTTGACAGAGTGAATGTGTAGCATCTTTGATTGGCTCTCACCATGTAACCGCGGCATTGGGAATCCACGCATGTATGGGTCATATTCAGGAGTGATCCAACTATTTGCACCATGGGGCCCAATCCTTAGAAACCGCCATACCGATCCCTCGCAGGTGTCAGCCGAGATGATGTGACATCCCAACTCGATACAGGCTAGGGAAAGTAGCCATACAATACACAGTGGCTGCACACACACATGCATTAAACCAGTGGCCCTTTCCATTTGGATCCCCTGCTGGTCCAGGCAGTGATGATGAAGATGATCTCGATGATGCGGACCTCGCTGAAGAGTTGATGTTGGGAATGGAGACTGGGGTTGGTGGGATTTTTCGAAATTAGTTGAAACATGAAACCGCTAGCTTGGGGATAGTTGTGCTCCTCTTAGTGAGTTGCATTGCAATTGACACCCTTGAGGCTGATACTGCACTTCGAGTCATGAGATTAGCCACGGTGGCTAGCAACAAGTTGAAACGATTTGGTACCTTGACTTCGCGCTTATAGACTAATGAGGTGAGTGAATATGTGCACGCATGCATTTGGAACGTATGGATGGCTAGTGGGGCCATGACCCTGTTCTAAGGAATACGCGACAAGCAGTTGAATCTGATGGCTCGGTGTGGGAAGTCTAAGACTGATCCACATACTTGCTCTAATCTTCATCGTCTCCTAGCAAAAACTGGTAAGATGCTTGACGTCAAGATTTCAACAACGCCTCTTTGGGTTCGATATCCGAGGAGACGACCCCAACAGGCTCTTGTGAAGTACCCGATCTTGCGAATGACCGATTGGATGGATTGCATTTTCCGTCATGGTGGTCATTTCGCTTTGGGCGGGAACAGCTTAGATCATGTTGAGTCTTTTGGCAAACAGCTCTGCCAGTTCTGGGAGAATTACCAAGTGATCGAACCACAGCTTCCCTTTTTCCAAAAGTTTCCGAAGAGCGAATGGTGCAAATCTATCCCCATAGCAATCCATGGAGATGAAGGACGAGGTAAAGCCAAGAACCCAGTGATGATAGTGACCGTTCAAATGATCTTACCTGTGAGCAGCGCCAAAACCAACATGCAAGCGAAGCTTGACATTCTGTTTGGCAATGCTTTGATATTCATACACGTTGCATACATCATGGCTCACCGTGACTTTCATGAAATATGAGCATATGGCGGGATACCACTCGTTTATGCATGCGCATCTCGCTCACTCGTGCATGTAATATTCCTACAGTCTATAGGTGTAAGATTATCGATAAATAAGTGGCCCTTTCCTGCTCCTGACACCTATACAGTGCGAATCTCGAGGCCATCAATGTGCACTCGACTGCTGTACACGGTGCTGCCTTCTCCATATACCAAGAAGAGTTTCCACCAGCTACTGGCGCTGTTAACTGGAGACCTGTTGTCATTGGAGGATTCTGGCATTGATGTCTCTTTACTGCTTTTTATCGTTTGCAAAAGGTTTTCAATATGCATCCCCCAAGTATTAGGGTTATTTCTCGGAATCTAGCGATGACTTTGGGTTGGTATCATTCAAAGGTGATGTGGAAGGACAAGAAGCACCACTTCCGCTTCATCAACACTGGTGTCAAAGGCGACTGGCCTTTCTTGAGGTCTGCTTACAACATGTCATGCGGTTTTAACTGCAATGACAAGTGCCATAGATGTGACCTTCGAGAATCTAGACTTGGTCTCATGGTCAAAGGTTTTTGGTTTCCATGTCCTGGTTTGATATGGCTGTTAAAGGTCTTTCCGGGTCTTTCTAGCTGCGATCGCCATATGCCGACCCCTTTTAGAGTGTCAGCTGCCCGCGGCTTAAGGAATGGTATGATGTGAAGGAAGCTATGAAATCTCTGCCAGTCGACTCTACCCATCCAACTCCGTTCAAGGAGGATGGGACACGAAGTCCTTTGCGTGACCTACCGACTGGGGACATGACCCGGTTTATTCGGATAGACCCTGCGCATACTTATGCAATTGACGGAATCGGCAAAGATTACTTGGCTAGCACAATCGTGATGCTTGTTCGATTTGGTCACTTTGGCCGGGGAAATGCAGCCCATTCGCTACAGAATGCCTATAGCCGGTACATGGCTTTCTGCTCTGCGTACAAGAAAAACACCACCATCCAAGATTTCAATTTTGGTACATTGAAACTTCCCCAAAACTCGTCTCTTCGAAGCAGCTGGCATTTTTACATGGCATTTGAGACCAACATGGGATTCCATGTCAATCTGGTTTAACAAAGTTCAACGGTCATGGTTTACCATTTGAGCATACTTTTCACTGAATAGCCGGCCCACTTGCTGTGAGTCAACACCATTTTCATGTGAACGTATTTCATGAAGGGCAATTGCATTTTTCAATTTCATAAACCTGAGGTTTGCGGCTTTTCCACGAGGGTTGGGAAAGGGCCATGATGCTGGAATTGTGGGGGCATGGCTCGCCCAAGAAGTGCAGCAGATCTTGCCAACTTCAGTTGCCATTTGGGACCGGTTTATTATGTCATGCTTTGATATTTTCAGACCCCCTTCGAATGTGTATGTGTTTTTCTGGAGCGGTTGACTTCTATATTCTTTTTTGGTTTCCTGATCAAACATAATTGTTGGCAAGTGTATGCCGGACCCCCAACCTATGGATGCACATAATATACTTCAGAGGGAAGTGAAGCTAATCAAACAATTTCCGAACCGATCGGTATCTTCATGACCCAAGGATTCGAAATACAGAGACATGCTGGAGGTGATCAAGCATAGCGCCTTTGCAAAGGACAGGTATTGGAGAACCATCTACCACCATGGGCTGTGGATCCCCCGCGATGTTGCTGTGCAACTTGTTTCGGATGGCTGGAGTTTCACAGTCACTTTTCTGAGGGATTGGTATCATTTTTTATGTACATGTGCCCCCCAAAATTGTTTCGATCTTTTCACTGTTTGGATTACATAAAGGTTGGGATCGAGATCATGTAAGGATGGGTATGCGACTTTAGCATCAATGAGTGCAAAGCTGGGCTTCTACGGATACCAGATTCGTCCGAAGCTTCACATGCAGGTCCACATAACGTTTCTTGTCTTGGGATGAACTTACTGAACTTTTTGTTTAGGTTTGTACCCCGTGAAGTCGAATGCACGTTTATGACTTGTCTTCCGTAACCACCTAAGGCTGGATATGGAGCGCCAATTAGCCATTCCTGGCTGCAAATTCATTTTATCGCCGGCTGCCCACATGTGTTGGACAGATGAAGACATGATAGGCAGGATTGCAAGGCTATCACGTCGTTGCCATACACTTAGCACGCCTAGCCGAACGCTAGAGCGGGCTCTTTGTAGCTACAGGCGAACGTGGGGTCGCCAATTTAGTAAGAGCTCTTATCTTGGGAAAAGGGGCTCGTGAAAAAAACACCTATCCCGGAAAGGCTTCACCATCTATAGGGCCTAGAAGCTTTCTAATTCCAGGGATTCCATCACTTAACATACTTTAACATCCCGTACACCTCTAGTCAATGAGGAACCTCCCAAGCCCAAACCCAATACACGTTTTGGAATCCATCACCAGAATGGGACCATCGAATGACCAGCTTTTCTGGGACCACCAAAAGATCACCAGAGATCACTAGCTATGTGGGGCCCATTATGGCATCACGATATGGGCATGCATTGCATCACTACAATCTGAAATCCATTAATCATTAGATCATTCCCTTCCTGTGGCCAACTTTCCCGGAGCTCAGCTGAGTGCCCTGGCAGTGATCCGTTCTCGTCCGGGAAGGCAATCAAATGCTGCTGCCGGATTGGTGTGTGTGTGTGTGTGCGCGTGTGTTCAGGGTTACCAGGTTACCATATTGGATATGTGAGGGTGCTTACTAAATAATACATATGGAAGGGTTGTAGTTTCTCGGAATCCCTCCCCTCATACGTATTCGTTTGCAATGACCGAGTAACTTGAAACAATGGTGATTCATTGCTGGTGTGCTTACATCAGCTGGCATAGGAGTTACTGGTATGCTATGACCAGCCATCATTAGGAGAATCATAGTTACTGGTATGCTATGACCAGCCAACATCAGGAGAACCATATATGTTGCTGGTATACAGTCACTAGCTACCATAAGGAGAATCATAGGTACTGGCATGCTATGACCAGTTAACATCAGGAGAATCATAGTTAGTGGCATGTTATGGAAACCCCGTCCACTTCAACAGCTACTGCCGGTAGACCCAACAGAGGGAAATTGGACAATTGTGGAAACTGATACCCCCATCATGGACAATTATGACAGATGTTCCAACATAATGGGTCTGAACACAGATCAAATCGTCAACTTTTTTTTACCTCGTCAACTTTTTGGATCCACGTCAAGTTTTTGGCCAAACGTCAAGAAATTAAATCGAGAACAAATTTGTCGTTGTTTCAGATGTCTAGGTATTTATCTATCTATTGAAATATAAATATGAATATAAATATAAATATATATATATATATGTATGTATAATGTATCCTTTTGAAAATAGGCCACAAAACGGCTGGATTCCGGACTGGAAATGATCAAAATTTGGTGTAGTGGTGAACTGGACACTTCCAATCAAAATCAAGACCTCACAAAAGGATTCCTGGAAGCTACTACAACATCAAATATCAAGAGAGTCTGAATTGTTAGGATATACTGGGCCACAGTAGCAGTACTGTGTGTTGTGCTACACATGTGGTTGACTAAGAGGATCACTACCGCCCTTAAGCAGGATTGTTCTGGTTCAACCATGGCAGTGGTAGCAGCAGTTGTCATGGTGAAGTTTTTTTTGGCAGAACCATCAACCCGTGAGATTGTTCAACACCACTGTAGCCATGGGACAGTAGACTACTACACAAAAACCGTAGATAGTGATAGAGCCAGATAACCTGACACCGAAAAGTTTCCTGTTGATTTCCATTTGAGGAATCGTGGTATTTTGATCAATCTACTGAAGAGGATTAAACCTTAGATAATGAAAGATGTATGGAAGCGCGCTGCAATGAAATAAGCTTACACATTTCATTGTTGACTAAGCTTACACATTTCATTGTCGACATATGTGATTTGTGTATTTATAGTTGTTCAATGTTTTTTACACATGCAGACAGCGTAGTCATGCAATGACAGCACACAGAGCCCGATTCCCGCAGATACCTTCCAGGTAGTAGAGTTTGGATAGCCCTGAGAATGTATGAGGTGCCTCAGAGCTACATACACATATCTAAAAGTAGGATTAGTTTCCCCATGTTCTGACTGTTTTAGACTTTCGATATGACAAATGAAGCCACCTTAGGGGGATACAGCTCACGGTAAAATTCCGGTGAACCACCTTAAAAGCGGAGAGATTGGCCGAAGACATAGTGATGGAGGGAACAGTGTACTCCGCAAATTTGTGGTTTGCACACTACTGTAAACGTTATAGAATAGCTGTATTATCTTGGTCCTTGGGTCTGGTTTTTTTGACAACACTGGGTTTGGAGAGTCGAAGCATGACAAATGAACGCTTGGACGTTCACACGGCTGGCAGGTGCTGAACGTCCGCGATGCAAACTTCAAGCAGGTTGGTTGGCATACCAGCAATGATGTCAGCTGAACGTGAGCGCAAAAACAGTGAACCGTTCGTCAGATCTCCACTGAGGGCAGCCGACATCCACCCAAAGTGAACTAGCAATTATTAAGCATCATTATTAAGCATCATTATAGCCACATTTTCAACATTAAGGGCAGAATGTGAGCCGTTCGTGGCCTTGTGAACCATGAAAGCACTCAGGAGTGGCCAGGGGAGCACCGCTCAGGTGACCGGAAACGCTGAGATCTCCAACCTGCTGCAGATCATGGGTCCCTTGGAGCTGCGGTATCAGTGGTGGGCTGGACCGTTGATTCATCGGCACATGGTGAAAGATTGGGTCAGAGTTTGAACCAAAGGTGGACACCTCTGTAGAGCTATACAGTGTGATACAGTGGGCATTTTACAGATCAACCTTCACCCAGATGATTCCTGAGAAGTTGAAGCACTGAGTGCAGCTGGCGTCAGTGGTTTAAGTGACTCCCAACTGGTTGGCAGATAGGGTTTGGACTACGTGCATCGAACGATCATCTATATACCTATCTTTTCCTTCTCCTACGATGGAGCATCATGAATCACCGCAAATCACCATTCATACCATTTTGTATCATCATTAACCCTTGGATTAAGTCATCATTCACCGCCATTGAGCAACTATGAAGCAACCCTTTTAGCAACTATTAAGCATGGTCAACAACTAGGGACTATCAATCTCAACCAGCTCTTGGAACCAGCCCAGCCGAGGCCTGGATTTGAAACGGCAATATGACAGCCGCGTGGTAGCAACGTTACAGGGCGGTGGCAGCAACGCTGTTTCAATGAGTTGACAATTATGGTTGATACTCAATGCACTGGTGGAAAAATATTCACTGCTTCGTTAATGGTTAGTCAATGCTTATGATTCAATAATGGTTATATATATATATATATATATAGCCAATAATTACAGTGGAACCAATCGTAGATTCTGCTGAATCAATATTTGTTAATGGCCAACAACTAGCGGTTCATCATGCTTAGCGATCGTTTATCACAAATCATTCTGGGTTCCTAAACAACAATGATTCAATAATAGTAACCCATTCTTCATGGTGCATAGCCAACCGAAAAAGGGGTGGATACCCACAAGAAGCAACAAGAGTGGGTAATGACCGGCCCGAACTCTTAAACCTCTTGTTTTTTAATCAGGGCACTGTCGCAATGTGTTAATTTCTCCTGCTGAGCCATGGTACAAAATGCACACTGCGGGACATACCCATTTCCGGCATGACTTAGATGATTGAAGCCATCATGTACCGCACCAATCCTGAATCGCCACTTGAGTAACGATGGTAATCCACCAACCCGCTGCTGTTGCTTGAACGGCAGGCTTTCTCCATCAATACGTGCGCAGGGAAACCACCATTTACCTCCCCAGGGGTCCGAAATGATGCGCAAATGATGGTACAGTTGGAAGTGTCAACAAACAGTACAGTACCCCTGATTATTCTTTTTGGCAGGCTATCCGCTGAACGACTGCTTAGAAGCCAGGCTTGAAGGAATCATAATCTCCCGGACTTGGTTATCTTTTTCATATTTGAGGTGGAATTCCGCTGCATAGGGAAATTTGATTATATTATATATATATATGTAAGTACGCGTAAATATTAGTTCAGTGTGAGTCGCTTACTGGGATTGACGTAGACATTGCCTTGTTTCTGAGGCTTCCCAAATAGACCGTTCCAGCAGCCTCCCAGGCACGCAAGGTCTACGCTATGGTTCCATCATGTCCCCTGGCCATGGAACGAGGTGGTGATTGTCTTGCAGAGGAGCATAGCAACCACATCGATCTTGATTAAGCCATGTTGATCTGCATCTCCCTGTGGAATTTCATGTTGCTTAGTGGAGTACCATTCTACTGTGTGGTTTGTAAGTAATTCTACGGAAGACCCATCGCCAAAAGAACCTTGAACTGGCTTTAGGGGCAACTTCTCAGAGGATGCCTTCCTGAATTGCTGGCCCACTCAATCAATTCCTTTTGCTAGCGCCAACCGTTCCATTGGTGTGGAGCCGCAAGACAGGTGGGTCATGAAACCCATGCCTTGCCCCACCAATCCAGTTGAAACTGCCCCAATTGTGTATAGGTCGATACCAAAAACCGAGAAAAACCGCTTCAGTATTCAATCCACCAAGAATAATATCCCAATGTATCCCAACACCAGTTGTTGCAAAGTAAAATCAAAGAAACAAGTTCCTGTAATCTTAGTTGTCGGGACCAAGCGTGTTCATACTGGCAAAGAAATGTCAGCAAAACCATCAGATATCACTCAATAGTGTTTGATGTGGGTTATTCAACATGCACATTCTTTGTTTTGTTGACAATCCAGATTTGCAAACCGTTTTACATAATGCCTGTTGTGAAGATAAATGTTAGACCCTTCTAGGCATGTGCACTGGAGTCACTGAAGTTGCAACTTGATGAAAGTGTTTGTTTTAACTATACAGTGTATGTTTATGTTTGTAAATAACGCATAATCTGAGCCCCGGATTAATGACGGGGGACCCCTGTTTTTATTTTGAACTGGATTTAACCCTCGGGTACATGCATGAGATTAAGAGCATACTTTGATGCCATAAGGCTCAAGAAAAGAGAGAGAGGTACAGATAGCAAGACTCAGAGCGGTAGAAAAGGATTGCTGCCTGAGCGAAGACGCTGTGGCTGATCTGGTTGTTTAACTAGACGCTCCAGCCCCTCTTCAAGTGGTAGCGGAGCAAGGATCGTTGTTTAACGTGAGCTCCAGGCTACAAGAGCCCAAGATGGAAGACCAATCGGACTACGGAGATGAGTTGTTAACTCAAGAGTACGATGCGTACGCCATGAGAGGCGGAAGACCTCAGCAACAGATGATACACATGACACAGCAGATGACTACGAAGATACCCCCCAGTTACGATGGTAAGACCAGCTTCTTTGCTTTCGAGGATGCAATCGATGATTGGTGTGACATTACAGAGCTGGAAGAAGAGAAAAGAGGACCCGCGTTGCGGAACCGACTGGAAGGAGATGCAGCCGTATACAAGAGAGTGCTAGACAGAGATAGGTTGAGAGATCCCCAAGACGGAGTGAGCTACTTCAAGAGAACCTTGAGAAGGCACTACATCAAAGGATCGCAGAATGTTTTTCTGTATCGATTCATGCAGTTCATGAAGTACAGCAGAGGATCACAAGATCTCCACAAATGGCTGACGAAGTTCCAGATCACCGGTACAAGACTGATTGAATCATGGATGGACCTCCATGTTGATCTAGAAGCAAATGATCCAGTAGTTGCAGCACACCTGATCGCAGCAAGACA
>VSDK01003948.1:831196-848037 GCA_009767595.1 Symbiodinium kawagutii | reverse complement strand
CTGAACCGATACCGGTTTGGCTCAGGAACCCGAATGAAAAAGAGCTGCTGCGCCGCTCTGCGTTTTTCATAACTAGGTTCCTGCTGCATTGCTCTTTGATTGCGGATTTTCCAAGGATGACATTGCTTGGTAACCAATAATTCCATACTTTCTGGATTGTGCGGTGATTACGAGAAGAGCGACGAGGTGAGAGGCTGTGCAACGCATAAGTATTACATTGTGGCTTGCAACCAACTTGATCGAGAAGTGCGAGACCAAGCGTCTTTACGGCCCCTCAAGGATGCTTTCTCTTAGGCTGTTGTGAACGGCGGTACTGAAGAATCGCGCAAAGAAACGGAGAAACACTGAAGCAGGAAAATTGAGAAAAAAAACATGGCGCAAATAGAGATGGAAAGAGAATGGAAAGTAAGATGGAAGGAGATATTTAAAATGGAAGAAGGAAGATGGGCAGGAAGGAAAGGGGAGATGGAAATGAAGGTGAGCGACAGAACGAGGATGAGAAGAGTGAAGATTGATGCTGATGCCATGAAAGTCGACATTTGAGCCGAGTGAGAGCGGACGTTTCACCTAGTTAACGTTACCAGTGCCTAATGAGCTTTCGTTTGTGGTTTTTTGGGGGTGGTTGTTTTTTGGTTCTTTGTGGTTCCTGGTTCTGGTTTTCCCCGTGGTTTGTCATGGTCAATGGCACTTCTTTTTTCACTTCGCAGTTTGTACCTGTGACCGAGACGCCGCGCCACAACGGCGCAACCCCACGCAAAAAAAAAGGAGATGGAAATGAAGGTGAGAGAAGAGAAAGACGGTGAAAAGACGACGGAAAGATGACGACAGCACGATGGAAAGACGATGGAAAGATGAGGGAAAGACGATGGAAAGATGACGATGGAAAGATGACGGAGAGAGAGAGGATGAAGGAAAGATGATGGAAAGATGTCGGAAAGGTGTCGGAAAGATGACGGAAAGATGACGGAAAGATGAAGGAAAAATGAAGGAAAGATGATGGAAAGATGAAGGAAAGATGAAGGAAAGATGAAGGAAAGATCATGGAAAGATGATGGAAAAATCATGGATACATGAAGTGACGGATAGGCCGGATAGACGGAAAAATGGAAAGATGGAAAATTGGTAAAACGGCAGGACGGCAGGACGAAAGGCTAGAAAGATGGACAGATGGATAGATGGATAGATAGATCCAGAAAAGATCATCAGATACATAGACACAAGGACGCATAGATACATACACACATAGACACATAGATGCATAGATGCACAAATGATACATAGATACATAGATACATAGATACATCGATACATAGATACATAGATACAAAGATACATAGATACGTAGATGCATAGATACGTAGATGCAGCGATGCATAGATGCATAGATACATAGATAGATAGATACATAGTTATTTAAATAGATGGATAAATAAATGCACAGATGCATATCTACAAAACTACATGGAGACATACATAGATACAAAAAAAACATGGGTTCATAGACACACAGATACATAAATACATAAGAACAATCCATGGATACAAAAGTACATGGATAGATGCAACGATGCATATGGAAAGTACACGGGGTGACGTCCATGAAACATGGTGATGGGAAGTAAATTGGGTGACGTCCATGGAATAGGTTCGGTGATGGAAATATTCCAAGTGACATTCATGCAAAAAATGGATTCGGTTATGGTCGATGTTCATGGAGAAACTAGGTATTCTGCCGGGGTGTACCTTGGATGATGTCCGTAAAAAGAAACGGTTTGGTGGTGGAAAGTGCGGGAAAAAGGGGTTTGGTGATGGAAAGTACCTAAAGTGACATCCATGGAAACAAATGGGGTTGACGAAGGAAAACATATTTCAAGACGTCCATGTGAAAAAAGATCGGTGATGGAAACTATATTGGGTGACGTCCATGGAAAAAATGTTTTTGCCGGAAACTACATTGAGTGACGCGCGAAAAAAACAATTTCTGAAATGTTCCAATTCCGTCGCGAAGCATTGAAAACTACAAGAGCAAAGTGGACGCTGGTTGGCCCGAGAGCACAAAACGTGCTGCCATAGCAGCGTCAAGCATGATATTCAGAAATTGATGGATGAAATATACAGAAACCAAGATAAAAACAATCATTTCGGAGGAAGGTTGCTGAGGGGACGTAATGTAAAAAAAAAAATGAAACATGAGGAAAAAATTCAAACTATGCAAAAACAATTCTTACGATCATGCCGTGCATGACGCATGTTCTCTCCTTTTTGAATGGAGATTCCCTTAAATAAAATGAATTCGGTACGATTACGCCGCAAATGTCACACAACACTTCACGTTACTATGGAAATTCCCACAAAAACATGCACAAAGAACTCGGTGCCGGTACGCTGTGGATGTCACATGTTGTTTCACTTTACCACGGAAATTTCTACAAAGGTATGCAAAAAAGTTTGGTACCATGATGCACTGGATGACAGGTGTCACATCGCCTCTGTGTGGAACTTTTCACAAGAGTATGCCAAAAAGCTCGGTACCATCGTGCCATAGATGTCACATGCCACGTCATTTCTCTCTGGAAATTCAAACAAACACAGGCCAAAAAGACTCAGTACCATCATGCCTGCCGTGGATGTCACAAATTATGTCACTTCACTATGGAAATTCCCACACTAGACAACAGGTGGCCCGAAACCGATGAAATGAGAGTTGACTAGCGTCAATGGCCATACTAGTTGGTTGGATATAAAAAGGGACAAATGAATGATTTTAATGCTCGACAGGACCAAGACGCCGGAAGAGGTGAAGATGGGTCAAATGAATGATCTGAATACACGACCGGGACAGAAAACACCCAAAGAAATCAAGACGGGACAAATGAACGATCTTAATGCTGAAGACATGACAAAAATGTTTTTGGTCGACAAGGAACAAGAAACCCAAAGAGATGAAAACGGGACAATTGAATAATTTCATTGCTGGACCATACTGAAAGACCCAAAAACATGCAGAAAGGACAAGTCAATAATCTTAATGCTCAACAAGACCCAAAGAACCAAAGACATGAATAGGGGGCAAATGTTTTTTTTTGCATAGGCAACTTTTTGGACAGTTGCATTCCTGTACAGTTGCAAGACGAAAATTTCCAATGGTCGTTGTTGGACAAATGCACGCCGAAAATTTCCAAAAACAAATTGGACAATCGCAAAACGAAGGTTTCGAACACAACTTTTTGGACAGTTGCAAATTGCACGTTCCCAAAACATATTCTTGCACAGTTGCCAGACAAAGATTATGCACATCACCCAAATTGTTTTCCATCACCAAACCTTTGTTTTCATGGACGTCGCCCAGCACATTTTCCATCAACAAACCTTTTTTCCATGGACATCACACCGTACAGTTTCCATTGCCAAACCTGTTTTTTCCATGGCGGTCACCCAACTTACTGTCCATCACCAATTTTGTAGTCTACAATATGTTTGAGATGGGAAAAAGTGTGACCGAAGGATTCCTTGCTATTAAACAGGGAAGTGCGACAACTGCGCGGGTGGGAAACGCAGCGCTCGATAAAAACATGTTTACACATCAGTGAACTATGGTTCGAACATGAAGCTGAACTTGAAGCAGTCAATAGAACAACTTTACTGATGTGTTGCCAAGCAAAAATTTCTCTACGTCCTTTTGTAGGATTTTCCCCAGCTACCGAGCTAAGGGTTCTCAGCACATTTAGCTTCTAGGGTGGGGCGGTTGGGGCACTTGGGCTCCAGAACTTGGGTTCGAACGTTGGTGTTGTGGGGTTCTGTGGGGCAGCTTCGGCACGCTCTCTTCTGGGTTCCTGTTTTCCAAGCGAAGGTTGCATGAACATGACGGGCATGAGTGAAACAGTCGGCATTGCAGATGCTTGTGTTTGCAAGACCTGCTTGGACCTTCATGTGAAGAACGGCTCGGGGGATTCCCTCGTTGCGTGTCTACTACGTAGACAGCCTCCTGCCGAGTGGTCGGGGATCTGTTTGAAATAAGAAGATCCAGCAACCTGTTTCGCAATGCCTCAGCCATTGTGGTCGTCCGACTGTTGAATTCGTTTCGGATTGACTGAAGGCAGGCCATTAACGCATGAACTTCCTTGCATTTGCGTCGGAAAACCCACCCCCACCCGTCCATATGCATCCTTGCTTTCTAGCCCGGAAAAACTCCTGATGCCCGTAGGGTTTGCTTTCTGATGGACGTATCAAGCAGCATTGAAACCATCATCACGTTTGGTTGTGAGTGTTCGGCTTCGGTGCAGTAGGGGATTTGTCCAGTGGAAAGCGCTTCGACTGATTTGGTCACCCGCAGATGGGCTCTTAGGATTTGTTCAAAGTGTTGCGGCCTGCCGATGGCAAAATTTTGGCCGGCTTCCCAAGCCCAGCACAGGGTTTTTCTGCCGAGCAAGGCGTTGTTTTGGGGTTTCCATGATAGAATGGCAGTCATTTTTGGCAGATTCCAGTGCTGTTCCTTGCCGTCATGGTTTGCGGTACGTGACGTGGCAAAATAATCTAAGATTCTGAAACGATGGCCATTTCACATCTCCTCGAGTGTCGGCGATGACTCAACATCGTCAAAAAACTTGATTAATAAGTCAGTTATATGAGCCCTGCCAGGTATGTTGCTTGGTCAAAAGGAGGACTATTTGATCAGGCAGTCTGAGCGGATGACACAAAGGTTTCCACCTCTTCACTTGGCGATAGAATGGCATGTGTTTCATGCTGTTTCTACAAAAAATCACCTCAAGGGAAATGAACCAAATTCTTTGGTTTACCTTCAAACCAGTGGGTTGTTTTGTTGGGCTACCTGTGGCGCAGTCTCTGTCACTTACAATAATGGCAATTCCCAGCTGCCAACCAATATTTATCATGTTTGGACCCTTTCCACTACCACCCACTCCTGGTGGGAATTTACACTTAGGTATCGGTATCATTGTCGACAAATACACACACACACATACATGTAAACGCGTACATCAAAACTATTCGAGCAAACACTCAGAACTCTGCGCTGGCGTTGTTGCACGCAGCAATATTATATGGACATATGCCTATGATTCTAATTTTTCACCGGGCCTGTTCGCGGGAAAATCTCCAGGAAAGCATCGTTCAACTCACCAATTACGGGTGTTTGCAACGTAGATTTTCCCATTGACCAATTCAGTGACATAGGTGTTTTTCAATTCATATGGGTACCCCCAGTTATCATGAAGCTTAGCTTCACCATTTATAGTAACAAACCAACCATAACCACAACTGCCATATCTTGGGGGTGCCCAGTCACTGGCTTGAGAACCCACCACATGTTGAATGACACTGAGGCTATTCGCTGCCGCTGGAGCCTTAGAATGATGACTGACCTCCAGAGTCCCAGGTGAATGGGTTGGTTGCATACATACGAACCAGTGAAAAGTCTTGGTTGGTGGGTTGGTTGGTTGGTTGGGTGGATGGTTCGCTTGCTTGTGATCAATATACCTTGGCCATTTTGCTGGGATGATCTGCATGTGACTATCCGGTGAAGCCCTGTGAAGCGCCAGACCAGTTCCATGTCAAGCAGCTTGTTCGTTCCGTTGCTTGGAGTACCGGTCCTTGGTGATGTTGGCAGCGGCGTTCCATCCTGGCAAGCCATCCATCCGCCAGTGAGGGCGCTGTCCAAGCCGTTGGTGTAACCAGTGATCACCAGTGATGTACCATGGCAATGTGGCGAGCTGGGTCAAGGCTTTAGCCAACCAATGACTCATGGGGGATAACCGCCAGGCATTTCATAGGGAAAACGTGCTGGTGAATGCTGGGGGAACCAGGGGGACTAAGGGGTAACTGACCCACAGCCATATGAAATAACAATATAGCTAGCCAACTCACTGCCCCAATTCCAATCTAGTGATATGAGTTACATAACTCAGGCAATATCCAGCTTTCCATGGCTTTAGCATTTTTACATGAATGATACCATCGACCATTATCCCGTTGTGTATTGCTAAAAGACAGACAGCTACAGGGGTGTTTCTCCAAATAGGGGACCCCCCAATCATCCTAGTTATTAACCATTTCTTGTGAAAAACCATCCATTTTTGCTGTCCGCTATTTTGAGAAACCATCATAAGGGTGTTGTCCGTCGAGTTGCAGTGAGGTGCAGTTGGTGGCATCCGCTGCAAACTGTCCTGCGGGAGCCTCAATGCTGGGTGGCTGCACCGAAAACCGTGGCACGGTGGTGGGACGGTGGGGGCTGCTGGTTGCAAGCATAAACAATGATTGATGAGTCATAAAAGGTGGAAATCAATGGTTAGACATGGCCAATGGTGGTCAATCCTGGATGATTGTGGCAAACAACATAGACATGCTTTCAATGGCCAATGGGCTGTCTGGTTGCTGGTCTAACAACCAGTTGCAGCTCCAATGCTGCAATCGTGTAGCCAGCTGGCTGTATGAACTGGTACATTTCGGGCCTGCTTCTTGACAATCACCAACCCTCATTAGCCGATGTCGTCATCATGATGACCACCGTTATCATCACCATCACCACACTGTTTAGGCATGGCACGGAAGTAGCTATCACTCAATCAACCGGTTCCAATTTGGAAAAGGTAACTATTTTTGGTGTCATTTGCAACTATGGGTCATCACAAACCATCATTCTCAATCATCACAAGCCCCAACTGAGCAGCAACAGCTGGGACCGATCTTAATTTTGGGAACTGTCAACCGAACCTCACTGGCAAAGGCAGCGGCAGAGTCTTGCTCCGAAGAGGTGTGGCTTTCCCTGTCTTCACTTGAGTTTGTCGGTAGTGATTTCTTGAACTCGAAAAAAATGATCCACAAAAGGTGGTTTGTTTGCAAAGTGATAGACACAATGGGTAGCTTCTCATTGCCACCGGCTTGCCATCGGTCATCCTTTCAATGTTCAGCTTGCCAACATCCGGTATTGCTTCGCCAAGCATAGTTGGGGAAAGCCTCATGGCCCACTTGCAATAGAGCGACCTGTATGCCTATTGATTAACCATCATACAATCCCCTATAAAACCACTCTAAAACCGAAACCCACCACTTCGCCGGTAGAGAGGACTCCCTAGGACGCCCTCTTTCGCAATTTTTGTCGGGGATTTCGCCACGGTGAGGAGCGGCCGCGCGAAGCCGCTGATCTCTTCCTTTCTGAGGCCGAGCTGCAGAGCTTTTTCCGGTAGCGCATACGCAGAGCTTGGTGCTACAAAGCCGTGCCAGACTCCCTTTTTGATGGGTAATGGTATTTGGTTTCCAAAAAGGCACGTTCATATTTGATGACAACTGGTACGCGTGCTGTCGTTGATGGCTATAAATGGTATCTTCCAGTTACTAGCTCGTCATTGAAAGCAGATGGTTTTGACGGGAGTTCGTTGATTCATCGACCCGGTTTCCTAACGTGGCGTAACGGGCGTGCCTGCTTGCAAATATAGCATTAACAACGATAACCATAGCAACGCAAGCAGCGAATCAAAGTATCACCAGGCCCAAGAATGGGGTAATGATCAACAAGCAAGAAGTAGATGACAATTCTCACAAGATTTTGCAAATGGATGATTTTGCACTTGTGAGCAGTCCGCAGGATGAGAGTGAAGGTGCTCCACTGAACCTGCTGCAGAGAAGACAACGGCAGCGGGTACAGGACGGCGGGTTGCGATGATCGAAACTCTGTGATTCGGGTGGGGCAGTTTTTTGGAAAAGAGATGATCAGCAGGTACAATAATGTATAATTAGATAATTGGAAAACAGATGTAGCTAATTGCAATTTTTCTTGGAAAAAAGAGGCACAGGCACTTATCTAGATTCCAAGGAAATAATCAGCAGTGACAATTTCGTTCTCATGAGCCATTGAACAAAATTTACGTCTACGGTTGCATCCCCGTTACTGCTAGTTCTGCAGCGTTTCGAGGTTTTTCTCCTAGAGCAGTGACCTGAAGCCTGGCCGGGCACATACGTGGTCGCTTTTTTTCTTTGCCAGGAGTTCCGGCAAGCTGAATTGCAGGCGGGGCCGTTGACGGGTTTTCCGTGGATTCCCCCTTTTCTATGAAGGGATAGATTTGGTGAGCAACGAAGTACTATGAAGTGCTCAGACCATTGGGATGATGGCTGTGCAGATCTGCATGGCGATAGTGCTATAGAGCTACATGCTTCGCTCTGGTGTGACAAGAAGGCTTGTTGTTTGATGTTGTTTGCATCGCTGCAGTTTTCTGTGCCGATGCTGCCACCAGCTGACGCTTCCTTTGTATTCTCGGATCCAGGCGGAAAAATCCTCAAGTTCCTGGCCACCTCCGCCCTTTGATTTTGAGGCAAAGTTTCGAGTCGACCGTTGATCATTGTGATGTGACTGTTCTTGGGATCAATTTCGACAAAAACAACTGATACCAAACAAGATGTACATTGATTTGGGGTGTTCCGGTGGGTGAGGTGTATGAACTTGCTTTCTGTGGTGCGTAGTTTGTAACGCTGACATGTTGATGCTGTGATCAGGATACGGGCGTGCGCTACAGTGTCTCGACTTGAGCTGCCAAGAGCCATCAGTTTCAATAGCCCGCCTTGTTTTCATAAGTGGTAAAATCATCAGTTTCACAAGAGTCATTAGTTTTCAAGAGCCATCAGTTGTTGATGATTGATCGGCTCATCGATATCACTATTGACCATTGCAGTTGCTCTTTTTTGATGAGCCATCATCAACCACTAGCCATCTCGGGGTTGACCATGACTAGCCAAGTACTCATAGCGGTTGCTGCTTTCCAAAGTCACATGTCCGATGAGACGATGATGCTGGTCACTTGTCCCAGCACGCTTCGCTGGCACACGACGGATCGTTCCACTTAGCAACCGATAAGTAAGCATGGTGAGCGGCTGGTTCTGCCACTTGCAAGTGGAAACGCTGCAGTTGTGGTAGTGACTGACCATCACTAAACAGTTCCCAAGTTGGATCATCGAAGTAGTGCATGACTGTGCATGACCCGAGATTTTTATGCTTGATTCCAGATCCATGACGTGATTGGATTCTTTTCCACTGGAACTTTCTGCGTTGGAGCATCCGTAAGCGGCTGCCAGCTGTGAGTGGCCCAGGTGTCTTGTTGGAGAACGATGACGAGACGAGACCTCCACCTCTCACACCGTGCCTCGATCTATGAGGGCGGAACAGATCGGTCCTTGGTCATTGCCACCGACAACGAAGCAAGCAGTGCCAAAGGACTTGTGACCACGAGAAGTTTCCAAGATGAAAAGTTGGATTGGTTGATGACTCATATGGTTGATGTGATTCTGACAAAATTGGATTGGTTGATATGTTTGATGACTGATTGATTTGATTCATGTGATTGATATGGTATTCCACTGATCTAACCAGTGAAAACACCAATTACTGCTGACAAGTCAGCTGTTTCCATCCATGATTTGTAGCAGCACCCAGCTATCCCTGGGTTGATGAGAACATCGACTCGTGGGAAAGGTGGCTAGCCACCCAGCAACTCGGGGTTTCCAACGCAGATCTTCCAATCAAACTCTGGGAATGCTCAGGATGGTGCTGCCTCCCAGCTCCAAACGACGAAAGTCGCTGGATTTGCACTTCAATGCGGTCATCGCCAGCTGTGGATCCAAACTCAGCGACCCTGCCAGATGCAACAAGGCCCCTGGGACCGCATGGAGGTCGAGATGGGAAGATGAGATTAGATATTTGATGGCTTAGTTCTCATTCCAAGGCTGGAACTCTAACTTATCACATCCCGTCTTCAAGATTTCTCCAGATTCGCTGGGTTAGCATGCGCTCACACACATATCCCGTCGTCAAGATTTCTCCAGATTCGCTGGGTTAGCACGCGCACACACATACGCCAGGGGTTAAAACGAAACCAAAACTCACTGCGGAGGATCAGTCCCTCTAATTCAGTAGCTATGCTAGCCAAAAAGGCAGCAATTTTGAGGCTGACTTTTCACGATTCTCATGCCCTCTTCGGCTTCAATCGATCTTCATTGTCAACAACAGCTTCAACTAACCTTCACCCAAAATCTGCTGCAACTACCCTTCACCCAAAGTCTTCTTCAAGCACCAAAAGCCAGTCATTGACTCACCACGTGGCTCCAGGGATGGCCCAGCTACCGTTTCCACAGGCAGTGGTGAAGTCCGCGAAATCGGTGTTTGTTCAGCTGCACGTAGAGGCGCCCGGGTGGCGGCATCGGATGAGATGTTGTGGGTTTGACTAAGCCAGTGACTGGGGACCCCCAAAGGTTCGGATGGAATTTATTACATTTTAATACTATAAATGACCAATATTGGATGATTTAGGGGGTCCCGGATGACTTGAGAAGCACCCATACCTGAGAGTCGTGTTAATCCAACTGTTGACACCAGCAGTTGCCAGAGCAGTTGTTGGAGCCGCACTGGCCGCGAGGCGCGTATCGACGAGAAGGTTCCGCCACTGACGAAGAAGGACAGGGTGAAACTCAGTCGACGGACCGACGGACCCGGTTTGTTGAAACCATTCTTAGCCTTTCAAAAATGTACAAGTAGTAGTTGTTCATGGTTGATTTTGTTGATGCTGATTATGATAAGTTCATGGCTAAAAATTGCATAGCTTTTCCACGAAAGCTCCTTTAACAACCTGCTGCCACCTCGAAGAGGGGCTCGGAGGGACCACTGGAAGCAGAGAGAAAAAGAAGCTCATGGTTCATTAATGTTCAACAAGGACTCGTTAAATGCTAGTGCATGGTTAAGAAGCAACCTGTCCACGACGAAACACCTGGAAAGTTCCAATGTGTTGACAACAATACAGCCTACCAAAGCGGCTGGTGCAGCCACGGGGTCCCACCCCATAATCCAGGATAAACCCACCATTGGGAGGAAACGGCTGCTACAGCGATGGCTGGAGTATGACAGGTAATCTTCCAGCGACTTTCCAGCGCACTCCGAGTCTTGAATTCGATTCGGCTCAAGTTTTCTGATTGACATCCCACAAGCTCCACAAGCTTTGCGACTGTGGGTTTCCATACAGCCATGGAAGCATCATTGGATGACGGCCAGCCGATTGATCTTCAAGTGTTGTGCCTCAGTGGTGAGGGATGCACCTTGAGAGTCAACACTTACACATTGGGAAGGGAAGTGCTTCAGATGGTTTCAAGGCAGATTTTGCCGAGGAGAGGTGCAAAGCCCAGTCTCCAACATCTCGCTTCACCGCTCATTCTGCACCAAACACTGCGAGAGCAAGGCATCACAGGTGAGACTGCGACATTGTCCTGCACCTACATTCCCACGGATCTGCTTGCTGCATGGAGATTTGTGAATGGATTGTGTGGGTTCTCGCCCTGGGTTTGTGAGCTGGAGGATCCAATGCAAGGAGTGACTAGGATAGTAAATGCACCAGCCAGTAGATCTTTATGTGATTGTCTTCCTGAGAGCCTTCATACCTTGATCTTTTGCGGCCATTCAAACCAAAGCCTGCAGGGGGTGACTTTGCCAAGCAGCCTGCAAACTTTAACTTTTGGCAATCGTTTCAATCAAAGCCTGGATCAGATGACCTTGCCAAGGCACCTGCAAACTTTAGCCTTTGAAGCTGATTTCAACCAAAGCCTGGATCATGTGACCTTGCCAGGCCACCTGAAAACTTTGAAGTTCGGCCTTGCTTTCAACCAAAGCCTTGATCGGGTGACCTTGCCCAGCAACTTGCAAACTTTAACTTTTGGGCATGATTTCAACCGAAGCCTTGATCGGGCGACCTTACCGAACAACCTGCAAACTTTGACTTTTGGTTTTTATTTCAACCAAAGCCTGGATCGGGTGACCTTGCCGAGCAACCTGAAAACTTTGACTTTTGGCTTTAATTTCAACCAAAGCCTGGATCAGGTGACCTTGCCGAGCAATCTGCAAACTTTGACCTTTGGCCATGATTTCAACCAAAGCCTTGATCGGGTGACCTTGCCGAGCAACCTGCAGACTTTGACTTTTGGCAATCATCTAAACCAGAGCCTGGATGATGTGACCTTACCCAGTAATCTGCAAACTTTGACTTTTGGACTTGACTTTAACCAGAGCCTGGATCGGGTCACCTTGCCCAGTAACCTACAAACTTTGACTTTTGGACCAGATTTTGACCAAAGCCTAGATCGGGTGACCTTACTGAGGAACCTTCAAAACTTGACCCTTTGCGCTGGTTTCATCTCAAGCTTGGATTGGGTGACCTTGCCCAGTAACCTGCAAACTTTGACTTTTGGCAATCGTTTCAATCAGAGCCTGGATCAGATGACATTGCCTGGCACCCTTCGAACTTTGACCTTTGGCCATAATTTCAACCAAAGGCTGGATCGGGTGACCTTGCCGAGCAACCTTCAAACTTTGACTTTCGGTATTAATTTTAACCAAAGCCTGGATCGGGTGTCGCTACCGAACAACCTGCAAACTTTGACTTTCGGTGTAAATTTCAATCAAAGCCTGGATCGGGTCACCTTGCCGAACAACCTGCAAACTCTGACTTTCGGCTACCGTTTCAACCAAAGCCTGGATCGGGGGACTTTGCTGAGCATCCTACAAACAGCTTTTTCTGGCATTGGCTTCAAGCACAGCCTCAAAGTGGCGACCTTGCCCAGTAGCCTGCAAACTTTGACCTTTGGCCATGATTTCAACCAAAGCCTTGATCGGGTGACCTTGCCGAGCAATCTGCAAACTTTGACATTTGGCAATCGTTTTAACCAGATATTGGATCAGGTGACCTTGCCGAGCAACCTGCAAACTTTGAGTTTCGGTTTGAATTTCAACCAAAGTCTAGATCGGGTGACCTTGCCAAGCAACCTTCAAACTTTGAGTTTTGGACTAGATTTTAACCAAAGCCTGGACCGGGTGACCTTGCCGAGCCACCTGCAAACTTTGACTTTTGGCTTCAGTTTTGACCAACGCCTGGATCGGGTGACCTTGCCCAGCAACCTGCAAACTTTGACTTTTGGCGATCGGTTCAACCAGAGCCTGGATCAAGTCACCTTGCCCAACAACCTGCAAAGTTTGTCCTTTGGCGAGCGATTCAACCAGAGACTTGATGGGGTGACCTTGCCCAGCAACCTTAAAACCTTGACTTTTTGCGATCCGGGTAGACGGCAGAGCTTGGAGCATTTGCACTTGCCAAGCAGCGTTCACACTATCAGTAGTGCCTATCTATCCATAAGCAGGTTGTGATTTGACAACTGATTTCATGCAGTGAGGGCTAAAAGTACCTCAGCGGGTGCTGGGCAGAAGTGCCTTTCAACTCCAAGTTATCAATCTGCCACATTAGTTGTACTAGCTGGTCAACGCATTGTCGATTTACCAGCCTTGCGATTATTGCTGAGTGTTGTTGATTATAACGCATGACCACCCAACTGGAGAAGAACCAAAGCATACATCGTTCCACACCTCGATAATTGTTTGTCGTTGATGCACAGCCAGCAAAACAGGGGTCATCCCAGCACCAAAAGATATAGAAACATTCCACTCGGTTTCGTAATATAGATTACATTGTCAAACTGTGTATTCATCAAAAAACATATCCATTGAACTGGCAAAGTGAGCAGTGTGGAAACCTCACAAAGATGGGACAGCTGTTTGAATCGTGGCGTGAAAACAAGTGTCAGTCATACGAGCGGGATTGGTCACAATCAAGTTTTTTTACATCGCGTCCGAGGACTCACCGACGGAACTGTTCAGAGGGAACTAATTATATGCAAGTTCTTGACACAATTTGCATGGGATCGAAAGCCAACAACCAAATCATGAGCAGCGTACCGTAGATCCCAGCAAGGGTACCTAGTCTGTTCTGTTTCTCTAGGGATGAAAACAGAGTGCTGCTCAAATAGCACTTGTAGAACCAATAGAAAGCATCATCGTGATTGGGTGCATGGGTCGGAAGTGAAATGAGAAGTTCTGCCTACCTTGTGCAGGTGCACCATGTGAAATGTGGCGAAGTCAACACTAAACCATCACTGTTGAATTTTGAATGAACCACAACTGTGAATGATAATGGCTCCATGCATCAAAGGAATACATAACAATCCACGGTTTCCTCTACCGTGTGATCAATTTTTGTGCTGGAGACCAGGATGGCGAGCTTGATATCCACGAAAAACAGGGGATTTTCGATGATTTGTGGCCAGTGGCTGGCGATTTTCCATTTTTTCACCAGAGTGTGAGCCCTTTCTTGGTTTTTTTGCATACTCTGGTGAAAAATGGAAACTTACCTGATGGTTGGTGCTCAGCTTAATTTAGGTTTTCCTCAGTTTTGATCGAAATTTCTTGGTGAAGCTGAGAATTTCGAGGTCTTCCAACCTCCGGGAGCAGGTCACACAGGTCTCCCGTTCTCCAGGAGACCTCTGAGTTCCGCGATCGGTTTGAGGAACTGGTTGTGGGGGACTCCAAGCGCCACTTGGCCAAGCCACGACCTGGGGACCTTATTGGGGTGGTGTGGGTGGTTGGTTGGTTGGGTGGTTGGGTGGCTGGTCGATCTTAAAGCATCCTTAGTCATCAATCATCAGTTGATACAGTCATTGATCCTGTGTTGAACACACAGTTTCTGAACAGTTCGCAACTTTTCAACCCACACGGTTTATCTATCGCGCTGAGAGCTTGGAGTCATCATGAGCCATGTCAGTCATGTGACCGCGGGGCAATTTTTTGGATCCCCCAGAAGTTGCATGCCTTTTCCATCACCTACATAGGCTAAACCATGAAGTGCTGAATGATTTGTTTCATTTTGTATTGGTTTGAAATGGACCCGCATGATTTTTTCCATTTTTGTATCTTGTTCTATCTTGTATGACGTGCTGAATGATTTGTTCCTAATGGTTTGGCAAATACGTTTTCAGACTTTAGATATGTTGATGCCAAAGTGATATCACAAACACTCGAATTCAATGTTCAATGCATGGATTCTATTTTAGGACCGTACTTTCGCGCTTGTCTTACGGACCCTGAGTGATTAAAAAGCAGAAGTTGCATGTCAAAGCTGTTTCAGGTGGCAAAGGGAGAACCTGTTACCACAGGTAGTTGACAAGAACTGCCAACAGACCTCGCGCACTTAGGAGTGGTGACCAAAAAAAGCCGCTCGGAGCAATACTCCAGTTGGAAGAACCTGGTGCAGAATGGTTACATGGCGATGAGACCCGTGGTCCCTGAATCCTTGGCAAAGACCATCAACAAGTTGAACAACAACGGAGAAGCCCGGCTGCAAGGCTGACCACCCTCAGCAATACAACAGACAATTGGTGGGTTGGGTGGTTTGCATAACCGCCTGCAGGTGCCAGCTATTTGCTTTGACGCTTCCCGAAGTGCTTGGTGGTTTTGGAAATTTTTGTTTTGCCTCAATATTTGGGATGGTTGGTTGACTAACTCATATTTTTCAGGCTGCAACGAGCAACGAGTGCAGCAAGATCTTTGTCTTTTGGGATATGGTTTTTGGGGCTTTGCTCTTCCACAATCATGTCCTGACGTCATCCCAATCTGGTGTGATGCCATGAATCAGCATTGACTTAAGAATGGGCTTGTCCATGAATGGTGTCCCAGCACCTTGGTCTCCTTGGTAGAAACGTTTGTGGCTTTGGGTCCTTTGGACAAAACCTTCAAATTTGCAGTCCCTTCTGGCAGAACCAAGGGGGCCTAGGTTGACAGCACAGGTAGCCCTCTCGGAATACGGCCATACAGCCATGCTGGCACCCCTTTTTGGCATCAGAAGAAGTGCCGGAAAAATAACATCAATATCAGCGCCACAATGTATGAACAAGCCAGGTCTTTAGCAGGACTCCGCCGGTTCCTGCATGGGTTTGTCCAAACCTGGTGTGCCCCCAAAACTGATGGTTTTCCCATTAATGGCAATGATCTTGAATGGTTATGCAATGCCAAGGGAACTTTTCCAGGGGTACCCAGCTTATCATTCCATGACACGATAAACTTCTCAGCCAAGTGCTCGAGCTTTCGCACCTGAAAACTCCGCACTGCGACATTTTCACATTGCAATGAGCACAGGAGAGGTACCCAGCGGCATGTCCCATCAGTGAGCACCATAAACCACTAATCACCAGTAATCACTACTAATCACAGTAATCACCACAAATCACCTGTAATCACCACTATATGATTAGCACACATCACCTGTAATCATCATTCATCACGATTCGTATGAACCAACTACCTATGTCGCACCCAAATTGGTCTGGTGCCTGCTGTTGTGTTCCACTCAGGAGTCCACTTGGAAGGCAGCCTACGACTCCTCCTTCGTGAAGGTTTCTGTTGCCAAGGGCAAGAGCAAGTCCGAAGCCCAGACGTGCACCCCACACCGGCAGGGCCTCCCCCCTTCGGCTCCCCTCATGCAATTTGCAAGTTTTGGTTTGCTCATGGGTAGTCGCCACATGCCATGTGCCAGGTACGATTTCACATGGACACAGTACTGAACCCATTCTGACTGCCATTATAAGATTCCTGTGGCCGAACTCAACGACAGACACAGGGCCGAGCTTGTAGAATCGAGTGTTTACTGAGAACAATTAGTGAAAGGTTCTTGCAGGCTTTCAGTTTCGCGAATATCCAGGCAGCCATTTTCTCAATTCACTTTCCATGTCCATTTTTTGTAGCAAAAGTCAAACACCATGGGTGAGAGTGTCTGTTGCACGCACGCTGACTGCAATTTGTGTCTTTCTTTTTTCGATTTGGCTGGAGAACAAACAGCAGTTGCTAGACTGATTGCTTATGTATAGTCAACATCATCTACCTGGAGACTGATTGCTAGACATCCCTCTGCCAGCAATGTAAGCTCACCGAACGATGGGTTGTAGGTCAGTTGTAGGTAGTTCCTACAAGCGGTTCA
>VSDK01003948.1:807437-823279 GCA_009767595.1 Symbiodinium kawagutii | reverse complement strand
AAGCCACACATCTCAAGGAGACCTTTCATCAAAATCCACTCCTTTTGCGCTAGGCATCCACACCGTCAAGGGCAATGCAGCCAGGAGGTCTGAAAGGAGCTGCCTCATGGATCTAACATGTTCCAGCTGGGCAACGCGCCAGTTCCAGACAGTGCTCGCTTCAGTACAAGGCATTGCCATCAAGACTTACACACCCCGGGACAAATGTACTAGCTGATTGTTGTCAGTCCTAAAAATGTCCCACCAGTTCCAGAATTGCATGTCCCTGAATGTCGCCAAATTGACATCTGTCTAATCAAGACTCACCACAGATCGCCAAGGCCAGCCGCGCCTAAACACAAAGACATAGGCTGCAATGACCTCAGCACAACTAGAGGCAGCATAGCCGCAAAGTAATGGTATTCCTGGTGTTCAAAGCCTTGATTCATGAGTGAGAGAACAGGAGAGACATCTAGCCCAGCATTACGTCGTAGAAGGACTGCGTAGCGTATGTCAAATCCATGTCAGCAAACAGAACAGTGAAAAGCAACAGCCGAATGATTGACTGAAGCCACACATCTCAAGGAGACCTTTCATCAAAATCCACTCCTTTTGCGCTAGGCATCCACACCGTCAAGGGCAATGCAGCCAGGAGGTCTTAAAGGAGCTGCCCCATGGATCTAACATGTTCCAGCTGGGCAACGCAGAGTGCAAGCCAATGCCGAAACACAAAGAAGAAATTATTTGTTTATGTCTTTGTGAAATTTGCAACTTAATTTTTGTATTGTTTTTGTATTGTATGTTCATGTATCCATCTATCTATCTCTCTATCTATCCATTTATCTATCTCTCTATCTCTCTATCTATCAATTTAGCTATCTATCTATCTATCTATCTATCTATCTATCTATCTATGTACCTATCTATCTATCTGTCTATCTATTCTCTACCTATCAATCTATGTATCTATGTAGACCTTCCAGAGCCCACAGCAGTCAGGACGGTGTGCTTCCACGCGAAGGATGATAGCTGTTATAATGCAACCAACACTTTCCTTCATTGATCGACTCAAATAATCTGCATGCATGCCTCAATACATGACCCCCGAGCAAACGCCTGAGGGGAATCGACAAGCCTTCGACACCAAATTGCCGCATGGACTTTCATTTACTTGTAGTCGGATCATAGCTAGCTGCTTCACTTTTCAATATGGATCCAACATTCCCCGCACCTCCATTGGAACCAGGGTCAGGGCCCACGAACTTCCATGGCGTGATCCATCATTGTTGGCACGTCCCTGGCACGTCCCTGCGGACATCCGCCACCACGCTACCGCCACCCGGACCCACCCGGAACCGGCGACCGAGGTCGTCCACGTAGGTTCCGAATGCGTCCTGGACGGCGACGCCTGCGCTTGAAAAAAGAACTCACGCCGCCTCACAAAAGCTATGCCGTTCCTCCTCTCTTCTTCCCCCTTCCGCTCCTCTTTTCTCCCCTGCTGGCTTTCGTTCCCCCCTTCTCAGGTGTAGCTGCCGCAAAGGTGTGTGTGGGTGCAATCTGAGCTGCTGGTTGATTTGCCAGGAATCGATCATGACAACCAAGCACGCAGGTTGCCAAACCTGCAAGTGGGTTCAGCAACCCAACAGGTTCAGAGGCAACAACCCAACAGGTTCAGAGGGAACTTCATGGGTGGTGAAGGGGTTTTGTTGCTTTTCACTTGGGAGGTTCGTGTGAAGTCATCGTATGGTGATGGGAATTCTTCTGAGCATTGTGAATGGTGGAGATCTATTCAGTTCCAGTAGCTCCCCAGAACACTGTTGTGGCTTGGCCCCGGATAGATGGTTGGTGAGACCGACCAATGGTTTACGATTGAAAAAGGTGACCAATAGATGGTCAGGATGAACAGATGCTTAAGGGACTAAATCGATGTTTACCAGATGTTTAAGTGGTGATTAGTGGATATCGTTGATAGATGGTCAATCCGTGCCAAATAGATGTTTACACTCCGGTCGACTAATCTCATTGCGTCGAAAATCTACCAGGTAAAGCTGATTTACTGCACCTAGTACCTATCAAAACTGGTGATTCTTAGCTTCCAGGTTAGTTTGCCAGAAGGGTGATAGGTAGGTAGCCATGCTCCTGAGCTGACACTGCGAGGCAATAACTGCTGGAGCCACGCCACTGCCCTCATCACTGAGAGCCGTTTGTGCATCGAGAGCCGGGGGCAGTTGCTTGGCGGGTACGCCCAGGTGGAGCCAAGGAGCTACAGCAGGCAATGACAATGGGTTGGAGATACCCTAGGTGTTGACTGATGAAAGCTGACTGGTCAACAGGTCAACTCATTGGACAGGTGTTTAGAGGGAAAGAATGGGGTTGGTGGATTCATAAGTGCAGAGGATTGTATACGTGAGAGGGAAAGCACGGGGTTGGTGGATTCATGCTTCATAAGGAATGTACAGGGCATAGTGGGAAACAGCAACTATGGTCTCAGTATTCTTCACTGGTTTCGAGCCAGGGTCACTGGGGTTGGAAGGTTCAATCCAAGTCCGGGTTGGTGTATGCATAGCCATGGTGGATTGGTGGTGGGGCCAGGAGTAATCAACGAAACTGGCGGATTTTCCAACCATATGACGTTAGAACATGATCCACCTCAGTGGCGCTCAAGTCTTTTTTTCTGGGAACCCATCTGCTGCTGTTACACGGGGTGGTTATACCAGGAGCCCAATCCCATCACCAGCTAGGGAAACCAACAATTTTTGGGGCACAGCATTTACGAACAAACCCGGCTGTGGAATGTCCTTCTGGTGGTTATGACTGTGATGACGACTGACTGACATCTGCTAACTAGAGACGACTGACATCTACGAAGTAATCATATCTAATCATTATGTCCAGTATGAACCAACGGGTTTTCTGCTCATTTTCGGCCCAACATCAAATGCGCCGCGTCACGTCGCAGTCTGACCTGCTGTCACTGGCTGAGGTTCAATGGAGACAATGCCTGGCTGAGCCAATCCTTCATCGCAGCTTGCAGGAGCGGTACTGATTTCTGTAATGACCACAATCAATGGCTTGTAGTCATGGCTTATAGGTGGTTCATAGTGTGTAAGTCATATAGGGTGGCTAATAATGGCCAAGATGGTGATAGTTCGTAGGTGTTCGCGGTTCACAATGGTCAAGAACGGTAATCATTGTCAACAGCGATCAATGGCAATGATTCAAATTTTGACAACAATTGATGATTTTGAATGGTCGATGATGGTTTATCTTTGTGAGGCATGGCACGTTGCTTCAGATCGGAGGTTTGCGACGGTCAATCTTCCGGTTGTCAAAGATCCAAGAAGCAGCTAATATATTCAGAAGTATGTAGCGTATATTCCCCCAAAAAAGCCTGCTTCTGAATATATTTGTTGAATATCGCTACTAAACAATCCATAGCTCCATGGTCGCGACTCAAGGGCTAAGCATGACCTGCATCTCTACATCAGCGCGGACGCAAGATGCGCGTTATGCCAGGCTGGATGGCCGCGACTACTGCATGGGAGGCTCTGGGCTCTTGGGCTTCAAGACCGTTTCGAGGCGACGCTGTGGTCATGGTGGCGTGGCGCCACCAGGATTCAGTTGGGGGGTTCGGCTAAGCCATTGGGTACCCCCAAAGGGTGGATGGTTTATCTGGCTGTTGGTTGGGAGGGAGCGATTCGGAGCTAGGTGCCCAGCGCTAGCCCTGCAAAGGGCCTTTAGAGAAGGAGCTGAGGAGGTACCAAGAAAATTCTAACCAGATGCTAGTTCTTGCTATGAGTGGTTGATATTGAATGATTCGGGGGTACCCCCATTTCAACAAAGAAACCACCATTCTTTGGCTTGATCCAACTGGCTTTGAGTCATGATCATGACTACATATTGTCCTATTCTTATCCCATTAGTCTTGTATATCATTAATCATGGCTTGTATATCCCATTCTTACAAAAGCAATTTGATGTTCCTCTCATTACTCGGCTGCTCATGACTTCTTTGTCTTCGCAGGTGGGGCGTTCCCACCGGAGGTCCAGACTTTCGAGGTAACATGAAGGACAGCGTGGGGGAAACCAATGAGAACTGCTGTGGGGGCAGCTGGGGAGTGGCGCGTTGAATCCTGGCTTCAGGCAGAGTGCAACATGATCATTGAATCATGTTGGCTGGGACCTTTTCCAAAGCTAGTGGTGAATGGTTCAGCTGCTAGATGGGTTCTTGAACCCGCGGTGTGTCCGGCAATGGGTGGGTTCCCACTTCACACTTTGGATGGAGATGCCATGCCTCTGAGCTGCGCAGGCAGGAGTTGAGACCTGCTATCCGCAGATCCTGCCTCATGATAGAGACATTCGTTGCCCTGGTGCATGCTCGCCGTATGTGAAATACAACAGACCTTTGGAACAAGATCTCTTCTTTGTGGCTTGGAAGTGATTATGAACCTGGCTAAGTGGGTGTTTCTGACAAGGACGGCAAGGGTGCAAATGATCAAGTTTGAAGATGTTTCTGGGTATCTGAGCAAGATACTGTAAAGTTTGAGCAGTTTTGCGCTGGGTTACAGGATGCGGGATGCAGGAAGAGACAGACATAGACTTGAGCAGCAAGCACAACTGGTGGGACTGTCAAATCATCGAAAAAGGCCATTTCTAGACCATGGTCCGTCAAGAATTTGAGGTGTTTCCTTGTCCTTCACGACTTCTTTCGATTGGCGAATCGCGTGGTTTGTTGGGGATTCTCATCACAACGTGGGAACCACAACAATTGCCACGAACAAATCGACCATTAGGGCCTCAGAAGCAGTGGGCCCTAAGGTTCAGTACCAACCTCGCGCCCTACACCCTGTTGGTGATCAAGTCCATTACCTCGTCAAGCAGGCGCATCCCGGGCCAAGGGGCCAAGCGTTGTGTGCAGATTGGGGCGGTTTCGCCAAATCTATTGATCGACAGAAGCTGGCTGCATTGGATGCTAATCTTGTTCAGAGTCACCTGGGCTTGGTGTGATGGGATGATTAGTTCTTTGAGGTGAACGGCCGGAGAAACTTTCAGCCTTGGCCAGGCATATGAAAACCAAAGAAGTCTGCTGGGTTCCAAAGCCATCGTATACCCAAGTCCAACCCCCAAAATCCATGGCTTTCTGGGGAAATGATCAGCTGATTCGGTTTTGACCGTGGAATGGGAGATCCAGCTGAGTTCGTGCAGTGCCCACGTTTGGACGCAAAACATCGGCTACTTCTGGTAAGATGGGGTGGGGGGTGGTTTATTCATACGGCCTCTGCTGGTGAAAAGATGTGCCTTCCAGTTTCGTTGGTTAAGCACCGAAGCTCTCAGACGCGGCCCACACATCTCTTGAACAGTGGGCTGAACGTCCAACAGGGGGCCTTGGTATGTCACAGCTCCAGATTTCCATTCGCAGCCTAGTCGGTGGCACAGGCATTGATGCAAGATGGACCGATCTTGCTTGGAATGAGGATCTACCAGGATTTCTATGCCTATGAGTCAGGCAGCCGGGCTTGCTTCAAGGGAGCTGGACTCAGCTAGGACATGGGAGGAGGTATCATACCGCAAGGAAATCAACATTTTAATCAGGTTGTGATCAAGTAATCCTAGGTAAAGATATGGATCAATGGGACATATACACAAATTCTACTGTTTCAGGGCAAACAAGATGTTTTGGGATCGATTGAGAGTGATGTTCAGGTTCAAGTTAATGTGCGCAGCAATGCTCTGTCGGACAGAAGGTCATGGTAGCAGGTTGTACTGTGGAGTATATGTCTGGGGCGCATCATGGCGCATTGTGAGAATGGCTTTAGCCAACCAACATGTGAACTGTATGCGGCAATGTTCAGACTCGATGAGATTAGTAGAGCTTACGCAGGTGTTCTAAGACAAGACAATCATTGCGCTAGAGCTTTTCCGATAGTTTTGTTTGACCCTGCACACTGCATTTGGAGAGCTCACGCTGTGAGCCAGGCATCTATCAACCAACAAGAAAGAGCTGGAATCTCTACATGGGTGGCCATGCCGTAACAGGCGGGGAAAAGGGGGCTGGGAGAGAGAGGACTCAGTTTCAGGTCTTTTCATATATTGGCGAGTGCCAACAGTGCCAACAAAGGATGCTTCCAACATCGCTGGGCGAAACCCTACCCGCTGCCAAATCCGTAGGTTTTGCTAGGAAATCTCCTAGTGAATCCCAACCAAACTCGCTGAAACCCAGCAGTTTTCTTTTCGGAAATCCCCAAAAATATCCTAGTTGTTGAGGCATGAGTTTGTTGGTGGTATCATATCATTCCTGATTATTCCCTATTGTTCCTTATTATTCCCATATAGACTAAATGTTATTCCCTATATAGACATTTTTCCCTATTATTCTCATATATAGACTGGACATCACTCCCTATGATTCCCACATAGACTAGATATCATTCCATATCATATAGACTAGATATCATTCCCTATCATATAGACTAGATATTATTCCCATTATTCCCATCATTCCCTATCAAATAGTCATTTCCCCATCATTGACCATTAGCCTATTATTGTTGGTTATTCACCCCATGGAAAACCCCTATTATTTGCTGGTGAACTGCTTGACCCCTACCAGGGATAACCAACCCATCAGGTGACTTAACCCCATGGAAAACCCCATTTAACCCCATTTGACCCCATGGAAAACCCTATTATTTGTTGGTGAACTGCTTGACCCCTACCAGGGATAACCAACCCATCAGGTGACTTAACCCCATGGAAAACCCCATTTAACCCCATTTGACCCCATGGAAAACCCTATTATTTGTTGGTGAACTGCTTGACCCCTACCAGGGATAACCAACCCATCAGGTGACTTAACCCCATGGAAAACCCCATTTAACCCCATTTGACCCCATGGAAAACCCTATTATTTGTTGGTGAACTGCTTGACCCCTACCAGGGATAACCAACCCATCAGGTGACTTAACCCCATGGAAAACCCCATTTAACCCCATTTGACCCCATGGAAAACCCTATTATTTGTTGGTGAACTGCTTGACCCCTACCAGGGATAACCAACCCATCAGGTGACTTAACCCCATGGAAAACCCCATTTAACCCCATTTGACCCCATGGAAAACCCTATTATTTGTTGGTGAACTGCTTGACCCCTACCAGGGATAACCAACCCATCAGGTGACTTAACCCCATGGAAAACCCCATTTAACCCCATTTGACCCCATGGAAAACCCTATTATTTGTTGGTGAACTGCTTGACCCCTACCAGGGATAACCAACCCATCAGGTGACTTAACCCCATGGAAAACCCCATTTAACCCCATTTGACCCCATGGAAAACCCTATTATTTGTTGGTGAACTGCTTGACCCCTACCAGGGATAACCAACCCATCAGGTGACTTAACCCCATGGAAAACCCCATTTAACCCCATTTGACCCCATGGAAAACCCTATTATTTGTTGGTGAACTGCTTGACCCCTACCAGGGATAACCAACCCATCAGGTGACTTAACCCCATGGAAAACCCCATTTAACCCCATTTAACCCCATGGAAAACCCCTATTATTGGTTGGCTAACTGCTTGACAGTTATTGTTGGTTATTAAGTCCATTTAATTCCTGAATTAAATACCCATTATTGTTGATTGAATACCCACAAAATTGGTGGGTTATTAACCCCATGGAAAACCCCATTCAACCCCTATTATTGGTTGGTGGGTAACCAAAATCCCTGAATTTTCGCCGGGGATTCGCAAGCGCTGAGTTCGGCGCGCCTTGCGCCAGGCATGGGCTTCGGGCCCGGCTACGTCTTGGCCGTGAACAGCTGGAGCACGTCCTGGGGAATGAACGGTGCCTTTAAGGCGCCACGGGTTGGAGGGATGGTTGGAAGGGTGAGATGGGTACAACGGGGGGTTGTAGGGGGTTTGGAGGGGGTTGATTATATGGTTTTGTATGGTTTTATCATGTTTTTACCATGGTTTTATATGGTTTTGCATGGATTGTGGGAGGTTTTAATGGTTTTACCATGGTTTTACATGGATTTAAAGGGGATTTTAGTGGTCAATCATAAAGATTCTTAGGGGACAATCACCAACAATCGTAGTTTCCCAATGTTTCCCAATCGAAAATTGTGATTTAGAGTTGGATTGTGAAGAACTAGCTTTTAGAGGGGATCATCATGGTCAACAATGAGGGTCAAACATCTACTTTATGGCGGTTTCTTAAGCCATTGGGAACCTCTCAAGGTTATGGATGGTCTATGACTAGTGATGTTTGATGACTTGGATGATTCAGGGGTACCCCTATTTTGAGAAACCACCACATGGTGGGTCAAGAATGGGTGATTTGGGTGGATCATGGTAATCATGGCTGATTCATATCGGACTATTAGTAATGAGTGAATGGTGCTTGTGGTGGTGGTCATGGGGCAACCATACGGGTGAATGATATGGTGTTTGCTGACAAGCTAGCTGGTTGTACATGGTGCTTGGTTGCATGATGCGGTGCAGGAACCTGCCAGTTATGTGTTTAACCGCTGGGCTCAACACATTTTGCTGTTGTGGAATCAAGCGATTGCAGCTGCAAGTTTTTCACGCTGCTCAGCTTAGTTATGGTGGGTCGTTGGATGATTTTTTTCTTGATGGAGGGAATCTTCTGCGGTTTTCAAGCTCCAAGTAGACGTGCTGATGGTTTTGAATCAGTGAAGATGTGAAAATCCGATGAACATGGAGCTTGTGTAGCTTGTCCTGGCGCTTACTGTTGCTTCAAGTAGGATGGGCCCACCGCTACTAGAACTGGCACAGTCACTGCAAGTGATGCGGCAGCAATACCCTGAGACTCCTGGCATCGCTGGCGCCTGCGATGATTTGCTGCTGGAGTGTCATGGGTTTTCCTATGGGTCATATGGTTTTCACAGGATGGGTTTTCCTTGTGATTGATTACAGTAGTATTTTTCTCGGCTGTGGTTGAATCATATTATGTTCTATGAGTCTACATGTATGTATAGAGTGCCCAGTGTTATCGTTAGTCATTGTTGCATTCCCATCTGAACCACAATCATCAACCATCATCAACCATCATCAACCGTCATTCATCATCACTAGCCACTACATTGGAGTATTCGCCACCATCAACTCACCATCATTCATGAAGCGTTCATATCCATCATTCCTTTCCATCATTCACCGCAATGAACCAACCTGTACCATCATTGACCAACATTGGCCAGCATTATTGATATTGACCAACATTGGCCACCGTCATGGACATTGATGTGCACATACGAACCATTCCTAGTCAGCCATCATCAATCATCATCAGTCATCATCAATCATCATTTGCCGTCCTCGCATCACCAACCATCAATGAGATTCAAAAAGCCCTTCTAATCAGGACTAATCGTCCATCAGTCATCCATCAGTCATCCATCAGTCATCCATCAGTCATCCATCAGTCATCCATCATGCACCATTACTAGCTACCACAACTACCATCAATGAGCCACCTCAATTATAACTACTCAAACTACCATAACTACCATAACTACCATAACTACCATAATTACCATAACTACCATGACTACCATGACTACCATGACTACCATCAATGAGCCATCATTAACCTCAAGCCTATCCCAACGAGTCACCGTGCGATGTCAGGTGAAGCCCCAGGCGGTGGACTTCGGATTCTTCCTGCCGGGGCGTCCGCTGGGCACGTTCGCAGGGAGTTCGTATCCCATGCCTTTGCCCAAAGAAGCGGCATGAAGGCCATGGTGAAAAGACAAGGTGAAGATCAGTGAAAATATAGCAAATGGTTGTTGAGGTTTAAGGGAACTTAAGATTTATAACAATTAGTTATTGAGGTTTAAGGGAACTTTTTTGATCAGTTGAGGTGATGAAGCGGCATGAAGTTTACTGATATCAAGATGAGTTAAGTATGGTAATGAATGATTAAGGAAAATTGAACCAGTAGAAATCATGACCCAAACAAGGCTTCCCAGTTGTGCTTAAGCAAGGTCCAGGTTGACAGCGAAAGCGTTGCGCTCGAGCGAACGGCCGTCTGCAGTGAGAGCAGGGCCGCGCCACTGTGATTTGCCACCAGGAGTTCCTCTCCAAATATGGCTTTTGGCTCGGCGATTTTGAGAAGATGCACTTGGTTTTGATGAAATTTGATAAAAATTGTGGGTTGACAGAAAAAAGGTTCCGAATCTTGCTGTGTGGCAATTTGCGTGGCGATGCTCAGAGTTCAGGTCCGCCAATCGCTGAAATCCAAAACGCTTTTCAGTGTCAGCTCGCAGAGTGTGAGTCTGACGCTCGGCGGTTGTGCGGTAGGTGCATTTCAAACTTGACGGATACCTTTTCAAGTTCATATCCCAGAATTTCCTTGTTAAAGGACAAGGAGACCTCTAGCTTACCAGCAGCCTCGTCTCTGGAAAACCGGCAAAACATCTTACATACGTACAGTGCGGTGTGACAATTCTTCGCTGAGTTGTAGATGCATTATTTCTCCACCCCAAGAAACAGTGATGCTTGGTGCGCGGTTCGACCGGTTTGTTGCGATGGCATCACCATGTCACAATTTTTTGCCATGTCAGTAGGCTGCCATTGAACATTTTCTCCGAAGACTTTGGCTTATCACCGGCACGGGCACATGCTTGGGAGGCAGCTTTCTCAGGAAGTTGCGCAGACGGAGAACGCTAAGCCTAGCAAATCTAGCATTCACAGAGAGATGTAGCTCTGATGGTCCCAAAGAAGAAATAGCGAATCGCAGCTTTGGGTCGCAAAAATGATGACCCTGGTAGCTGACACTGGCTTGGAGGATCAGAGGTATCAGCACATGGCATGTTGAAGCCTTGGAAGCTTTATTCTTGTTCAAGACATTTGTACTACAACTGGAGTGATTTCGAGCCACATGGCTGGAAGGGTTTGGGGATGATGATTCACCGCAAATCTCGCCCATGGGCTGAGGTCATGCGGTCGCGGGTGCGCTTCCAGCCGAATGACTTGGTCTATGTGCCGTGCCAGAACAAGGCAGGGCGAGACACTGAGAACTTGTCGAGCCAGTGCCCAACTGTTGATTCATAAAACCGTCAATTCATTGTCATTGTTCATGATAATTGTATCTTTTTGACGCCTCTAGGACAAATTGTAGATGAACCGGGACTACCACCAGCAAGACAAGTAGGAGCTCGTATGGTACCTCGGGTACCCGGTGGGGTTTGACATTTTCCAGTTGCCATAGGCGCAGCCCTTCATACCTGGCGTGGTGGTGGAAGTGAAGGACCAGGTGGCAGCGACCTCGGACTGGAACTAGTCTCGATCGCATGGGATACGCAAAGAAACCAACTGGGAGAATGGGAATTTTGGAGGGAAAACATGAAGAAAACATCCATCGTTCATTGTTCTCTATTTTTCGGTTGTGATACCATTTTTGCGATGTATGCCATAACGACCCTTGACGTTGTTGAGCAAATATTTTGGTATATTGGAATAACGGAGAAGGACAGAGATTTGTGCAGTGCAACATGTGAGGGTATGATGAAAAATCATAGTGCCGAAGCCAGCCGTTGATCCATGACTTGGCGTGCTAGCCAGTTTTCCACCTTTTTGTGCGCAAACGCCTCCAGATGTGCAGGGGTTTGGCATCATCTCTTGACATTCCAAGCTTGCCCTGCTAGAGGTTAGGCCCCGAACTTGGATAGCATTGGTAGATATCTGAGAATCAGCCACCTTCAGCCACCTTGCGCTGGTGGCTAAGATAAATTCAGACGACAAACAACCTTGCATCACCAGCTTGCAGATCAGCATCGCCCCCAGGTTGTCACGACGGATGACGGCACCCACAGCTACGCTGCTGATGAGTTGAGGTTGCGCTTCGATGGCGACAGCTGTCAGGACACCAAGGGGATGAGAACCTACCTGGGCTGACCAGCTCCCATTCAAGGGGTAGCCCTGACCCCAAGAAGCCACAGGCCCGGTGAAAAGCCAGGAACTTTTGGGTATGGACAGATCTATCTGGAACGCCTTCTTTCAGACCAACCAAGAACATCCAAGGATGGGTTCGGATTTCAGCTTCTTTGAGGTTCTGGGCTTTATTGAAACCTAAGACATGACCATGCTTTGGAGGTTGGACGTGGAAGATTTCATTGATGTTTGCTTGTGTCCATCATAAGGCACCGCCCCGACCCGCGCCGAAATTTTCTAAAACACTGAGATTTCTGAGGAACCAAGGAACCAAGGATTCAGCAATCAGCACACTTTTTCCTCGCAGCCTACTGGGCCGAGGATTGCTCTATGGAGAATCATCCCCAATTCTTCAACACTGATATCGTTGCCACAAAATATTTGTACATGGTGGATGCATCCCCAATGGCGTGGACGATACCACTATCAGATACAAGCGGCTTATGCATCCTTCCTTTGGATGAAGAAGACTGAACTTTTGTATCTTCACAGCGGCGATGGACATCCTGTGCTTTTGCCATCGAGGTCCAGACAATACATCGCTGGTGTACCTCAACGATGCCACGATTTTGCAAAACCTGAAGAGCCGACACCAGGAGAGTTCTGTGGTGAGTCACGAGATCCTTGGGGTAGGGTTGACCTTTTAGGGAAAGCAAATTGCTTCTGTTGGAGGTTGTACATGTTGCAATCCTTGACATGGGAATGTCTCTTGAGAAGCCAGTGGAAAGAATGCAGAATTGTTGATTTGGAAGTTAGTTTTGTGCTTGCCAATCAGTTGTCATGGGAGTACGTGGCAGGAAGATGCGATCTACACATACACTGCGAGTGCATCTTGGCGCCAGAAGACTGTTTTATGGAAGTGTTTTCAATGAAATCGGCACCATGACCCAGGATTCGTGTCGACAGAAACCCGGGTTGGCAGATTGTTGTAGGGCATCATTCGACTGGCACGGGCGCTGGGTTCCCGGGGTACCCTCTTGGTGGTTCCAACCTTTTTTTGGGGATGCGGGTGTAGCACCCTGGTGGCCCTTCACATGACAGCTTTGTGAGTTGATGGCAGTGTTGATGGGGCTGGTCATGAGTCCTGTCATACCACCCACAATTGTCACAGCAGAAAGATATATCCATGAGTTGCAACTTACAAAGTCAGCCAGTGAGACATAGCTTGTGAAGCGGTAAGCTAGTTGTATCTACCAAAAAACAATATCTATCACCATCAGCTAGCTACTTACCCCAGTTCTATATCTATGTAGCTATCAGTTAATGGAGATCGCTCCGTCCTGATGGTTCATTGCTGGGTCACACTGGGGATGCCCCAATCTCTCTTGTTGACTCAGACTTGATCATAGCCTTGGGCAGTAACTGAACCCATTCTGTTGATTCTTGGGATGTGAAATCAACAGAGTACCATGTTTTGACCCACGGCCATACGCATCCTGAACTACTGTATTGGACGGCGGAATATAAGAATTCCACTGAAGGATTGGCACGTTTATAGCTGTGTGATCAATTCCAATGAGCCGTTGCTATCGACCACTATGGTATGGTCTGTCATTCAGCCATGTGTGATTATCCCCCCTTGACAATTGTTAAGCAGCACCAACCATTTCACTTGTATCAACCAACAATGGAATGCTGATCAATGCTGGCACCCATTCGTGCATGATATCCACCATATTGACAAAATCAAGCATCCATATGGAACGTAGCCACCATTTGACTGTATTGATGATTCATTTTCCTCAACTATCCCTTATCAGTCATTATCTTCCTCAACTATCCCTTATCAGTCATTAGTTTTCCCCTTTTTGTTGACCTTGATATCCAACCACGCCATGGAAACATTTCCGGCTCAGGTCTTGCTGGCGGTGAATCCGTATCACACCGTGGAGGGGTTCTGGACTCAGCATCGAAAAACACACGCTTGTGGATGCTGATTGTTAAGGTTAGTCACATGGTTAGTTATTTATGGCTTAGCCTACAAAGGTTCTGGTTTCTTATTTGTCTATTAGATAGGTGAATGTATGATTAGTCAAATAGTTAGGTATCTTAATCTATGAAAGGTCATCGTTTGTTAGTTATCTATCAGAGAGGTGAATGTTGTGAACTTTCCTGGCTTTGATTCTAGCCTATGAAGGTCCGTTTTTTCATGTCTGGGGATGTTTAATGATCTATTTCTAAGACTGAGACGGGTTGTTATACTTTTCATGACGATGATGATGATGATGATGATGATGATGATGATGATGATGCTGGTGGTGGTGGTGATGATGATGATGATCATGATGATGTCAGACAATCTTCTTTAAAGATAGTTCTGATTCTGAAGAATGGTTTCCTTAGGATTCAGAATGCCTTGGATGACTTTATGATGAAGTCGCTAGGGGTTGGTTTCCTATTGGTTCTGACGGCGCTTTGGAGTGGCGCTGCTCTGAGGTTGTACAGCCAAGATCAGTGCGCCAGATATCGCGGGAAGCACATCGGTGCGTTGCCGCCGCATCCCTATGCCATTGCGGATGCCGCATACCGAGCATTGGCGCCTGAGCAGTTGGTTGGCCGCCCAGGCTGATGACCATGGGTGTATGATGCTGCCCCGGGATCTCCATGTGATAGGCATCGTGTTGCATCGCTAGAGTCACATGTGTTGTGAACATCCAGGATCTGCTCCAGTGCAGATGTTCTCGTATCCAAAAGGCTATACATCGACTTCTTCACCTCTGAACGGTAACGATGATGATCTCCTGATCCAACGAAGCCAACCCTCATCCTCCGACGATGGCTCCAACTCCTGGAGAAACCCTGTGGATGTTCACCATGTAGATCCTCGACCCCAGAAAAATCTTCAGCTAAATGGCACACAGCATTCTTATTTCTGGATTCGCATCGTGCATCTACTCTCCAGATGTCTGGAAGGCACAAATGGATGCAAGTTGCATTTTTTGCAGATAATCCAGGAGAGAAGTTCTCACTAGAGTCAAGTCATTGTGCATGATTCTCTGAGACGTCCGATGTTAATTTTCAAGGTCAACGTGCATGCCACAGGCACTTGCGAGGATGTAGGCACCCAAATTCGCCCACCACGGTTTGCCTTGGCAACTCAACAGATGAGCAGCTCCTTTTCATGTGAGCCCTTCTGCTACGGCAACTGACGTGGCTCAGGTAAGGGAGCACAAGAATCAGGCTTTCATCATCTCTGGCGAGAGCGGAGCAGGGAAGACTGAGACTGCCAAGATTGTATCTCGGCCCATGTGCTTCAGATGTGCACGTGTGGTGACAGGAACTCACTATGTACATAGGTTTGTTCTGACATGGTGTACCTTTTGCATTGGCAAAACACAGGATGTTTTTAGCATGCTTGGGGATCACATTTGTGGACTCATCCGAAAACCCAAGATGATTGGTCAGTCCGGTATCATTTCCAACGTTTCCGAATGGTTCCTATACAGCCATCTCATGCATTTGTCACTTCTGCAACATTCCAATCAAAAATGCATGTTCTTTTTCCCGTCCATCTAATGATACCCAAACTGAGCAGCGGCCACAGCCCCTCTGGAGTGTTGAGAAAGACCATCATCCACCATCTCTGACTCACAAGCGCTCCATCAACCAGTGATCATCATGTGTTGTCAATAGCATCGTCATCCGCATCGAACTGGTCGCGGTGGTGGTTGTTCTGGTTGTTATGGTTGTTCTTCTTCTTCTTGTTGTTGTTGTTGTTGCTGCTGCTGTTGTTGTTGTTGTTGTTGTTGCTGTTGTTGCTGTTGTTGCTGCTTTTGTTGTTGATGTCGTCGTCGTTGTATGTTGTTGTTGCTGCTTTTGTTGTTGTTGTTGTTGTTGTTGTTGTTGTTGTTGTTGTTGTTGTTGTTGTTGTTGTTGTTGTGGTCGTCGTCGTCGTCGTCGTCGTC
>VSDK01003948.1:775501-798892 GCA_009767595.1 Symbiodinium kawagutii | reverse complement strand
AAATAAATATATATATATATATACATATATATATATATACATATTTATATATATATGTACTATATAAAATTAAAGTATATATCTTTATCTATATCTATATCTATATCTATATCTATATCTATATCTATCTATATATATATATATTTCAATATAAATATATATATATATAGTATATATGTAATAAACATATTGGGATTCTCACCACTTCAGCTTGGCTTTTTGCAAAACGTCGAGTCCTGGGCCACCCAATGTGGTTGCCTTGCCAAGTTGCCTTCGCCGTGAGGCTCTTTCAAGGAGCTGCAATCTGTCAGTAGCGATGAGGCGACATGGGGAACTGCCTGTGGACACGACGTCGTGAAGTCGTTTGATACACAGAATCACTGAGATTCCTGGGAGATTCTAGATCTTAACTATCAGGTTTGATGATTGAAATTGTTTTTGGTTTCGAGATTCTGACTTTGGGGCAAACCACCGTTGCGGTTTCCGGTTTTCGGGAAAAGCAACTGGAACATGGCAGACTCAATCACGGGCATGTCGCAAGGCAGAAGACTAGATGCAGTGCTAGTAGTAGTGGTTAGTACTGCTTAAGCTGATTAGTCGATCTTTACAGAACATGTCTGTTTTTATCGTCTTTGTTTCAAGTGCGATTTGTCCTTTGCTGTGGTGGTAACCATCAATGTTGATATGGGGCTAGCAATTCCAGGAATGAGGCTCGAGGGCTGGGGCAGTGGAGGCTTGTACCTTTACCATGGGTATTCCAGGATGCCAAAACGTGGGGTTCTCTCAAGTCATACGGGACCCCCAAAGTTATAGCTGGTTTGCTACTCATAATGGTTGCTATAAAGGATGATTTGAGGGCACCTCTATCGTGAGAAACTGCAATGTGAGGAAGAAGTTGTGCAATTTCTGATGCCAAATCTAGCTGAAGCAATCAAACAGAAGCAAGTTCTGGGGCCAACAACGCTGGGTGATTGACCTTGTAAGATCCTCTAAGTATGTCAGTTCATATATATATATATATATAAATAAAGTCCCAGAAATTAGGATAATTTCTTGATCTGCAAGCAAAATCTTGATCACTCTGTAGGAACTCAGTTGTCCAGCTCCAAATGCATCTGTGAATTTGATGACTAATGGTATTCACATCGAGTTGGATTTCTTTATACATGAGTTTGCTGTACCATCCAGACATGACTGCGGCTTTGGTCCCCATTGAGGGTATCACTATTGACTCAGTTTCTGCCCGGTTCTCATCTTACTTCTGCCTGGGGTCACTTCCAAGGCGGTCACAAGATGTGGTAGAGCAGATGAGTACATCAGGGTACATGCTTGGAGTGCTCGGTCGCGAATGATTCTAGTCGGTCCCTATTTGTTGCCAGTAGGTACCATCATATATACATACACTATATATGTATATATATATGGTATATATATTTATATATGCATATATATATATAATATCAATATATAGCAAGTAGGGGCATGTGTCGTACTCCCCGACATTTCTTGGCAATCCCAGGCCTTTTCTTGTTAGTTTCATCTCCCCAATGGTTGGGCTTTACCCCGTGTGTATCCATGTATTATTGTAGGTGAGTTTATTTTACTACTTCTACTTTTGCTTTTAGAAGACATCATACTACCAAAATTTGCTATAGGCTATAGACCATCAACTTCTACATGCTCTATTATTTCTCAGCACGATCGGTTAGCTGGTGGATGTACCAAATTGCAGACATATACACCCTTGCGCCGGCTGTTGACACTCGCTGCTCTGCTTCTCGCAACAAGGGGGTGGAAAGCTCAAGCCTCGTAGCCTTTGCAACACTCGTGTCCATGTGAATTTCTCTACCCGACGGGTGACTTTTGTAAGAATCTGGTTCAATTGTTGGCCAGCGGAACGTGGTGGGAAGGCTTCTTGTTCAAGGCTAGCATTGCGCAACTGTTCTGGGGAAGCGTTTCCGCACATCACTTGAAATGATATCCTTCTTGATGAAAGTGAACTTGCTGCTGGCCATTAGCATGTGCAGATGCATGGCAAGAAGGGTTGATCGGGATCATCAAGCTCTCACAACGGAGTTAGATCAGAATGATCAAACTACATGCAAGCAAGGAACGGACTATTTTGCGAAGGGTTGTGATGGTGATTGGCAATATGCAGGCAACGGAAAGTGCTGCACAAGCAAGTTCGCGGCCTGTTTCCATGACGCTTCAGTGCGGTCCTTGTGTGAGAAGCCTTGGGTCTATCTGGGGGGCAACCAGTGTTGTCTTGCTTCGGGTTCCAAAATTCGCATTACTCAGAAATACGGAGTTTCCAAATTCTGCACAGGTGACTGGACATACATGCGCACAACTGCGTGTGTGACCACCAAACACTTCGCCAAATGCGTCTGGGGAGATGAACCCAACTGCAAGGCACCCTGGCAGTACATTGGACAGGGCCAATGCTGTCTCACTTCAGACAGCACTGCAGCTTTCCGAAGCAAAGGGCAGCAGCAGCCATTGCAATGGTAACTGGACATACCTTGGCCACGGCACATGTGTCATCACCAAACGGGCCGCCAAATGTGTCCGGGGGGACGAAGCCTACTGCAAGGCTCCCTGGTCCTACATCGGCTTTGAACGTTGTTGTCTCACTTCAGATGTGGAATTCCAGCTCACTGATGTGAAGGGCAGTTCCGAGTATTGCAAAGGTGATTGGACATACCTGGGCCATGGCACATGTGTCAGCACAAAGCCGGCCGCCAAATGCGTTGACTCAGACAAAGACGACTGCAAGGCTCCCTGGTCTTACATTGGGAATGATCAGTGTTGTTCAACGGCCGAGAATTCCCTGGCCAAAATGCACAGCATATCTGTAGTGGCGATGATGATCGTTTCCTTCGGTTTCCTGTGGCGATGACGTCGTCACGAGTCACAAGGATGGCCAGAGACTTGTCCAGACATGGCCGCCGAAAAGATCAGCGGCTACCCACCTTCTATGGTCTATGCGAGCTCCAACCGCTTGACACCGAAGTATGGGGATTAGCCCCAGTTGCTGCTCTAGGTGGTCATCGTAGGTAGCAATTCCAGCTAAAAAATCGTAGACCGCCAACACTTGCCACTCGGAGGTTCTTATGAGAAAATGACCCACAACTACTTTGGCATTCTCTTGGCATGATCAGTCGGTTGGTTGCTGGGAATGTGAGCTGCAAACCCAGCTGTACCAATTGCAGGCTTTGCCTCGAGATTTCTCAACCATTTCCGAGCTTGAGGTTTGGTGCCCATCATCCAAAACTTGGTCAACGACCATCCCAGCAAAGTCTATTTGGTCATAAAGAAACTGAACAAACTAGTCATACCTACCATTTGACTCGACCCAAGGGGGAACGGTTCACCCAACGACCAGGGCCGCTGGTGAAACGGGGCCCCCTGGGCCCCTGGGGTGCTGAGATGTTGCTGGGCCTAGCACTCCCAGGAGGAGGCGCAGCTGCGTCGCGAGATCGGGATCTTGGACATCTACGGCTTCGAACGCTTGCAGCGACACTCGGTGAGCGCTGCGGGTTGCGTGGGTTGCGTGGCACCAGTTGTGGGGTGAGCTGGCGGAGGTTGGTCTTGATTTTGCTGGATTTTTGCGGAGTCTTATGGTTCATGGGGCACCGGTTTTGCAAAGCCTACGAATGTGCGACAGTATTTCTTCACCAGAGGCCTATGGGCAGTGCTCAGGTGGAAAATCTGCCATAACTTGATGTTTGAGAAGAGAGCCAGACTATCTGAGGAATTGGAATAGGAGAACTTATGTGAGAAGAACTTTTGTTGGGATATCCTGTACCATTTCCACAAATCCAGGTAGGTGAATACAATAATCCATTGCGATGGCAGCAACCACGGATCCCAGTACCCAGTATAGCGGATCCCAGCTTCAGAACTGAAACAACTGATCACAGCTTCACCCGAAGCTTCGAAGTTTTGTCAACTGTTGTGGTTTCTTAAAGTCGGGACCCCCCAAAATAAATGGTTTATATCTCTAAATGGTTTCTATTGGATGATGAGGGGGGTCCCCTGGTTTGAGAAACCACCAACTTAGAAGAGAGTACATTTCCTCCCAAAATAGGGAACTGAATTGCTGTAGAGATCATGGCAATCATTCACGCTGGTCGTGCAGTTGAAAGGGTGCATCAAAGTCGAGCTGTTGACGCATCTAGAATTTGGAGGTGGTAAATCTGCTTGGCTACAAGTGGGAGCCCGAAAGCGTAGGACCCATGATAGTCGGTGTGCCGTGGTACAGGCGAAAAAACTATGACTACTGTCTGAATCTTGCTTGAATCATCCCAAACGAATGACTCGCAACAGTACGAGCGTATGGTTGGAACATCTCGGAACTACTTGCTGCTCTCAGGTCTCAGGCGGGAATGTTAGAGAGGCATTTGCGCGCCAGTGCCAGTGACCCCTAAACCCATGGGATCCCATGGGTTCGCTGTTTCGCTGTGAGGAAATTCCTTCGAGCAGCTGTGCATCAACTTGGCCAATGAACGGCTGCAGCAGTACTTCGTTGAGATCCTTGGCGCTGGTGCAGGAAATGGTTCGTTTGAGGGTTGATGAATGTTGGAAAGGGTTCATAGTGGTGGATGGCCATGATTGATAAAACTGGATTCATGGCTGGAACAGGTGACATTTTGTCGATGACGATAATTGATAATGCTTGACCACGGTAAAACAGTGGTAGAGTATGGGTAATAATGCAAAATAATCATCTCAATCTATATACATTATTGCTGCTTGGATCATGCTTGACAATGGTTGGATCGTGATCGGCAGTGATGGAGAGATACCAACTACATGGGGATAGGCGCATTTCTCACTTTTTGGGTATCCTCAAAGTACCCATTACTCAACAGATCTAGTGTTGCCGCCAAACATAGATCTTTCTTCAAGGAAGAAATGAGGTGTGGCCCTATTTAGACAATTACTCAGGGTGCATCCCTGTTAGCATGTTGAAATCAAATGAGGCGATGACAGTCAGATTGTGGCGATTGAGGTGGGTTGACAGATGTTGACACGCACCACGCTATACGCTATGGTTCACCTTTCTTTGGGTGACCATTTTGAGCGAAGTCAACAGTAAGCATGCTACCAACCGTACCTAATTTGGTCGTCAACACTATCATACGCCAACAGTAAGCATTGTACCAACCATGAATCTTGCCATACAAATCATATTACACCCGAAAAAAACCTGAGATTTTCCATGCCCAGATGCTCCATCCACATCCACCCGTGCCGCTGGTCGCGAGGAATGTGTTGATGGCGGAGCAAGAGCTCTACCGCCGCGAAGGTTTGCCCTGGCACGGCCTGGAGCTGCCGGATTCGACGCCGGTGCCTCCGCAGCAAAGAGATCCAGGTGCTTCGACAGTGGTGGTGGTGGTGGTGGTGGTGGTGGTGGTGGTGGTTGTTGTTGTTGTTGTTGTGGCTGCTCGTGCTCTATTTTCCTGTCCCTTCAACTACTGGTTTGGAGGATCAACCGTGGTTTTAACCCTCACAGTAGCCAGTGCTTGGCTGTTCGCAGACCACTGCAAACATTTTGTTGCATGATGTGAGTGGCATGCACGCAGACAATGGCTGTTCAGCATTTCTGGGCATCTTTTTTCTAACTAGATTGTTTAAGCCAAATTATAATCATTACCAACTAGATTATTCAATATACAGCAATGATTTTTCGAAACTATACAGATTGTCTAAACTGATCGTTTCTACCTAGATTGTTTATATACCATTGTGAAACACAGTTTTTGTTGCCATCAGCAATTGCTGAAGAGCACAGGCCTCCCCAGCAAGACCGCTCAGGTCGTCTCAGCCATCGGTCACACCTTCAGAATCCTCGATGAGTACAGCCAGCAGCTTGCCAAAGGCGCCGCATCGTGGAACTTTTGGAAAATTCCCCAGGTTGATACTTCGCGGTGGGATCCACGGGGGGCGGTGTAATCACCCGTGCTATCAGCAATGGACACCAACTCACTGGTTCGTTGGTTGATGGTTTTTGGGAGGATGTGACTCTGTTGAGCGGAGATGATCATCATTCGCGCGAACGCAACCATTCATTGATCAGCTGCTTTTCTGGTGTGCGTTCCTACCCCCCCGATTCTGCGATTCACTCCGGAGGCGCGTGCAACCAAGGAGCTCTGTCGTTTTACTCAAGTGCCAAAGGATTTCTTTGTGGCAACACCAACGAAGAACTACAAAGGAATTGCATATATGGGCCAGCAACAACCATTGAAAAGTGGGTGCTTAAGCATCCCAACAAAGGAACCTGCGCTGTTCTTTCTTGGGAGGTGAAGATGTGATCATGATGAGCTTTCTACATTGCAGCATGGGAACTTCCTCTGTGAACGTTTGATCTCAAACGAGAAGCAACTCCTGAAAGGATAAGAAACAATCAAGTAAAGATGCAACACAGGAGAGTCAGGCTTTGCTTATCAGATACACCACTCTTAGATACTCTTAGAGTCACCTGGAACACGCGCCACGCTGAACCCTAGAGGGTACCACCTGTGCACCGGTGCGCAACGGTGCAACGTAACCGCAACGAAACGACGGTGGACTCTGCGCAGGCTTTGAGAAGACCTCGGACGAAAGTTTCTGTCAGAAAACCGTGGATGAAGCTCAGAAGGCCGCGGCGATTTGGATGGCGTGAGAAGTTCATGGGGTCCAAGTGATGGCCATTGAGAAGGGGGAAACATGGGCAACTTTATAGGGGTGAAAATAGGTGTACAACATTGAAATGGGCAAACCCACATTGATCAAACGAGATAAAATGACATGGCAACACATTCTGGGAGTTGCTGTTGGTGGTTTGGAGTCTGAGAAGTGGTTGCAGGTTATAGCAGGGGTGATCTGTTGGCACAGCATGAACCGCATTGCACCGCTGTTGGAAGAGTACCCGCAGCAAAGGATGACGAATTCTTTTGTTGCATTGCGCCTACCCTTCTGGTTTAGATGCACAAGAAAGGGCCGTCAATTTATAAACCGGCCACTTGGATGTGCAGCCCCACTGCGAGTGCGACATTCACCATGGTTGTGGAGGTTCACCCGCCTTGTTGCAGCTTGTTATTTAGTGTGGTTATACAACCGGTGGGTTTCCTGTGCTTATAACGCACCTTGCAGGGGTTTCTGGTTTCCTATGGTTTTCCTCGGGTTTTCCTACGGTTTCTTATGGTTGTAACCCACCCGCTTCCCAGATCAGGACCTAATCCGACGCGACTTTCTGCGTCCGCTGCGGGTGTCCAAGCGTCGACCTATGGCGGCGAACGAGGCCGCAGTTGTGGGTGAGGCAAGCGGTTGGTGGTTAGATTCCCTTTGCCGATCGTCAACAAACAGTGAATGATTCAATTGGTTAATTTGATTGATTAAGTATGTATCATGTTTTTTGATCGAATACGGACAATTTTCTGATTTTTTGGGTAGATTGATCTACTTTTTAAAAAGTCGCTTCTGTTCTTCTGTGATTCTTTCGTTCCACGTGTAGTTGGTTCTATCCCTTTTGCCGACAGCCACACACACAGTTTTTGCTTTTCTTTACAGGGTGCACCAGAGCGGGTTCACGGCAGTCATGAAGTCGACAAGCAGATTTGTCTGTGGGTCAGTTCACTCTGTACCCCTAGGTACCCCCGGTGTAACCGTTGTTTTCCCTATTATCATCGGGTATTATGCCCTTTCCAATTGATGGTTAACTGCTTGACCCACAACCATTTCTGAGCCAACTTTTCAAAAAGCTTGCTCTGAGGTGAGCTCCCAAACCTGGACAGTCCCACTAGGATGACGGGAGATACAGGGACGAAGTGATACCCACCGGTTAGTTGACTTAGGTAGCTGCAGTATCATGTATGTGGATCACACCTACAGTTAATCCAATTAACCAAGTCATAGCTGGGGAGTATCACTTTGTATAGCTCAGCTCTCTACTGGCTGTCCAAGCAACGGTATCCCTGGCTGTTCTCTCGCTGCTCTCGCTGCTTTCTCAGGGCTTTACGGTGAAACACTACGCAGGGCTGGTGGAGTACAACACCAAAGGCTGGTTGGATAAGAGCCTCGACTGAGGGCTCGCACCCGGGCGGGCTCAGCTGCTGCATTTTTTTGATGTATCACGGTCCCTGGAGGATACTTCTGGTGGGTTTAGGTGATGGTTGGCACGGACTTATGCGCCCCCATGCTCGTATCACGGTTGGTTCAGGGTTACCAGGTTCATCACATCAGCTGGATCAGAATTTCTCCATGTCCACGCACATGGCAAGCTGGGTTGAGAGTTTCACAAGTAGTGAAGACATTCCAACATAGTTACAGCGTTCTGGTCATGGAGTTGAACTCGCATCATCTTGTTGGTTATTATCCCTTATTTTTAGCCATTATTAAAGGTGACAACCTCAGTTGACCATGCCTTACCACGGAAAGTCCCATGGTTTGCCTATACAACCCCTGTAAAATCATTATATCGCCCAGGAGCTACCCTCAACGGCCGGGCAGCCTTTGCTCAGGAACAACGATCGCCTGTTGCCAGACTGCGAGGAGCTCATTGGCCGCTTGGTAAAAGCAAAAGTCCAAGTGGCCCCTTGTAAGGGCGTGATGATTGATGATGGTGAATGACGGTGAATGTTGGTGAATGACGGTCGATAATTAGTGGATTGTAACTGGGGGGGTATGCTAGCTGATCTTCTTTTTTTGCATACATACTAAGTACTTAGGCACACACACACACATGCATATATGTATGCAAATCTTCTTGGGCATTGTCATCACAAAGTATGGGATACAAATGAGCAACCCCAATTCCATCTACTGTAAGTGTATTCATGAAATTTGGGACTGTTCAAGATACATTAGCCCACAAACAGTATCAGCAGGGTATGGGAATATGACCAATTGATTCCAAATTTCATAATCCGGTGATTCATCATTAGCGACAGTAGATCAGCCATAATTTCCCTATTGATGCATAATCAAATATCATCAATCATTCATGCAGCCATCAATAGTCATTCCTTAGCCATCATCAGCCATCATTAAACCACCATTAAACCACCATTAAACCACCATTAAACCATCATCAAACCATCATTAAACCATCATTAAACCATCATTAAACCATCATTAAACCATCATTGGTGATTCGTTAACCATCAGCAGACAGGATCATCACAGGGTCGGCTCCAGGGAGCTCCAGCTTCGAGCTGGTCGCGTCGCTGAAGGACGATGACATCGGCAAGGCAGGACGCCTGCGCAGCGGGGCGGAACTCGATGTGCTGATGCCACGACTCGCTTGAGGGTCAAGGGCCCCTGGCCGTACCCCTGGCCGTTCTGCCAACCAGCTATCCCCCGCAGTCGAGCCAAGGTCACCACCTGTGCACAGCTTTTTTTGGGTCACCGGTCGACTTGCCGGGCGCCAGCAGTTGGCTCAGCCCGTGCCCCAGGCGCCTTTCAAGTCCATCAGCAAAAAGTACTGCGCGGATCTGGAGACCTTGCTACAAACCTTGGGCACCTGCCAGCTGCACTACATCCGCACCTTGGTTGCGGTGCAAGGTGGGAAGGTGATAAGGCAGCAACCGGTGACTCGCTAGGACTAGGGACTAAACTTGACTAAAGCTGGGTGGGTTTATAAGATTAGTCATATGGGTATATAACTTTTGTAAATCAGGACAATTGTTGTAAGATAGCGGAATGTAATCTGTCATCGTTGGTACTTACTGTACCCTAGGTATAAAGCGACTTAGAGCAGTCGGCAAGCTGGTGGCTGGAAGCTTCGATTTTAGGACAAGTTGTAGTCTTCTTGTGGTGTACCACCAATGAGTTTGTGGGTACAGTACACACTACACCATTCGGGTGTTCGTCAAAATAGGGGTACCCCCAAATCATTCTAGTTTGATCACTACTAAACTTACCAAACATTTTTTGGGAGTTTCCTATGGCTTCAGAACCCCGCATTTGAAGACACCAGCAGGATGCTTCAAGCCCAACGACTTCCAAAAAGCTGGTGTCTTTGATGAAAACCTGGTCCTGGACCAGATCGTGCAGTCCGGAACTTAGCCGCGCCGGCACCGATGAAGGTTGACAGCGAGTTGCAAGAAAACTGGTGGCTCGTTTGAAGTATTGAGTATCAACTAGTATTTTATTGAGAACTAGTTAGCCTTGATAACTAGTGATCATATCAAGTGGCTTGATTTTGAACTATTGTTTAGCATTGCTCGGACAGTCTCAACAAAGCAGATGATCTTGCATCACACACGCGCGTACATAAACAAATAGCATATGGCATATGACTATTCAGTTCCACTTTTTGGAGGCATCAGTCAAAGTTCGGAAAGCCAATTGAGTTCCAACAGACCCCAAGTTTTTTCCCCAACTTTTTGTTTGATGCCAAAATCTGAAGATCTCTATATACAGAATATAAATGACCACTATATCTCATTCATTATTCACAATGACCACTAGAACATGGAAATACCTATATACTAATATGTTCAGAATAATTTCCCTGACATGACCAGTACATATATGCCGTGCCTGTTTCTCAAAATTGGGGTACCCCCAGACATCAAGTTATTAACTATCTATAGTAATAAACCAAACATAGCTTTGGGGCTCCCTATTTTGAGAAACAGCCAAATGGTTGGTTTATTACTATAAATACTTAATAACTATGAACAGGTAATAATTGTTCAACTAGATGAAACAGCCATATGCTGAGATTTATTCATTTCATTGCCAACGCTTCAAGGTGCGGTACGGTGGAGCTGGTGCGTCTGATGCACGACGGCTACCCGACCCCCCGGCCGCTTCCACGAGATGCTGCGCTTCCGTGGCTCGGTGCTAGCCATGGGGGACACCGGTGGCCCTTAAGGAGCCACCAGGGCGGTGGCTGGGGGCTGGGGCTTGGGTTGGGGTTGATGTGGCTTGGATTTCTTGAGACTTGGTATGGATTTGTTGGAGATTTCAATGGTTACTTGGATCTGTGCGCAGTCAGCTGCTTGAGTTTATCAAGTTTTGGGAGAATCTTCAGAGTGACCAGGGTCACGAGCACTTCGGGCCTTCAATCGTTGTCAACATTTGCTGTGCAACTGTTTATTCCAGGGCACCTAAGTGGTTGAACCTCCCAGCTAGGATGTGATTAGATGATTAGATGTATATTATAGAAACATAGATATGTATATTGTATGTGTAACTATACAGGTGGGACAACACGAGCTCAGGGCGTTACCAATCATTGTTACCAGTTGCCCAGCTGCACGTTGAGGGTCCAGACGCGGATCACCGCTCGAGGTGACTTGCTCCCGGAGAGCTTCCAGCGTTACGGAACGCGCACCTTCATCGAAGCTTTGTTGTTGGCCTATGATGTTCCCAACGAGGAGAACCGGGGGCTGGGAGATGTTGAGAAGTTGAAGCTTTTGATGTGGCAAGCCGAGATTGGGTACCAGCTCTTTTTGTTGATCATTTTCGACATTGAAGACCGTCCCAATTTTGTTCAGTTGTTTCTTTTTAAGTGCAATTCTATCATTCAGGGATGGCTTGTAACATTATGATTTCTGCAACAGTCGGGTATGTCATTACAAAATCCCAAAAGTCTGTGATGCTCTGGCAAAGAATCTTGCTACCCAGCTGCTGGAGCGCAAGATGAAAGAGCCATGGAAACTGCTGAGAACATAAATTCCTGGTCTTGTACGGCGAACCATCCAGAACACCCATCTTCATCGATGATCAAAGGGGGGTTGTACTCTGCCTGATGTGTCTGACTGTTTTTTTTGCAGCCGTTTATTTATGTTGGGGATCAGCGTTTGTTTCAACCTATATAATCCCATTGATCCTGAACAATCATGACCAAACATCCTCAATCATTGATCACCACCATTCATCATTGCTAACCATCATGAATCACTACCAACCATATTGAGCATCCCCGAACCATGGCTACCAGCCTCGCCCCCTGCGTTGATCCGTGGAAGGACTGGGCCCTTGGGATGTCGCGCGTCTTTCTGCGTGCGGGGCAGTTGAAGGCCCTGGAAGACCTACGAAGCGCAGGCGGAGTCCGGGCAGTCTATGCCGACCTATGCGGTAGAGATCTACATGGGTGAGCTATAGCTTTCTTTGCTTCAGATCTATCTATATTCACATATACTGTATATATATATATATATGTATGTATATATTAAATATATCTCATATAAACATATATCATTATATCTCTCTCTATATATGCATCTACAGGACCTGCATGTTTTGGAAAGCAGACATCTACAGAGCTATCACAGTCCCACAACCCCTGCAGCGGAGCCAGGTGCGGCGCCGGATGCCCAGAAGCTGCGGCAGATCATGCGGCAGATCATCCGCAAGAAGTGGATCCGAGCAGCGCACGCCATCGCCTTGTGCCACTACTTACCCAGGCGCCGCTGGTTGCACGACGTGGCAGCCCAGGGGTCAAGGCGTTGGGGGGTAGGGCCAGTGTGTGGAATGGATAAATGGATGGTGAATCATAGAGGGATAGCAATGCTTGATGAGGGATAGCGAGATTTTCGATGGAAAAAGTCTGTAGAATGTATGAGTGGATGGTGAATCATAGGAAAAGCTAGAATGAAAATCATGATAGAAGTTTGAAAGGCAGCTCCGGCAAGTCAACCCATGGGGGATAATAATGGTTGATAGTAAAGGAAAATGAGATTTTCTATGGTGAACTATGGTTAATAGTGGTTATAACCATTGATACTGTTTTTTTCCAATTTGCTTCTTAATCGAGGGCTGTTCCCTGACATGCGGCTAATCAGCAAGAGCGTACTAGCAGCAAGACGGAATTAACTTCTCACGTTGCAGTAAAGATTGATTGGGCATTCCGAAATTCGGCCCCATGGATACTGGTTAATTAATCATGAGGGATTGCAACCACCAATAATGGTTAACCAGCCAACTGTTATATTGGTTTGTCCATCGCCATGGTGGTACCTACCATCCCCATCAAAATTGAGTTCGCCATTCGTAATAGGGACACCATTGGTGACTTTGGGGTTCCACCATTTTTGGACAAACCCAGATGGGTAGGGGTCTATGCCAGCTGTCACCCTGGATGGGATGGATGTTCATCAATATGACTTCTCACCTGACCTATCCATCTTGTTTTTCCTTCCTTGACCATCTTTTCCCATCTTTTCCCCTACTGTAAACGCTAATTCTTGAGCCTTCAATGGTGGGTTGCATGAAGCACCAACGAGACACCATAAAACTGAAGTTTTTTGTTTTCTGCTGGAGGTCTTGGGGCGCACGATACCCTCACTGTGTTGGTGTCACCCCCCTGGACTTTCAAGGTTGACCATCTATACTTTAGCTGCTCAGAGCCTGGTCATTTGTTCTATGAGTCAGTTTTTTTGAAGTCATTTTCTCTTTATTTGCGATTCAAGGAAAAATCATCAATTTTGTTGCAATCACTTGTTCAAACATCCTTAACGGTAAACTTCAACCATCATAAACTATTTCGAACCATGAGTACCCTGTCAAACTCTGGTAATCCAGCTCGTTGGCTGGAGAATCCACAATTTTTCCAGCTGGTTTCGCCAGGAAATAGGGCCACATTTCCAGCCAGCTATGCAACTGATTACCAGCGGAATTAAACTGGTTGATGAACACAATGCCACTGCGGATGTTAACAACCAAGAGGAACTATCCTCCTGAAGAAGCAACAAGAAGTATATATAGCGTCAACATTGACCAAGAAACAAATAGATCTCATCAGTCAAACATCATGACCCATCAGCGAAACATGAAATCACAACCATGTTACAGCCAGCAATTTAACCAGCAGTTTGACCAGTCAACCATGCTAAAGCAACAGTGTCTAGCCACCAGTTTAACCATAACGATGCTTAAATAACAAGTTCCCCCACCAGTTCAACATACCAACCACCACTTTCATTGTTGGTTCAACCATAGAAACCACCAGTTTGCCCGCCAGTTTGAAAACCATTTTAATGAAGTAACCACTTCGATAACCAGTTGCACCACCAGTTCAACCATAGAAACCACGCCATGCAGAGTAGTTGGTATATATTCCCTATTATTGTTAGCTATCATCACCTATTATTAGCTAGTGAACCATTGGTTGGTTGGTGAACTGCTTGACCCATAGCCATATCACTTATTGGTTGGTTAATAGCTTGACCCATCACCAGTTGAAGCAGTCGAAGCCCCCGTTGCCGCCATTGAGGTTCCTGGCCGAGATCCGTGCAAAGCGCGCCGAAGAAGCGCTGGCCACGAGGGCCTTGCTGCTGGGGAGGCTGCGCAACTTGCTGGAAGCCGCCAGGCGCGCGGGGGACAGTGGTGGTCTGAGAAAGGTGGAGAGATAGATATATGGTGGTTTCTCAAAATAGGGGTGCCCCCCAATCATCCACTAGTAGTCATTTATAGCCATAAACCCACCATTTTTTGGGGTACCCCTATTTTGAGAAACGCCCATATGATTTACCATGGTTTCATAAGGGATTTACCATGGTTTTAGATGGTTTTAGAGGGGATTTACCATGGTTTTAGATGGTTTTAGAGGGGATTTACCATGGTTTTAGATGGTTTTAGAGGGGATTTACCATGGTTTTAGATGGTTTTAGAGGGGATTATATGGTTTTAGATCGTTTTAGAGGGGATTATATGGTTTTTGAGAGAGATATGATTGATCATAATGATAGGGGATTATATGATTTCGTATAGTTTTATAGGGGATTATACTTGTAAATAAAGATTGATACGGATCATAATGGTCAATAACAGGGATTTATGGGGATTACAGTGTTCAATAGTAGGGATTCATAGGGATTCTAGTGTTCAATACTAGGGATTCATAGGGATCATAGTGGTTAATACTACTAGGGATTCATGGCATGAATCCAATGATATATAAATATAGATTTAATGGTGAATATGATGGTTTCAAGAAACAATCATATATATCTCTATGATATCTATACTTGGTTTTAGATATGAAGTATTCGACACACAATGATTCCTCTCTCTCTCTCCCTGTATATCAAAATGATTTACCATTTTTTGAATATGTTTTTTCTAGAGAGCTACTGTATATGGTTTCATATGTTGATACAATATTGAAATATACTCTGTTGATGAATATGCGGTATTCACACATGTGCATGTATTGTAATTGATTAGATACTATGGTGGATCATATATGTATGCAACAAATCCCAATGAAATCGAACAATGGGGTTCATAGACAAAAATATGCCAACAATATGTCAACGAATATATAGGAATATATATATATATATACATGTAGATATAAATATATATATATATATACATACATATACATGTATGAATACATGTACATTACATATAACATTTAGCATATACATATAAAATCAATCAATCCATAAATAAATGTATATGTATATGTATATAGTGAAGTAGATATCTATTCGCGATGCACAGGTAGTCCAAAATTGTTTTACTCCGCTCCAGGTCCCGGCTCCGCCGCGCGCGGGCGCTGCGCCGTTGGCATGTGGCCTTCCACGCAGTGCGCCTGGTACGGCGCTTCACCGTGCAGGCCCGGGGGAGAGCGCCAGTGGTTGCTGCTGGTTGCGGGGGAAACGATGGCAGGTTGACTTGGAACCACCAACCCAGGTGCCCCCAGCTGCAGTTCGTTTGTGAAGATAACCAGGGTAAAGTAGCAGTGATGGTAGGTAAAACTCATTGGTTCGGGTTCTGTACAGCTCGGAGTGCCCACTGTGGGTCCACTGTAGCCCTGCAAGGTCATCCAACTCCGCCAGGTTCAAACGCGTCGTCTCCAAAAAGCCATGCGGAAGTTCTGGCTTCTGCGGACCAGGCGGGAGGTCTCTGCGTTGCGGCAACCTGGAAAACATCGTGGCACCGTGCTGATGTAAGCCAACAGGAACAACATGGATCGCAAGGAGAATATGGACATGTCAAATGAAAATCCAGGAACAAGAATTCTGATTGAGAATGGTTGATAATAGGTGATCACATAGTAAGAATCACCAAGAAAGGCAAGAACAACAAGAGGGCAAGAACAATAAGGAAAACAGCCAGAACCACAACAACGAGAGTGACACCAACACGGACATACCAATGATACAGCGGTGATCCCACTCCTGAAATGGGTCCTCTCTTGGGATCCCCTTTTTCATTTTTTACGGCCTTTGGAAGTTACCTTCCCCCCAAGCTTAGGGTAGCGCTCAGTTCACAGGTGGATCTTGGGGTTCCGTTTCTTTTTCAGCGTTTGATTGCTAATGACTATTTGTATCTATTAGTATGATTTGTGAGATTATGTTGTTCTATACCATTAGAACATTCTCTCATGACCCAATGATATCATGGTAATTTTGCAGATTACTGTATTGTTATAGACGATTAGATTCTTATACAGTAATGGTATACTATCTCATGTACCATTAGATTATTGTTATGTACAGTTTCTAATATCTTTACCATCGGTATCATAGACTATCTTTTGTGTACTGATTCTTATACACCATTAATTTATTTGATTTATATACCCTTGACGACATGATAGAATAGATCGAATTATATATGTACCCATGTTATGATTAGATACCCCGAATTAGATTACAGTATGTTATCTATTATTGGTTTTCCGATATACCATCGGATTGTCATATACCTAATTATCACCTACTGTATATCATTAGATTTACTATATGGGTGTTTCTCACAATAGGGGTAACCCCCAAATCATTTAGTTTTTTCCCCATTCATAGTAATAAACCATCCGTAACTTTGGGGTACGCCTATGACTTGAGAAACCACCATACAAACGCGCATTACATTATGATTAGTATTACTATATAGATGGTAATTCGGTGTACCAGATGAACTATATCTAGCATCATTGGTGTTGGTGATTGTCCCTCTCTTAACGTTTACAATCCCCTGCAAATCAAATGCATCATATTATCATTACTATAAATCCTTAGATTTGTGAACAATCACCATCAGAAACCATAAAATCCCCCATAAAACCAAGCTGGTTATTCACAGTCCAACTCTAAATTACAGTACCATTTTGGATGGGTAGACCATGGTAACGTTGGTGCTTTTTTCCTATGTACCCCCATTCTTAAAAATCCATAATCAATGGTAAAACCGTGGTAAATACTAGTACCATTATGATCTCTTGGAAAGGAAAAACCATGGTAACCAAAGAAAAAATGGTCTATCAGAGATAACCATGCAGGAAAACCTATGGTAAAACCCCACCATGGATATCCAATGATAACAAATGGTTATCATTTTACCTGTCATGGTTTACCACTCCATCCTTGACCCCCCATCCTTGGACCTCTATAGCATAGGCTCCAGCAGTGGGCCACCAACAAGGCACAGGAGGCGCCCAGATGTTGAGCAGCTGCGGTTCATGATGGTGAAGGGTGGTGAATAGTGGTGGATAGTGGTTAGTTATGTGAGTGAGTCAAAACCCTGTACCCCTGGTTCCCCATTGTTTTCCCTATGATTTGGTTGGTCATTATAAGCCATTATTGATGGTTAATATTGACCCATAGCCTTATGGTCAATGATGGTTTATAATGGTTAATCATAGGGGATGATAATGATTGATAATTGGGGATAGTGTGATGTTCTATGGTTGACTATGTTTAAGAGTGGTTATAGCCATTGATAATGGTTTATAGTGGACTCCTTACAGCCTATGCACATAATTCAATCACTCAGCCCTGGTGCAAATCTGATTCTTGTCTTGTCAAACCTGATTCTTGTTTTTTATTCCTCTGTTGCTGAGTCGATGCTAGTACAGGTGCATACAAGTATTTGGGAATAAGAACCAACAAAAACAGCCATCTACCTTCTACAGTAATGCCTGCAACTGCAAAAGCCAACACCCTTGCAGGAATGTTGGATGGCAATGTACCGCAGGAAAATACATGTCATTTCTGATTTGATATGAACATAGCCCGGAGCCGGGGCTTCCGACACTGGTATCAACAAGCGGCAGTCAGATGGACAATGTCTGGGTTCACCAACAAAAAACTCTTGTTTATAACTGCAAAAGCCGGTTATTGATAGCAAAATAGCTCTAAGAACTGCAAAATAGCTCTTATTGATAACAAGCCACATTTCAATCTGCGAAATGGGAACCATAACTGGTACTTTACAATCACAGTGAACCAACCGATCTAGGGAATCAACCATATCGTAGGGAACCAACCGATCAAGGGAAGACCTGCCATGATAGTTGCTCAAGGAGTCTAGGACTTGCTTGGGAGAAGCAGGTAGGGCTATGTCCAGCGAACGCACCCATCCATCCCTGGAGGATCAATAAGGAAACCCATTAGCGAACTGGGAGTTATTTGCGAACATACCCCGTAGGTATAGTCCTATTACGGCTGGGTATTGTGCTTGATTATTCAATAGGCAGGACATTTGTGTGATTCTGGCTTATCTTCTGGCTTATCATCTCAAATAGTAATCATGAGTTTTGTTAAATCACCCAGCCATTATCCTCCGTCAAAGAACCCGGCCATTATCGCCTCAAACCTACTTCATTAGGCGTCATTGGACAGATGCCATTCACTTGACCAGCGTCTGTGCAGGCGCTGGAAGAGGAACGCAGAAGAGTGGAGGAGGAGGTGAGTCGGGACGGGTGAAGCGTTGCGCTGCTGTGACAACCCACTGAGAATAACAATAAGGTGAACCGAAGGTACCACAACTGAGAGTTGCATGATATGGGCGCTTCTTAACCACCCGGGGGGAGCCCTAATTCATCCCATATGAATCATATTTAGTAATAAAAACATTCAATGTTTGGTTTCCCCGTTTAAAAAAACATGTAGACGTGCAATATCTGTATAGATGTACAGAGCAGCACACTCTGGACTTGAGCAAAGCATTCTCATGGCTTAGTTTACACCGAGGCAGCGCGTTCTGTATGGCATGTTGAAGAGCGAAAGGTCACCTGACAGGACCACAGCACTGCACTTTGCAGGAGAGGCGAGAAGAAGAACGACGAAAAGCTGCCGAGGAACAGGTCTGCCTGCACATCTAGCTGTAGCAGCTAGCGCAGCTTGGAACGGAACATGTGCCACTTCAATGTGAAGGCATTTCTCTGCATACATCACTGGTTTCTTTCATTTGTTCTGTCGAATGCATGTTGCCAATCAGTATGAATCCAGGCATTTGCAACCATTGCTGTCATGGCACAGGCAGTGTTTACCAGAGGTCTTAGCTGTAGCACAGATGCAGTCAATCCCCCAAGTTGCTATGGATTTTTTCACTTCAATCACTATGGTCGCTAAAGAACAACCCATCAAACGCTGCACAATCCCAACTGCTACTGGGTCTTTGGATAGGTGTGGTCCGCTGCGATTCCACTCAACGGAATGTGCGCATACTGTGGGCACATGACAGTGCAAGTTCTTGTGAAGGCCCGGATTGAAGAAGAGAGAAGAAGAGTTGCTGAGGAAGAGGTCGCATCTGGCACGTGGGGGGGGGCATATAGATTTCACGACATCAGGATTTGGTAGTCGAAGCTGTTTGGGATTTCGTGTTTCTCATTTCGAGAAAAATGATTAGTATGGAAGTGTCTTTCTTTGCTGGCAATTGGAGGCAAGACAAGCGGAAGCGCGCAGAAGGGCAGAGGAAGAGGCTGAGCAAAGAATCTGTCACCAAATTGTGCATGTGTTTGTCATGTTTTGGAAAGTCTTATGGCTGTGTGGTAGCACAGATGTAGCAAGTCTTCATTTGATTGCCATGTTGCCGGTTTTAAATCTTTCGGTTGGTTATTTGCCTTTGGTTTTCTTATCAGGAAGTAGTCAGATTTTCTTCAAGCATGATGTTTTTTTGCAAGAAGCATTAACAACAAACTCCTTGTAAGTTTCCTTGAATGATTGTGGTTGCTGAAGAACAAACCTTCCACTACACAATCCCAACTGCTACTGGGTCTTTGGATAGGTGTGGCCCGCTGTGATTACCCTCAACGGAATCTACGCATAATGTGTGCACATGACAGTGCAAGTTCTTGTGAAGGCCCGGATTGAAGAAGAGAGAAGAAGAGTTGCAGAGGAAGAGGCCGCACCTGCCACGTGGGGGGCGTATAGATTTCACGACATCAGGATTTGGTAGTTGAAGCTGTTTGGGATTTCATGTTTCTCATTTCGAGAAAAATGATTAGTATGGAAGTGTCTTTCTTTGCTGGCAATTGGAGGCAAGACAAGCGGAAGCTCGCAGAAGGGCCGAGGAAGAGGCTGAGCAAAGAATCTGTGAACAAATTGTGCATGTGTTCGTCATGTTTTGAAAAGTTTTGCGGAGGTGTGGTAGCGCGGATGGAGCAAGTCTTCATTTGATTGTCATGTTATCAGATTTTTTTTCAGAGAAGCAGCTTCAATCATGCGGATCTGATTCTTTTCTTGCGGGTTTCCATGCAATGAATAATGCCGTAGTTTTTTCTTCAATCACTATGGTTGCTGAAGAACAACCCTCAAACAACAAAATCCCAACTGCTACCGGGTCTTTGGGTGGGTGCGGTCCGCTGTGATTACACTCAACGGAATGCGCGCATAAATTGGGCACATGACAGTGCAAGTTCTTGCGAAGGCCCGGATTGAAGAAGAGAGAAGAAGAGTTGCTGAGGAAGAGGTCGCACCTGCCACGTGGGGGGCGTATAGATTTCACGACATCAGGATTTGGTAGTCGAAGCTGTTTGGGATTTCATGTTTCTCATTTCGAGAAAAATGATTAGTATGGAAGTGTCTTTCTTTGCTGGCAATTGGAGGCAAGACAAGCGGAAGCGCGCAGAAGGGCAGAGGAAGAGGCTGAGCAAAGATTCTGTTCACGAATTGCTCAGGTATTTGTCATGGTTCGAACAGTTTGATGGCTGTGTGGTAGCACAGATGATTCCAGTCTTGATTTGACTGTTATGTTATCAGATGTTTTCTCAGAGAAGCAGCTTCAATCATGCGGATCTTATTCTTTTCTTGCAGGTTTCCATGCAATGAATAATACTGTAGTTTTTTCTTCAATCACTATGCTTGCTGAAGAACAACCCTCAAACAACATCAAACAACAAAATCCCAACTGCTACTGGGTCTTTGGATGGGTGTGGTCCGTTGTGGTTACTCTCAACGGAATGTGCGCATTAATGTGGGCACATGACGGTGCAAGTTCTTGTGAAGGCCCGGATTGAAGAAGAGAGAAGAAGAGTTGCTGAGGAAGAGGTCGCACCTGCCACGTGGGGGGCGTATAGATTTCACGACATCAGGATTTGGTAGTCGAAGCTGTTAGGGATTTCATGTTTCTCATTTCGAGAAAAATGATTAGTATGGAAGTGTCTTTCTTTGCTGGCAATTGGAGGCAAGACAAGCGGAAGCGCGCAGAAGGGCAGAGGAAGAGGCTGAGCAAAGAATCTGTTCACGAATTGCTCAGGTGTTTGTCATGTAGAATGTCTTGGCCTGCCAGGACTATACTTTCTCTATTTAGTTGCATGTACCATGTGTGTATTTGAGTGATGTGTCAGCTGCAGACATAGTTTGTTCAGTTCCACAGCAGCTGACTTCATCTCCTTGTTCTTGATTTTGATTGCGTTTGTTTGCTTTCTTTTTATGCCTTTGGGCCGACCACATCGGTCGGTGCGAGCCGCCCCTTACAGCTTTGGGGGCGAGGCTGGGCGAGCAAGACCGCCCTTGCGCTTGTGTCTGCCAAAGCTTGGCAGTGAGCCGGGGGTGATCAATTCCCTGGCTGTTGGAGAAGCAAGCAGTGCAAATGTGCGCCTAGTTGCAGCGCCCGGTGGCATTGCTCATGCCGGGCTGCTGCAGAGGGAAATGGAAGCTGGCAAAGATGGCAGCGTGTGTGGGATGAATGGCGCTGCTGCTGGTGTGGCTTGCCGGCAGTTGGAGATGTCTGCTCGGTCTGCAGAGGATGCTCAGCGGTTAAAGTTAGCGGGTGTGTGGGCCGGATTTGCCCGGTCCGTGGCGTCTTCCAGCACGTCCGTGTGTGATTTTGCGGATTTGCCCCAGCTGAGTTTGCAAAGATTGTTTCTGGATCGGGCGCCTTCCACTTTACGTCGTCATCTCGGTGGGTGGCGCTTATGGGTCGCGTATTGCTCCCTACACAACTGGCAGCCAGGGGATCCATCAATGCCGGCCCTGTTGGATTTCTTAAACAGTTTGAGTGATGGTGCTCGTCAAGATCGGGGAGCTGGTCGCAAACGCAGCGCTTTAGGTGTTTTGAGTGCAATGGCTTTTGCGGCAGCAAAACTGAGTTTGACAAATTTGCAAAAGCTCTTAGGGGAACCCTTGATACAATGTTGGAAAAGTGGTGACAAATGGAAATGCGGCAGAGTCAAGGAAGCCATGCCTGTTCCCTTCTGTGCTCTACAACGCCTAGAAGAAGAAGTTGCGCGTGTTAATGGTGATGACAAGGTTTTGCTTTGCGCCATTTTGTTAATGGCGTGGGGTAGCCTCAGATGGTCAGACATTCAGCGACTTGATTTGCAGTCAATTTCCTGCGATGCTTCCTCAGTGAGAGGTTGGTGCTGGCGGACAAAGTCATCTGCTAGGGGAATGCCGTGGGGCATTTTGCGTAGTGGTTGCGCTGCAAGCAATTGGGGCGACGTTTTGTTCAGTGTAATACAAAATATGCGAACGCAACAACCTGCAAGGGACTTTTTGGTGGCTTGGAAAGGGAAACCAATGCCCTATGCCATGATGTTGGCTCAGTTTCGGCGGTGTTTGATAGTTGTAGCTGGGCTTGAGCATGACGTTGCTTGCAAATTGACGTTACACTCACTCAAATGCACGCTGCTCTCATGGGCGCTGCAATGTAAAATTGACGCAGTGGAGCGTGCTGCACAGGGACACCATCGTCATCATGGGACATCGCATTGCGTGCAAAGATACAGCCGGGATGATGTGGCGCCGCAACTGAGCTGCCAAGTCCAAATCCTCGCTGCTTTGAAAACAGGCTGGCGGCCAGGTGTGCCCATACAGCGCGGTGTTGGGCGTCTCAAAGAAAACGCGGTAAGGGCAGATTCGGAGACAGAAAGCGCTTCTAGTGCCAGTGATAGTTCCTCTTCGAGCATTCCGCCCAGCGATTCAGAAGGCTCGGACTGCAACAGCGACGCTCCCATGTCTGAGGCAGGTGATTTTGATGGACCTTGGATGCTGAACACATTGTCTGGAGTAGTTCACAAGACGATTCAAATAGTTGGAGATAAGGATGACTTGTTTTTAGCATGTCGTCCTGGGGCCGTCCTTCATGATGCTTACGAAAAGCGGACAGAGAACCCTTGGTTTGATGGCTTTCGGCTCTGCAAACTAAACACCGTGGTTGCTTTGCTGGAGCCCCATGTGGCTTGTCGAGTACCGGGACCAACTGAGAGCGGTTGGCGGT
>VSDK01003948.1:724240-774361 GCA_009767595.1 Symbiodinium kawagutii | reverse complement strand
TTCCCCCGATTTGTCGGAAGTTCCCTTGGAGGCTTTAGACCTCCAGTTTTGTAGTGGAAACCACATGTCAGCAGAAGAAGACCCCAGTACAACGAGAAAATTGATCCAAGCGGAAATCGAGAAGGGGTACATGGAGCACATTGCCGGAGGAGAGGCCGCCGTGCGCAAGCGATTTCCGCCTGGTTGCTTAGCTGTGGGAAAGCTTGGTGTTGTGCGCTCTGAAGGGAAGGCCGATCGCCTGATTGGTGATTCTCGTGCTTCCGGAGCCAGTCCTGTAGCACGGTTCGCAGAGCGTTGTGAGGTCCCGAGCCTGCGCCACTTTGGCCTGGCTTTGCAGCGAGGAAATCAGTTTCGCCCTGACGACTGGATCATGTTCTCATTGGACGTCAGCGGGGCGCACAAATCCATCCGGACAGCCGCCGCTGATGTTGGATATTCTGTGTTTCGAGTGGGTGACGAATTTTATGTTTATTTAGTCAACCATTTTGGTGCTTCATGGTCTGCATACTGGTGGGCAAGGCTATCATCAATGCTGCTGCGGGTCGTACACCATGTGCTAAGGCATAAGCATTTGGGCGCGGTGTATGTGGATGACTTCCTGTTTATGTTTCCGAAAGCGGTTGGTGTGGCTTTGGCAACACTAGTCATCGCGCTGCTGCAGGTTTTGTGTGTTCCCATTTCTTGGAAAAAGTTGCAGTTGGGAGATGCTGTCTCATACCTGGGCTGGAATTTGAATCTGGCAGTGGATGGTTTTTGGGCCTCCATAGCTCCCGGCAAGCTAGACAAGATCGGGGCATTTCTCGACAGTTTTCTGTCGAACTCCAAGAAAGTGCAGCGTCGAGAGCTGCAGAAATTTCTTGGTCTTTTGATTTGGGCCACGCAGGTGCAGTTGCTGTGTCGACCTTTCCTGGCGCCATTGTTCAGGTGTCTTTGCAGGCCTTCCCAAAAATTGCAGTGCCTTAGCCTGGAGCAGGTGGAAGAATTAGCTTCGCTGCTAGATGAAAAACTGGAAGCCCGGGTGGCGGCCAAGCGTAGTGATATCCAAGCCGGGTGGAAACTTGTGGCTATCGGGGCTAGCGCGTGCCACAGTACAAAGGAGGTGCAAGCGCAGCTGAGTCAGCCCAAACTGAAGAATGGGCGAGTTTGGGCAAGGTTCTCGGCTTGGGGAGCTACGCTGAAACTGGGTCGCCTACAGCTTGCTGCTTTGAAATTTTTGAAGTCTCGTTTTGAGCGCCCATGTTTTGCCATGGTGGCCATAGGGAGCCCTTTGGTGGGCGCTGCAGATGCGTGGGCCGATGCAACAAAAGCAGGTCTTGGTGGTTGGTGTGCAGGGGCTTCCGGTGATGTGAAATGGTTCCATCTTGAACTCGTGGGATCGGATTTGCCTGCGGAATGGGAGTTCCCGCATGACTTGCAAAAAGGTATTGCAGCACTAGAGCTTGTGGCCCAACAAATTCTTGTGCAGATCAGAGGAACGCCGCAGAAGTTAGTGGTGAGACAATTCTGCGACAACATGGGCGCAGTGGGCAGCCTCACGAAGGGTCTCTGCACGAGTTTCCCATTGGGCGCGGCTTTGATGAACTTATCTTTGGTTTGCTTGGAGCGAGGCTGTGAGCTTGAGCTTAGTCATGTAGCAGGTGAGAGGAACATCGAAGCAGATGCCTTGAGCAGGCTCAACGCGCCAGTGAAGCCGGACCAGCCATGTCTGGGCCGTTTCCATTGTGGCAACCGCGTTGCGGTCACGGCCAAAGAAGTGTTCGCGCCGTGGAAGAAATTGATGGGCTGTGATTGAGGTCGTGCTAGGACTCGACTCCATGAGGTCGTTGAGCGCAGGTAGCTACTGGTCTTAGTTCCCGTGTATAGTATTTCTGGTGGCGTGCTGTTTCTCCAGCCGCATTAGTGTTTGGGGGTTCGTGGCGGCATGGGCAACAGCTTGAGGTTTTTTTTTGGAGGGTTGGGGCTGTTGTCCCTGCCAGGCTGCCTGTGAGTTGGTGGCCTGGCTTGTGTAGCTACAAGCTGTGTTGTCCAAAAAGTTGAGGGAGTGCCGCGAACCCGGTGTTAGGTTTAATTAGTTAGGTTGGTACTGTCTGCTAAATTTAGAAGTTCTGGTGGCGTGCTGTTTCTCCAGCCGCATTAGTGTTTGGGGGTTCGTGGCGGCATGGGCAACAGCTTGAGGTTTTTTTTTGGAGGGTTGGGGCTGTTGTCCCTGCCAGGCTGCCTGTGAGTTGGTGGCCTGGCTTGTGTAGCTACAAGCTGTGTTGTCCAAAAAGTTGAGGGAGTGCCGCGAACCCGGTGTTAGGTTTAATTAGTTAGGTTGGTACTGTCTGCTAAATTGAGAAGGTTCGAACAGTTTGATGGCTGTGTGGTAGCACAGATGATTCCAGTCTTGATTTGACTGCTATGTTATCAGATTTTTTCTCAGAGAAGCAGCTTCAATCATGCGGATCTTATTCTTTTCTTGCAGGTTTCCATGCAATGAATAATGCCGTAGTTTTTTCTTCAATCACTATGGTTGCTGAAGAACAACCCTCAAACAACGCAATCCCAACTGCTACTGGGTCTTTGGATGGGTGTGGTCCGTTGTGGTTACTCTCAATGGAATGTGCACATTAATGGGGGCACATGACAGTGGAAGTTCTTGTGAAGGCCCGGATGGAAGAAGAGCTAAGAAGAGCCGAAGAGGAAGAGGTCGCACCTGCCACGTGGGGGGTGTATAGATTTCATTACAGCAGTATTGGATTTTCAAATCTGAATAACATGACGGGATGCGAGTATCATTTAGTGCTGGGGATCGCTTCGTTGACCCGGAAGGCACGGCAAGCCGAAGCATCCAGCAGGACGGCGGAAGAGGCTCCGTACTCTGTCGATCATTCGCCGTGTTTGCTGGGTTCTTGACTGTGCAGTAGCGTCTCTGGCAAGCGGAAACAACACGCAGTTGATTGTGTACATATTTCACTAAATTGTAGGTATTAAGCTGAAGCTAGCAGGCAAAATATTGGCGAAGCCGGACGATGCAATTGCTTCCGGATGCAGAGTGCTTTGTGGTGACCCGTCTCAGCTTTTCGTGAGGTCAGGCGCGAAGAAGAGCGGAGAAGAGTTGCAGAGAAGGAGGTCACCGGTGCTGTGAGAATGATCTGTGTGGGTACCAGGGGTACCAGCCGATGATCATCCTTCGAAACAAGGATTGATGAGGTGAAAGAACGTGAGGGCAACACCATCCGATAAGCATGGACAACTACTCACAAGAGCAACCTTTTCTGGGGGGTAGAACTCTCAAAACCTAAGCCACTGGTGCTTTGACCTAGAGATGGTTGGGTGTGGATAAGCGGTAGACACGAGCAGTGGACCGTGCAAGTTCTTCGTTATTTTTATCACCATGAGCCCCAAGGGAGCTCGCTTTTAGAAAGCACAAATCTGAGCCCCCTGCTGTTGCTGCTTTTGTCAGTATGACACTATCGTTATATTATATCATTACAATATATCTATACATGCACTTAGATTTTTGTCTCTCACTCTCTCTCTCTCTCTTGTATATTGAAAGGCCTTCCGGTATTCAGGTCTCAAAGATTGCATTCCGCAGTTTAAAAACGGAAACATATTTTGACTAAGAATGGACAGTTGATTTGATTCAGTGCAGGGTGTTGCAACAGACCAAACAGAAACCTATGATTCAAATGCAAATTGAAATAAACAGGGGAATGACATTCTTACTTCGTCAACATGATGCCAGTGACAAAAATCAGCGTAATAAAGGTTAGGAGGCTATCACCCGGAAGCACACATTTGTTTTCTTGGAAATCCACTCTGAGGCCTTGATCAGAGAAGAGTACCAAAGAATGGCAGAGGAAGAGGTGGAGGTCAGGGTCAGCTTCTAAGAAGCATCTACCTGGTTGATGTATCTGAGTTTCACTGAAAAAACACCAGCGGGGTGTGAAATAAGTTCATTTCTGCAAACTCTTACACCAAGTTTTTTTGACACCTCTCAGATTGCCCAGATGGTCGTGCATGGACGTGCTTCTGGGTGTTTGTGGAGGCAAAAGGATGGTACGTGCAAAAAATCAACGGAATCTAGCCAGTGACAGCCAGTGATGGTTGATGTTGTCAACTCTCCATCATCAACCATGGTACCATTTTGATGTAAAAATCAGACGACTGTCAAACCCCATGGGCAGAAGATCGAAAGAATGTTGAAGTTGCGTCGCGCAGTGGACTTCAGGGTTTTGCGAGCACTTCCTCAGCACATGTTGAACATTTGCCAACAACACCAAGCTTCATTTCAATATTCACCAGTATGAAGGAACCATAAATCACCATTGACCAATCTTCAGAACTATTGGCTAACCAGAATCAATCTTCTCAACTACATGTAACTACTATTGGCCAACCCTCAACAACCACTCTCCAACCATTTACCAGCCAAACTCAGCAAAATCAACTGACGGGAGGCCATGCAAGAGGAATCTCGCGAGGAAGAAAAGGACCTGGACGACTCTGATTTGGGACATTGGTGGGGCAGATTCGTTGCAAGGATTCCCATTGAATCATAGTGGGTGGAGCTTCCCATCGTAGCGATGACTCACCGATCCGCTATGAATCAACGTTGTAACCCATACTGGGCAGGGCAGGATCATGACTGCATTTGTGCCACCTAGTTCTCCAAAAGGGTCCGAAAATGGTTTCATTGACCAAACATGGAAATAGGTTTGATTCGCTTTGAATTGATTTGTTTAGGTCGCGTATTTCTTCGCAGACACTAATGATCGTGATCACACGTGATTATTGTCGTTGTGTTGTTTGCCATCATGTCCTTGTATCGCCCTTTGTGTTGTATCAGCGCATTCTTAGAATCCAGCCATTGTTCATACGCAAGGAATCTGTGTTTCATATTTACCCCTACTGACCACCTGGGTGTTGTACATTCAACGATCATGATTCTTAGAAACTAGGTGGTGATCAATCCCGATTGACCATTGATGGTGATCAACTCCGACTGAAGATTATGCTGGTTACTATATAGACATCTTGTTGAAACCTAATATTGTTTGTTCCTAAAACCTATGAACCCTCTAAGAACCCCCAATCCACTTCCTACCACGGGTGGCCAATCAAATCGAACCCTGACCGTTAAACGACCCTCCCACCGGTGCCTCCCGAATTTCAATGTTGAAGTTCTTGAAGAGGCTTGGCACGAGACAAAAAAATTGTCCCCAAGTGCCAGCAACTGTCATCCTTTTTACATTGAGATTTTGGGTCTTGGGTTTTTGTCTTCTTCCTTGGGTTTTGGTTCACCACTAGCAATTGTTCATACCATCATGGTTCATAAGGATTAGACCAAGGTGTATTAACCGTTAATGTTGACCAATGGCTGGATTTTTTGACCGTCATTGGCTATATATTATCAACCGTGATTAGCAAAATATTGTTAAACATGATTATTCACCATTATTAACCTCTACATAACAATAGTCATGGTTTATAAAGGTGAAAAATACTCTATAGTTAACCACTATTAACCCCTATAATATTGGTTAATGTGATTTTTTTGGTTCTTCACCTCCTGTAGCCCATGCCAGGAGAAGCGCCAGCCTTTGATGGAAGTGCCATCGCCCTGTCGCAGTTCGCCCCGAGCCAGGCCACTGGTCCGGTCCGCCCGGGTCCTGATCATTGCCCTGGCTGATGGAATTCTGAACGGCTTAACAATGAGGGAGGTAGAGATTTTTTTCCCGCAAGAAGAAATAACAACCACAAATAGACTAGACCTATGAACAGTTCTCTGACGAATGAAACAAATAATTGAACAATCATGATACAGGATCTGAGCAAACGAGCTTTTATTTAAACATGATACAATTATACACAATTAATTTATATGATAACTGTAGGTAAATCATTCATCTGTAGACTCTAACCAATGAACATCAATAATTTCCTGGTTGAAAAACATTTTGTTGTGTGGCAAAATTGGCGTGAAAAAACATTAAACACGCTTGAACTTACGTACCAAGCAACAGCCAGGCGCAGCATTATATGTCTACGCGCACATCCAGGGTTAGATCTCCGGAGTCAGAAGGTTGTTGAGAAACAAGCATGGAACCATCCTTCTATCCACCATTCCATTTCATTTTGATCAATGACCGGAAACCCTGTTGGTGATTAGGGTGGTTGACCACATATCTACCTTCAGCCAACAGAATTTGGTGACCCTTGCCGCCCAATTATTCATTAACCACCATTAGGAAGCACCATCAACAGCAGCAACCAAGCACAGACCATTGTGGTCACAAATGCCACTATCAATATCAACAGCCATTATCGTCGTTTTACTTCCAGGATGAATATCAATACAGGTTGCCACCAACCATCAGTGACATTATAGACCACTATCGACCACTACCGTCAACCACCACTAGCTACTACTTTTTAACCACCACGAGCCACTATTGTTAGGCATGATGATTAACTGTCGTTAGCCACCATTTGCCGCTATCATTAATCATGATTCTAAACCACTATTATTCGCAAAGATAAGTAGGTATTAACCATTATTTCTAATCACTATTGATCACCATTCACGACTAACCAATATTGTTAACTTCTATCATTAAGCGCTAGCACTGGCAATGACAATTGCTCATGTTTGTTAACTACTAGCAATATTAATCATTATCGTTAACTACTAATACAAATGATAGTACTATTGTCAGTTTACATTATTTATCATTATTAGCAACCATGCACAATGGTACTATTGTTGAGAATCACTTCCAAATTACTACTATACATGACTATACGTTATTGATCATCACTAATCATGATTGTGACCACTCTACATTATTCAATGATAGTCACTAACCACTATTGATCACCATTCACCACCACTAAGCATTACTCTTAGCTACTAATATTCACCACTAGTATAACCACTAATGTTGTTAATATTAACTGTTGTTAACCACTAGTACTGACCATGCTAAGCACAGCACCGTTGCCCAGCATGAGAAGATCCCGGCTGCGCCAGGGCCCCTGAAGTCTCCCGTTGCGACGTGCCGGTGGCGGAGGCGGAGACGGAGACGGTGCCTTGGCAGATGGTGGTGCGCCAGGTGGTCATCGGCGGATCTTGGGGTACGAGTGGATGTGCAGGGCCTGGGGTTTCGGGGGATATGGCTATGGGTCCAGCAGTTCACCAACCAACTATTGGGGGACAATGACCAACAATAATAGGGAAAACAGTGGTTAATGATAGGGGAACCAGGGGTACGGGGTTTTGACCCACAGCCATATGGAGGTTTCTAAAGCCATGAATGGAACGGTTTAACTACAGTAGATGGTTATTTTGAAATTAAGCCATAATGGGACTAGTTAGTTGCATTGGAACTGGTTGACTACAGTTTCTTAACCAAGTGATGGTTTATTCCAATAGATGGCTAAGTGGATGATTTTGGGGGTCCTCTATGAATTGAGAAACACCCTCACAACCATGGTAGCTTGGTAAGGTGGGTGAAGAATCTTACGATTGGACTAGACAATGCAGAATTGGCACTAGCCAATTCTTCACAAGAAAATATGATCATGGCGAACACTACAATGATCATATTCTAGTAACGATTAGCACTACTATTGGCTAAATGATCGCATTGGCCAATATGATTCCATCAGTTGCCACAATAGTAGTGATGGGATGAGCATCATTAGCAACCATTGCCAACGATGATTATCAGAGCGGTTGCTTTTTGTGTGCTTGTAACCCTCAGGGCTGCTTCAAGCCAGGGCAGCGTAAATTAGAGGCGTTAAGGTTGGGCAGCTGCTGAAAATTGATGGCGGGGTCGTCGGTCTTGGGGCATGGGTGAAATCTTTTTTTGTTGGTAATTCTTACATTATACTCATCAGCTCTTTAAAGAAACCCTAGTGAATAGTCTTCGGACATCCAGAGCGACTGAATGTCTAAGGATTCCGATGATGCGCAGCAGACGAGACAGGAGCTGTAGCTGGTTTGGCATTTCGCCTAAAGAAATTGCATGGGACGGGCCACTTCCTCAGCAAATATGTAACTTGTGACCTGGCTAGGAGTGATTGGATGGGCCCGTGTGGCCCGTATGCAGTATAAGGTGGTTCAGAAACTCCAAGTTCAAACCTGAAGATGGACTGACCACCCTTTTCAACTTGCCTGTTCTAGTTTCCAAGCTGCTAGGATTGGATATCATATGCATCATTTTGAGCAAAGCATCTCCTGGCTGGACAGGAAGATCCTGAGATGACCACTGTCATCAACATGAGGGACTACGCCGGGGACAGTGGTGACTTTGAAGCAAACAGTGATGCGCTGTTGGTCCCAATGCTATGGTGCTGTTGGATGCCATGTTTTTGTCTGAAAGAAGGCTGCTGCCAGTCCATGTCAGGGAGTTTTGGCATGAACATGCCAGGAGATGAGGGGAATCCCCCACAATGAGTGTGATGGGTTCAGTTTTTTACATGTAGTTCTATTCATATATGTATACATGCAGTCAGGTGCGGCACTTGCTTTCCCGCATTGGGGGCGTCAGTCTATCCCACCTGCAAAAGGAGGTTATATGGAGTTCTGACACATGTCTTTGAACGTTGACCCTGAACTCGGTCTGATTTCCCCAGTACTGTGGCTGCGAATGCAACAAGGACCAGCGATCAAAGAATTCCTCGAACGTCAATGCCAGCAATTGGCGCAGATGGCGGAGAAGAGGTGCCATTTCGCCGGCAGTGCCTGAGAGTTGGGGATTATGTGAGGATGCGGACAAAGTGCCACCAGTTCTGAGCATCCAGTCTTATCTCACTGCCTGGATTTATACCTCTTGTGCAAGACCATTATCAACCAATGCCAAACAACGTCGCAATCAGGCAGAATCAAATGAACAGCGAGATGGACGAGTTGATGGGCCGGATGTGCAGGTGGCTTGGCTTGTTTGGCCCATAAAGCTGTCTGAGGCGGTTCCTGCTGGCAAACATGTCTTGCAAATTTATGTCACTACCGTGGACAAAATTCGACAATGATGCGACATTCTGCTATTGAATTCACCCTTGCTGGTTGAAAGTCTCCTTGGTGGTGCGAGCCCAGCCAAGGATGGAAGCGCATTTTTCTGAGCTTGACAACCGTGGCTTCAATTCCCAGGCGGGAGAATTGGTTCGGTTGACAGCCTTGCTATGGTAGTTGTCCTTTAGTTTTTTGGTCATTCCAAATGCAGTTGTGTCCATATCATTGTACATGCATATGCGTGCTCTTTGCATACCGTGCATACTTACATGTCGAGAGGACGAAGACGTATATACGTGCATGCACGTGCTGGTACACATTAGAGACACAAACACACATGCATCTGACACTCTCTCTCTCTCTCTCTCTTTCTCAGCTTTTTTCCTCTTTCTCTATCTTTCTCTTTCTTTACCTCTTTTTCTGCCTCTATTTCTCTTTGTTTGAAGCTACTTGAACAGAAATATATCCAGAAAAATTCTGAACCATTCATACATTCAGAAGCAGCAGAACATCTTGTGGGGCTGCAGGCGTGCGTCAGCGCCACTCCGTCGAGGGGTGTGACTGACACTCCCCGGAAGAAGCTGTCTCCCTTCAGCAGCGCTTGGCAGGACAGGGGAGCTGCTGGTGCGCCAACTGCAACACCCAAACTCAAAGTGTTGGTCAGTTTCTCTAGGATTCCAGGCTACTGCCAGGTCTTTTGGTCAGGGTGCCACTGCATGTTTGTGGCCACTGCTGTAGCAAAAAAGTCGTATTCACCAGGCACCTTCTGAGTAGTTTGGGTCACTGCCCTCACCTCAAAGATCCGGTCGCAGCGCATCTCGTTTTCAACGGTGCCCACTCAATGTGTCCATTGCTTGCAGCCACCATCCACTGGGGCCTAAGGCGCCAGGGCTTCAACACGGAAGCACGCAATGGACATGAGCTAGGGTATTCGCGGGCATCAACTCAGGCTGTGATATACATTGTACATATCACCTGTGTGGTACCAGCACCGCCAAGGGGTAACCGGGAGCTGGAGCTTGTCCGAGCTGTGCGGGATCAATAGGGAATGGTCACCCAAATAGTTCGTATGGCAAATATTGACCATGGCTCATATCATTTGTTTTGCACGTTGTCCAGCACCATGTCAAAATTCATCACGACAGTGACATGCATCGCCCCCCGAGATGGTATACCTCTCAATTTGGTTGGTTCAACTGCACCTCCTCGACGATCTCGAAGCCGATCTCGGGTACCGTTGAGCCAAGCATTTCATGCACCAGGAAAAGGCGAAGCGCTTCGAAGAGAATCGTGAGAATTTGGCAGAGCAGCGCCCCTTGCCGTTTTTGGGGTGGTTCATAGGGGTTATCACAAGCATTCGAAGGGGATTATGATGATGATGATGATGATGATGATGATGATGATGGTGATGATGATGATATTATGATGATGATGATGATGATGATGATGATGATGATGGTGATGATGATGATGATGATGATGGTGATGATGATGATGGTGATGATGATGATGATGATCAATGGTTGTCCACCAATTTGTCAATACTTGCTTATCTATATGACCATTCAGAGTGGTAACCGTTGTACCCAGGTTACCATCACTTTTTATTCATTCATCATTGTCATGATCATCATATTATGCCTACGCCATCATATTACAGCTATTATCAGATAAGCTACACTTTCCATAATATTATTGTGCTTATCACTTATCACTACTCATAACCGTGTTTATGGCGACACTAGCGCTGTGGCATAGCTTGATGACTATAGCTCAGACTTGCAGGAGTCTTGCGATTGTGCATTAAGATGCCTGCCCAGAATTTTTCTGCTCTTGTAGAAACACCCTGTGGGACCAACCATGTGACAGATGGGATAAGGCGTTGAGTTTCACGGCAATGGCAGCATTTGAGCCCAGGTCATTATCTGATGGCAGAGCTGCACAAAAAGACTCCCAGCCCTGTCAGACGAACGCCGCGCACACCTGATGTGGGCAGTGTCAATGTCAGGCAGGTACGAGTTGCGGGGTGCATCCAGTGATGGCTGGAAATAGGGGTGGTTCCAACATCTCCGGAAATTTCTATCGGTAGATTCGTGGATCATCATTGGCTGTCACGTGGTAAACCCAACCATAAGCCACTGTGCAGGGAACCAATATCAGACATGATCATTTACAAAGTTCTAAAGACATGTGACTGGATCCATTTTTGGCAGTCCTTGATTTGCAAGTTCATGCCTTGATTCCTCCAACTTGGTGCTGTCAGGAATGGCGAGAGGGAGAAGTGTTTGGACACATTCCGAAGATCTTTGGAGCCGCTTGAAGGGTTGGATGGGGTCGTCAGCATGGCGTGCTCTTCCAAGCTGGTCACGGGGAGTCCCCTCAACACGAGTGCATCAACTGAACAGTGTCACCCAGTGCTTAGATGGCCGAGCAAGCTGTTACTAGTGGTTCTACCAGCGCCAAATATGTTGAGGATTGTTACAAGATGTTATATATGGGTTATAATGCATGATGATCATACCTATTCCACAAGAGCCAATCATCAACAAGTGGTGACTGGAAAGAGACTGCTCAACTGGCACCCAAAGTCTCGTGCAGGCGCTCTTCATATGTTGCATTCATCCGGGACGCAACAGTGAGCGGTATCAGGCGTGTAGATATGATCCTGAGCCTGTTGGGAATATTGCCTTAATAGGCATCATGTGCATACTGGTGTTGCTGTTGCAATGATCAGGTCATACACATTTTCGATTCTATAGTACTTTATGGTCAGTGAATCTCCAAGTTACAGCTAGATTTGTTGTTTGTCAAAAGTTGTAACCCTTTTTGAAAAATCACAATATCATTAGTTCAAATGATTAAACGCAGAACTCGTTACGAATGACAACCGAAGAAACGTAGAACTATGATCAAATGAATAGCAATTGGAAAACAACAGATCACAAAATAGCACAACCAACCCTAGATAACATTGGAACTAATCCTTGGAAACTAGATGCTATTGGGTTACACGTGGATTCACCTAGGTTCCAGTTGGAAGATGAGCCCAGGCCGAAGCAAACCCATCCACGTTGCGACCCAGGTTTGAGGAACCGTCGCGGACCTGTCCTTCGACTCCTGCCACCAGGCTGAATTCGCCTTGAAGTTGAGACGATGGGGGAAGTTGACTGGTTTACTTCTTTTCGGGGTGGTGGTTGTTTTTTGCGGATGGTTTGTTTAGGATGACTCATGAACCGATGAGAAGTAAAAATTGTAAAGTATTACTTGTTCCATGTCTTTTGATATCTCCTGGGTTATTACGTGATTTTTGAACTGGGAAGATATTTTGACCAAACAGTATCCGGGAATAGTGTTCCAGTCCTTGGATGCTGTTTGTGTTGTTATCTCTGGTTTCTCATAGCGGCCACCGGCTCTGGCTCCGGTTCCAAACCGGCAACCATGCGGTGGACATACGGTGAATCTGGCTTCCTCCCACTCCATCACTGTTGGAGTAGAAGAAAACAAGGGGTAGAACGCACTTAGGCCACCAAGAATGACAATTGGTGATGGAGTACTGCTTGCTGATCTTACTGTCCACTGGGTAGCAGCAGGTGTAAGCCATGACACGGGGATGCAACTATTCTCTCGAAGTTCGCTACATGAGATAGCTGGCATTTTTTCAGTGCCCTTGCCTAGACATCGACAACTGAGGAAAAAGAAGAATCCACGATACTACAAAGAGACTGGTGGGCGGAGCAGCGACGACACTTGATGAAGGACGGGAGCTTTTGAACTGACTCTGTGGGAGGAAAAGAGAACAGTGCCATACCATACCACACCATTCACCTATTCATTCTCCAGAGCCTGTTGTTCTAGAGTAGATGTGACAACAAAAACTTGTCGTCCAATTTCTGATTTTTGTGTATGCAGACTCTCCCCCCAGTTCTTAGTCCTGAGCCATGCTGCTTGTGGATGGCGGTCTTTCTCTGGTGCTTCTTTTTCCTTGCTCTGGGCAGCACGTTCCTCCTAACTTAAACCAGAAAACCCATCAGTCCCTCTGCCGTATCACAGCTCATGGATAGTATGGCAGATGCTCGAAGAAGCCAAGGATGGTTGTCAGCTGTTGGACCAGTTGCACCTGCCAAGCTGTCAGAGACACACAAACAGACAGGTTCACGATTTCCTCTTGTGTACCCCTGCTAAACGACTGGACAGACCACTTGATGCCGTTTGGGGGGATCTGTGTGGCAGCAGGATCTTGAGAAAGATCTCATTCCAAGCACTCGTCGGACGTTTGCCTCCCAGTTCTGGCTAATTTGTCGGAAACAGCTGCAGCCTACAGACCTGTTTGCGCAGCCCACACCGCAGCTTCGGTGAACATCAGCAAAACAAACAAAGAAGTTATGTATCAATTTATGAACAATACACATCAGAAACACATAACTTTCCATCTTTGAATCTACTTTTCATATTCATGATTCGGCGCTTTTAGTGCAAATCGTTGAGCTGCAGCTGTGAATTGTTGGACGGTCAGGGGTACCTTGGGAAAAGGATCGACCCCCGTGTGTTGGTACCACTGTTTCTGTGCCTGCTTGGCAGGTTTGGCTATTGGTCAAGCACGCAAATCAACCAACTCTTGGTGGAAAAGTTCACCAACAATTTCACAGGGAAAACGTGCTGGTTAATGATAGGAGAACCAGGGGTGGTGAACTGACCCGCTGCCATTTATGAATTCATTCTTCTAGGATCATGTTCTATTACACCTTGTTAGCCCGGTGACCAATTCTTGGTGGTTATGACCCCGCAGATCTACAAACCAGCCCGTGCTACATGTAACATAACCAACACGTGATTCACATGATCTTCATAGACCCTGCACCTCCAGCAACCAATCACCAGCAATGACCACCTCCAGCTGTATCACCAGCTTGCCTGTGTATCAGATCCTGCAGACGTCTCCCCTACAAAGACCCACTGGTTCGATTCCTAGGTTGCCAACCCACGGAAGTATACCTATATCATCACTGGTAGTTGCCCTCATGAACTACCCTAAGCTGCCAGGGCCTGGGGGCTACCTCTCTGGATCCATCCAGCAGCTGTAACTCACAGATCTCCGCATCCCAAGGCCTCAGAGTCGCAGATGTTCGCGACCGACGCCTCAGCTCAAAGATGTCAGCTGAGAGTCGCGTCTGCTGCTGCAGTTGAGGGGTACTGCGGCAGGTGAACCACAAAGAACCTGAAAAAGAATCGGCTGATCGGCTTGGGGTTAGAAGTAGATGATGCGGTCGGGTCTTCAACCTTAACCAGGGTTCACCACCATGGAAATATGTTTGATGCCCTTCCCACGCCAGCCAACAGAAGGCATGTTTGGCGAACATGTTGTGACAACTTGGGATCATTTTCCAAGATACACAGAAGAGTACTGATGGTTGATTGATGTTTATTGATATTTGGTATTGATATGGTTTCGTGATATTGTATGACTGTTGATGCTTATTGTTAGTATTCTTCACAGTTTTTCCCAATCAGACCGCCTTTGACGCGAATGGAAGAACTGGAAAGCATGCAATCCTTCAACTGCCGACTGCACGAGTGAATGACGGCTCGGCCGTTCGATGCTTCGAGACACGGGAAACTGGGAACCTTGTTCCGCCGTGTTCACCCTGCAATGGAACGAGGTGGCGACCCCAACTGTGAAAGGTAAGTCTTGCTTCAAAACTGTTGGTAAGTACCGTGTATGGTCAATATGACTATGACTCACTGAATAGAAACGGTTGGAAACTGTTGGTTTATACACTGATGGGTAACTACCACTTGTTATATCATACCCATGACATATGACACATCTCTGGGTCATAACTCAACTGATCTCGGGAGGCTACCTTGAAGCGGATGGCACCCTTGGGCCGGAAGGCCAGAGCCAGTGCCCGTTCGCTTCGGTTAATTCGAGCCACCGGCCGTGTGCCGGGGCGCTACGGTGCAGCAGTTTTTTGGCTGTCGCCTCGATGTGGTGACCCGAGAGCGAGAGCAACTAAGGGGACCAGCGGATCAGTGGAGATAGAAGCAGAGTTTCTTTTACCCAACGGAGAATTCATATAACAATTAGCATTCTGCTGGCGTAGGCAAGGCATACGCCGTGCCGAACTTTTTGCCGTCGTCGCGTAGGCGACCCGGGTTGGCGACAAATTTTGGGGAAGATCTGGCGAAGAAACCCCCTTGCCGAGCTCCGAAACGTGGGCAGATGTAGGCAGTTTGATACAAAACATAGCCCTGCGTAGGCTCCCACTGCGCGCGCGCGTACGCGAAATGTAGGCGTCGCATAGGCCGGTTTCCCAATGCTAACAATTTTAAATACAAAAAGCACAACTCATATGGTGGTAGAATAATGTTGAAATATGGTGAATGATGGTGGTCGCCTCGACATGTTGGTTTAATGTTGGCGAATGATGGTGGTCATGTGGTGGTCAATGAAAAATAACACATGACTAAACCATACTTGTTAATGATGGGGGTTGATGACGGTGAAGAGATTTTTGCAGGTAACAGCTGGACATCATTTGGCGCATTGGCACTTGCTGCCAGTTGCAGTGGTGAGATGATGGTCTCTGAAACATCCCGAAACCAGATTTGTAAGTCACTACTTGGTACCCTTCAGCGTGGATTTTCACCTGGTGTCCAGGTTGCCATCCGTATTTGTTGAGAAACTGAACATGACTTTGGCAAGGATTCCCACTGCAAAGCCTACCGCCCTCCTGAACGGATTAGCCATCACTGGATGATGAACACACGTGGATGAGAAGTTCATTTCCGCTGGAAGTCAAAGCTCTTCCGGCGAAGAAACTCACAGGCGTACTGCCACCATCAATCATAGTTGACTTGAACCATGCCGATAGTATCAGTTTCTATCAGCATCAGGTTGACTGAACAAGCACCATCAGTTATCAGCTAACCTTTAACGATATCTGTGCTGAAAAGTACTGGTTCCGAGTACTAAGCCATTTATATGAACCACTGAAGGCTGTAGATAGACATATCATCCTATCATTTGCCGGTCCCAAAGATGCGGTGTTTCTCAATGGCTGGGACTGCTGGTGCCCCTTAACAACGTCATCTCGAGTCCCTTGGACAGAAAAGAGACAGAACAAAAAGTCTGCAAGAGGGACAGGTTTCCATATATTATTGTATGGACGTTTCTCAAAATAGGGGACCCCCCAAGTCATCCAACATTGGCCATTTGTATTAATAAGCCAACCATTTTGGGGGACACCCAATTTTAAGAAACCATTATATTGTGCAGTTCACGGTAGATCCATAGATAATGCAGCTCGAAATTGATGGTCGTTTGCTGCTGGAAAGCCACTGGAGTTCAATTTGCACAAGTCGAATTCTGTCCTTGGTATTGCTGCCACTGCTGCTGTTGGTGCTGCTGCTGCTGCTGCTGCTGATGCTGGGGCTTGTGATGACGAGGATGATGATGATGATGATGATGATGATGAGATGATGATGATGATGATGATGATGATGAGATGATGATGATGATGATGATGATGATGAGATGATGATGATGATGATGATGATGATGAGATGATGATGATGATGATGATGATGATGAGATGATGATGATGATGATGATGATGATGAGATGATGATGATGATGATGATGATGATGAGATGATGATGATGATGATGATGATGATGAGATGATGATGATGATGATGATGATGATGAGATGATGATGATGATGATGATGATGATGATGATGATGATTACGACGACGACGACGACGACGACGATGCCGAATTTGGCTATTGCTAGCCTAGGGGATTGTTGACCAACCAAGTGTACAGCAGTTTCATCAAAGTTGGCTGCTCACCTGGACTCGGTGGCTCGAAGTTAGCGACTTCCTGGCACCGAAGTTGTGATGCGCATAGAGACTGCGCAACTCGGCAAAGGGGGGGCCTTGGGGCAGGCGAAGCTGTGGGAAACTTGTCATTTTGGGGGATATTTTTATGGTCCCACAGGATTATGTGCCAAGCCATAGGGTAACCAATAGGGTAACCAATCACCAAAGTAGGAAACCATTGGTTTTGCAGGTGCCATCATTTTGGCCATAATATTATTTTGGCAATAATATGTTCCTCCTGGGTGGTTTTGGATTGACTAGGTTTTGAGCAGTGTGGGTCAACAAAAACGGGCGCAAACTCCGTTCTTGAAAGGGAGATGGCGGCAGTTCTGAATTTCAATCATGGGAGCTTTGTTTGATCCAAGGGGCATGCCGGGGCCGTCCAACTTCAAGGTTCGTCGGCAGATCTGGGATGCGGGGTGATGTGACAGGCTCATGAATACCCCCTGTGGAGGATCTGGGGAATGGTGCACCCCAAAACTGGTGGTTGGCAAAACTACTGTTTTGGGAGCGTTGAGCGTACACTCTTTTCTGGGATACACTCCAACATGCAGGTTGTCCAACTTTGCGGAGTTGTGAAAACGCTTGGACACCCTAAAAGTAGACACGTTTGCAGGAAACCTGCTCCTTCGAGGCAATTCTGCTCCTTCGCTAAGGTGTTGTCACCCCGGACTGACTCCGGACCCTACTCCCCAATTGTCTCACCCGAGTGCTCTCGTATTCTTGTGTCACAGGTGCGAGACAGGGTCAAACACGGGTAATTTCATGCATCTTCACAGGAACCACTGCTCACCGGCGGAGTCTTGATCCACAGCCATCTTGTTGTGGTGGCACACGCGCACGCAAGCTAAATCGTTATATGAGAGCAGATCATACAGTAGCCTCTGATTGGTCGGTATTCTTGGATTATCATCCACGCTGCTCGTCACTGGCGAACGTTGCCATGGGGATTGTACCGCATTTCTGTGGTTTGCCATCTATAAATGGCTGAACTAACCATGGTAACTAACCACTCAGGTAGCTCGTAACTGGGACATAGCCACGGTTAGTTGCACCCCATAAGGTAGCTGAACTAAATGGCATCTCAAGGGTAGATGGAGCACTCACCCGAGTCGCTTGGTAGGTGCACGACTTGGTGTACGTGCCATGCGAGGCCAAGGAGCCCGGGAGCGCACAAGGGGAGCCATTGCGGGAGCCGTAGCAAGGTGTGGTGAACGAAACCGTGGATTTAGTTTTCTCTAGAGTTTGTTTTGTTTTATTCCCCAACAGCGTAAGCTTATGGGGTCTTCAGCCCAGTTAAGCTCCGGTGTGAGCCGGTGCAGCTTCCAGGCTCAGGTTCCGGAGGTTCCGGAAGGTTCCGGGGAGTTCCGGTGCAGTTGCCAGGCAAGGTTCCGGAGAGTTCTGGAAGGTTCCGGGGAGTTCCGTTGTGGATGGTAGGCCAGGTTCCGGAAGGTTCCGCAGGGTTCTGGAAGGTTCCATGGAGTTTGCCAGGCAAGGTTGCAGAAGGTTCCGGGAAGGTTCCGGGGAGTTCTGGTGCAAAGGTTCCAGAAGGTTCCGGAGGGATCTGGAAAGTTCCGAGTTCCAGTGCAGATGGTTCCGGAAGGTTCCGAAAATTCCGGAAGGTTTCGGGGAGTGCAGTGCAGATGGCAGGCCAGGTTTTGGAAGGTTCCGGGAGGGTTCCGGAAGGTTCCAGGATGTCCGGTGCAGATGGTAGGCCAGGTTCCGGAAGGTTCCGGAGGGTTCCGGTAAGTTCGTGCAGATGTAAGGCAAGGTTCCGGAAGGTTCCGGGAAGTTGCGGTGCAGCTTCCAGTCTCAGGTTCCGGAGGTTCCGAAATGTTGTGGAAAGTTCAGGCAAGGTGGTGGAAAGTTCAGGAATGTTCTGGAAGTAAAACATGAGATTGCGCAGAAGCAGCCTGGGCGATATTTACACAAACTCAATGAATGCTTCTTAGGCATGCCATCGTGATCATGCCTCAGATTTCTTTGTTACATATCAATATGCCGCAAAAAAACACGCGCGGAATCATTCAGATCTCTGGCTCTTGCTGTTGGGGATACCACCTTAGCTTATTTTTTTCTGTTTTTTTCTGTTGAAAGATTTGTTATAGAAACCAAGTAGTTTTTTAGAGATTGGAAGTGTGCGAAACCTTTGGAATGCCGTTTTTCCTTGCACATTTTGCTCATATGCCGTTCGTCGTTGCAAATTTTGCTCATCGATACCACCACTATTGGTTTGTTTTCTTTTCTGAGTCATGTCTTCATGTCTCTTTAATCTCTGCTTTCATCGTTATTGTACGGATCTCGCCATAAACTGCACCAGCCCAAACCTCACTGTCCCAATCATACTGGTTGATTCTTGGTCATTTTGATTCACTTGTTTGATGCATAGCTATGTATGGATAGATACATGCGCATTTGCATATAATATAAACATATATATGTAAGCGTATAAAAATATAGAAATATATATTTACATGAGTAAATATATGTTCATGTGTACATACGTAAATATCTTTATTTGACGTATAAAGATCTAACTATATGCCGCACATAGATACACACTACGTACTTCTATACAGAGACCATGTACTTCTTTCTGTCTGTATTCGCATGCCTTTACATCTAAAATAAGTCTGTGGTGATTCAAAAAAAGGAAGGAAGGCTTCAGACCTGTACTGACCGACAATAGTAGGTCTACAGATTTTAGATTATGTTTGTTGGGTGAATGTTTGGCTGTTGATTTTTTGATCAGACATGATTTGCATATAGTTCACAAATTGAACAATAGTTCATATTTTTAGTACATATACTACAGTAACTATTGCTGGTTAAAGGAAGACCATAGAATTGCCTATATTGTTGATGAATACACTAAAACGTAGCCCGGTTGAAACATCCATAATTAAGAATGAATAACCGCCTGCCAACAACAGGGGTCATCCTTTAAACTCCGTTGTTGGTTCGAGCAAACTAACGTCAAATATCGTCAACCATCAATCATATTGTTTAGAATCATCATGGTGCACTACAAATCAATGGTTGTTAGTCATCAATAAACAATTATTTAGTATACTGAGTGATTTATAGTTGGTCATCATTATGATATGTCAACGACGATCCATAGCCATCAATAATCATGAATGGTCACTAGCCATAAGACGACCCATCGTCAACAATTAATCATCTGTAATGGCCGTCATAAATATTCACTATCATAGTTCCACATATTCTAAACATCAAGAATCATCTAGTACTCAGCTATTAAAGCCGTCAGCTATCTAACGATTCAATATAACCATCAATTATTGTCACCTCATAATTACGTAAAATCAATGAATCATAGATCATAATCGATGATCCATCCACAGACCATCGATAACCATCATGAAGCATCAACAATCCATCAATCACACATCAATTAATCATCAATAATTCAGCAATAATCCATCCACAGACCATCAATAACCATCCACAGACCATCAATAAGCATCAACAATCCGTCAATAATCCATCAATAATCCTTCAATAATCCATCAATAATCCATCCACAGACCATCAACAACCATCAACAATCCGTCCATAACCATCAACAATCCGTCAATAATCCATCAATAATCCGTCAATAATCTATCAATAATCCTTCAATAATCCTTCAATAATCCATCAATAATCCACCAAAAATGATTCCTACTCCTCCTTTTTCCAGCAACGAAACCTGTGGCTTTGCTGCTTCAGGAAGTGCCATTTCTGGCCGGAAGCATTCAGGACCTGAACAGCGATGAAGCGGCGGGGGGACCTGGGGATGTGGGCGTTGGGTGGCAGGGGTGCCTGGGTTGATGTGGATTGAACCACCAGGTTTTTGGATGGTTTGAGTAGTAAGACTGGTGGTGAGGGTGGCGCTGGTTCAGCCACAGTGAAAAGTCATGGCACGGTCAATCCTTCATAGATGGGCGCACCTTAACCAAGAAGTCACACCAACATAGACACAGGCTATAACCCCTATGGCAACCTCAAGCACCAACCTCCCCCAGGAGTTCACCACCAGGTGCTTCACCATGGCCTCCCAAGCCATGGCTCCCAGGTGGTCCAAGTGCTTGGTCAAGAGCAGCTGCTTCGATTCCCCGTGGCCGACCTGCGGCGGCGCTTCGCGCGCGACGACGGCGCCACCAGCGCCTGGGCGAAGTGGTGCGTTTTGGTGGAGGCTGAGCTGATGGATGACCAACAAACATGACAAAACATGAGATTTATAGTGGTTTGCAGTGGTTGATCATGGATTGGAAACATAAAAACCATGAGATTTATAGTGGTTGATCATGGTGTGCATGATGAATTTCTAGGTCATGGTGGTAGATACTGATGTTTTTTTTTCCTGATGAATGATGGTTGATCATGGTTGATGATGGTTGATGATGGTTGATGACATTGTGAATGATGCTTGGTTCATGGTGTACAGTGGTCAATAGTGGTTGGTTTGGATGGTGAGTTGATGGTTGTAGATGGTTAGTAGTGGTTTATAGATGGTTACATACCCCGAATATTGATGGTTAGTTGAAAGTTCATAGTGGTAAACATAGTGTTGTCCATGGTGGTTTACAGTGGTTTGTGGTGGTTCATAGTGGTAGGTGTATATGTTCATGGCGGTCAATCAAGGTTCATGATCTGAGTAAATTCTGAGCTGACTTAACTTGCAAGCCTCATCAGCCGACTGGAATGGCAAGGGCTACCATCTCCAGAAATCAATTTCAGGGTAGAAAAGTACATTGATGATCCCATGGGTAGCTCTACTTACCAACAGAAAGCCAACTCCGAATCATTAGGTCCTTCTGCAACATATTGAGGATGCGGCATCTTCAAGAACAGTATCCTGCAGTCACAGATTCTACTTGTTGGCGTGGACTTCCCTTGTACTAGTGCATTTTTACAGGGGCGCATGCTGATGCTCATAATTGCCATATACCCCTCAACTGATACTGTCAATACTTGGTTCGGAGCACCAACATGCTTTTTTGTTTTCCGAAGGAGACCACAGGTTGTCTCAACAGCAGGTCAGTTCTGGTGGTCACCAACTTCCGTGTCATAGATTGGTCATATGACTGCATGCATGTCGCCCCTTGAGCTATGTAAAGCTTCGGTCACTCTCCACGAGGTGATGACAACACCTCCTTGGTCCACCTGAACGATGCGACCATCTTGGAGAATTTGAAGGCACGACACGAGGCCTGAGCCTCAGGTGGTTTCTCAAGTCAGTTTGGGGAACCCCAAGTTGTCATGGTGGGTCCATTTCTATGGATGGTCAAGCTGGATGATCTGGGACGAAAACTGGGCCCCAAAGTGACTTGAGAAAGCCAAGCATCACACCATCGCACTGGTTGAGAAGCAACAGGCTGGGACGGGGCCAGGCAGGCGCCAGAGGAAAAATACTCGGGTGTATGGTGGCATCATGATCCATGTTGTAGGTTCATGATCCATGTTGTAGGTTTATGATCATAAAAAATGGATCTTTTATATCGATCACGATCTTTAATTCTGATCAAACAGTATTCTCAAAGCTTGATCTTTGATTTGTGGTTTGGAGCAATACTAGAACAATACTGGACTACAAAATCCTATTTTGATAAAATTAGTAGTCCAATAGCTTAATAATGATTGGCAATCAAATACTACAATAGGCTGAATATATGGTGGTTTCTCAACATGGGGGTATCCCTGAATCATCCAATAATAGTCATTTATAGCAATAAACCAACCATTTTTGGGGTCCCTGATTTTGAGAAACAACCATATAGTTCAAAAGTTTGGGATTGCCCTCCATGAAGATCTCACTCGGCCGAGGCAGATGAGATCTACACCTACACTGCCAGCGTCTCCTGGTTGAGTGTCACTTGTAGTTCCCAGGTTCACCGCTGTACAGGGACCCAAAGGGAGAAAGGGGAGGGTTGGCAACAACCTGCAGGGCAAGGCATACAGGGTCATGACCCACAGCAACGAATTTCTGCGAAGAGTCCAGCATATGGTTCGTGTAAACAGCGATGGATTTCCTTTGAGAGTCAGGCATATGGGTCTTTCTCAAAATAGAGGATCCCCAATACCATCCAGTTCATTAAGCATTTATAGTAGCAAACCATCCATAACTTGGGGTCCCCTACTTCAAGAAATCCTCATATCATCAATACCTTCATCATTTCGTGATTCAACTCCATGGTGGCGACGTTACATCTCATACCTTTGACAGGACTCGGACTCTGTGGAAACTGCTTTAGATCAGGACATGAACAGATTTCCCAAAAACGGTGGCTTCGCGCAGCCTCAAATGATTTAAGCTCACCCATCAAAGGTTAAGATGATTCCCTACTCAAGGTGACCATTGTTTCCTGTGGCCCATATCCACTCAACCATCGACAATGCTCATGTCTTAGGAGTGGCCGTACCACCATGGCCATGGAGACTGCCATATGATTCTTTGATGACTATGCATTGTCTATGTATTGACTATGTACTAACTATATAGGGGTACCTCCAAATTATGCCATCGTAATCACTTATAGCAAGAAACCATGCATTTGGGGGGCCCCCCTAAGACTTGAGAAGCCACCATGTATATAGTAGTTTTTCAACCATATGCCCTATTAATCCCTATCATCAATCATTATAATCTCTAACCATGTACTGGTGAAAGTCCGTCATTTATAGATCATTCTAATCCCCTAAGTGTATACTATCAATCATTGTAATCCCCTAACAATACAACTATATATATATATAATTATATAACTTCATTTATGATTTATGGATCCACTCAGCCGTCGAAGTTGCGGCGTTTGTAAGGTGGTTCCACGCTAGGCAACCGCTCCGAGGTGCTTTTGGCGGTCAACCCCTACAAGGAGGTGGCCGGGTGCTCTGGCAGCAACCACAGCAGTCCTTGGCGTTTCACCACTCGGGGGGTTGGGTGATTCACCATGGGATCTCTAGGTTACCAGTTCCAGAGAAATGTGATGATATACTGGAGTTGATCCTTTTTTAGTGTGCTGTTCACGTTCAAGGCACCGTCATATCCCTAGGAATCAGGGTTTCCGGTTCGATCTTCTGCTGGATTTTTTGATCTTCGCACCACAGAATTGAGCTGGATCACGAAGCATTTTAGGTGGCATCCCCCATCCACAGCAGGGTTTCAGCAACTGAGGCTCTATTCAGAATCGCAGAGGAAGAGATACCGCGGCAAACACATCGGAGCTCTGCCCCCTCACCCATATGCCATTGCCGATACCGCCTATCGAGCATTGGTTACCTGTGCAAGTTGGGTGGATTCCAGGGTTTCTGTGGATGCGGCAAAGTGTGCAAGGAGGAAGTGTCAGGGGGAATGTTTTGGAGCCAGGAAGGATAGTTGTCATGATATGTATCTTGATTTGAGGAGCTGATGTTTGAGCTGTAAATCCTTGCATCACTGCGTATGGTCAGCATCACGACGGTGACCCCATAACCGCAACGGTCACAACCATTGCCCTGGCGTGGCTTGGCTCACCTTGGCACTGCTGAGGTTCGAGACCGGAAGAACCAGGGCTTTATCATCTCTGGCGAAAGTGGAGCTGGCAAGACCGAAACCGCCAAGATCGCCCCTTGGCCGATGGGGGGACTGTGTGGCTGGTAGCGTCCAGTGGTTGATGATGGGATCAACAGACGTTTCGGTTGCTCTCTGGGAAGCATCAGCGATGACTGGGAGCAGACATGTCCAACCATTATTAACCAATAGCAAACCATTATCAACCATTGTTCAACCACCAATGAAGTTTAATCAACCGCTATTTAACAACATTATCGATCATTATTTAAGCACCAATCATCAAGCATTATTCAACCACTAGTTAACCATGAATCAACTATTAATAATCACTAATGAACCATTGTTTTAACCACTAATTAACCATTAATGAACCATCAAATGTTCTCATTTGACCGGATCACGGCTGGCCTTCTTCGTCGGCTGCGCCCTAGGTGATGAAATACCTGGGCTATGTCTCCGGTTCCACGAATCAGAAGACGGCACCTCGGAGAAATGGAGAGCTCATGTGAAGCCAGCGCCCAGCCCAGCTGTCTAATATCCTGTTGCTTATATGGAATATATATATATATATAATGTGTACATGTATAATTACACATATTATATATGTATGTATATATACGCACATATTTTTATGTGTATAAATAAATAAATATGTATATATATATATATACATATATATATATATACATATATATATATATACATATGTATATATATATATATCTATATGAATATGTGAATATGTCACATATATACATACATAGATGCATACATATGCACACACACACACATGTATACATATATGTACAGATATATGTCAATGAATACATACATTTTTTCGCATGTGTTCGATCTCAAGAACTGTGCAACGAAACTATGCGTTCTTGAGAAACCATGGCAACATCTTTTTCGTTCTTGATAAAACCAAAATTAGGGAGTTCCCAACATAGAGAGCTTGCCTCAGAAGCGAATCTGCGAATCTGCACATTTCTTTTCATCCCTGGTGGGTCATGGGACTTTTGGACACCAGAAGCCACCAGCTGACCCCTTGCGAGGATGAGATCCAGAGACGAGTGGAGCAAGCGCAGCCCATCCTGGAATCCTTCGGAAACGCTGTGACCATGAGGAGACTGGGATGGCTGCCCCTCGGGGTGCGCTAGGTGAGAAGCTCCAGGTGCTGCTGAAGCAATGAGGTTCCCCAAAAATTCAGGCTTTCCCGAGACCATGATCAGTTTCAGATGGATTTGGGGATACCTTTATGCAAAAACCCAAATGATCACGCTTGAACCACAGTGGTGAGTCTGTGGGTATCCCCAAGCCCTAATGATGATCATCCAGGAACCAGCGTGATCTTCCAACGTCACACCCGACCAGTGGGGACATGTGCTGCGCCAGGAACAACAACTCCTCGCGTTTCGGCAAGTACAACCGTGTGTTCTTCGATGAAACCGGTACTCTGGTGGATGCATCTGCCACTTGGAGCTGTTTTCAGGTCGATGTGAGGGCATGTTTGCAAGGTGCTTGATGTGATGGATATATATATATATATGTAGATATCTACGTATATACGTATATATATATATATATATATCAATTATGGATATATATATATATACATGGATATGGGATATGATGATGGTAAATATCTGGTAAATACATGGTCAGGACAAATCTCCACATTTATATAAGCATGTTTTTTTGCGTCGATGACGTTTGTAGATTCCAAACTACATTGCCGAACTGCAAGTCCAGGTCACAGGGATGAATGCACGACAGAGACATGATCTACGACGTAGGTCTCTGGCGATCGAGGTGACTACTTACCTGCTGGAGAGCTCCAGGGTGGTGGTTCATGCACAACGCGAGCGCACATACCATTGCTTCTATGACGCTTGAATTGCACGATGGCTGCTGGATCCCGTTAACCCACTAAGATCAGTAAGAGGATCTGCCTGGGGATGGAGATAGGTGCCTTGATGTTGCACTGACGTTGCATCATGCGGATTGCCAATTGCCGTTGCACTGCGGGATAGCAGGATAGCACAAACTGCAGGTGACAGCTTTTCGCATCTTTTCTCTACAGTCAAGCTCAGGAGATGCTGAGAGGTCTACCAGAGGACAAATTGGCCAAGTTACATCTTCAGCGTGACAAGCTCTATCTGCTTCTGGCCAGTGATGCTCAGGCGACTGCCTGTGGGTGATCGAAGCTGGCCACATGGCGAGCATTTTCTTCACCTTTTAGTCCGGAACCGGTCTAGAAATCCCAACAACCAAGGATGATGAACCGTCAATCTTGGCATGACCATCCATGTGACTCATGAATCTTTCAGTATACCTGGTATGATCTTTCGGTTCTTTGTGCTCAAGTACAATCATGACTTTAACCAACTGATGTTCAATACTGACCACGAAATATAGGTATAACCGGTTATCTATAATCATAGTCAGTTATACCATTATGGTTTGTAAACTCACAACCGCTATATAACCAGCAGAACCATCTGTTTACCATTATAACTATTATAGATCGTTATAAACCCTTACATTCATTGTACATGGTAAGCAAGCATGTTATGGTCCATCCATTGTATGTTATATGGTTATGTATATATAGCAGATTCAATGGTTTAGAACGATTGATATACTATTATAGATGGCTGTACTTGGTAGAAACCGCTATTAACCACTATGAAATCATCAACTTCACCAAATATAACCACTATTAACCACTATTAACCACTATTAACCAACTTGCCCCAAGTTTCAGTTCTAGTCAGGGCATAGACAGCGGCCCGGCGGTCCGCCGTTGGTCGTTGGTCGCAGGAAGAGGAGAGGGACTGGCACAGGCAGTTCCAGGCATGGCGATGAGATGGAGTGGTAAATGGTCGTGGTTCTGGGTGGCTAACACCTTTTTAGTTCAGGATTTGATATGGCTATGGGTCAATATTAGCCAACAAGAATGGTGGATAATATCGCGCACGGCTTCCGTTCGTCCACAGGCCGGCTTTCGCAGGCCTGGTGGTCCACAGGTGGAACCAAAGGCGATAGCGAACAAAGTCGCTGCTAATAGTTGGCTGGTCACGGCACCAGCAACTGAAGGCAAAGACCCATCGGATTAGACACGATAGGGTCGGGCGAAACCTTGGGAGTTAACAATGGGCCTGCATCCAACAAAATCACGCAGGGAACACAAAACATACTCACTATCATCAAAACCAATCCCCATAGTCACAGAGGTCTGAACGACATGAACACCAACGACACTTAAATGCCCACTAGGATGCATGCCTCTCACCCCGATCGCTTGAAAGAATTTCGTGAGCATTTGTCGAAAGATGCGGAAATCAGCAGAAAAGGTGGGATGACAAAACCGAGAACCACCACCAAGACCCGTCAAATGATCACCAAGAAAACGACGAACCACAACATAAAATTCGACAAAGCTCACTGGTCTCATAACGGTGGCCAATTGATCCTGGGAAACGATCCATCGGCTCAGAAAACCGCAGACCTTCACAAACAAATGATCCTGTACAATAGCAAACAAATTCTCATCATCCTGATACTGCAAAAACTGTGCGTGGAAACTAGCAGTATTCGGCATCGCATCTATACAATGGGAAAGCGGTGAAACTTGCTCTTCCAGCACATCTTCGTCTTGCACGACGTTGTCTGAGTGACAGTCTCTGGCTGCTATAGCAACATGAAAAGAACTCAACAAAGCAACCCGGCGACGCCACAGTCTCCTGAAACCACTATACCTAGACCAAAGATTCACAAAATAAGAAGGACGACTTCCCTGAGCCAATCGAGACTGCAAATCTGCAAGGGAGTTCCAACGAATTGCGAAATCTTCACAAGGATCAAGGCTTTCAGCCTCGTCCACATGGCTGGCAACTTTGTGTACATGAACCGTGACAAAGAGGACCCGAAGCTGGCGATCCACTCGATGCCACAGGTCTGAGTGTTCCCATTCGTCTGGATGTTCTGTCTGCTGAAGCAACTGGCGAAGGTGATCCACCACAAGCTGATTGTCGATCCACAAGTGAAACTCACCGGTGCGAGGGCCAATCCAAAGCAGAGCATTCAAGACCGCAGTAGTTTCTGCGCGAAGCACATTTTGTTGAATACCTTTGAGGGGCCCAGAGCTGAGTGGCCCTTTGTCTGCAACTACAACCGCCCAAGAAGCCAAGGCTTCTTCTTCATCCGCAGGTGAATCGCAGGAGCCATCTGTGAAGACATGCCAAACATGCCCCGAAGGGCTAAAGGCATAGTTCTGCAGTTGATCTGGTAAACTGATAAGCGCTTCCCAAACCAGCAAAGTCCAAGGATTCTGAGGCACTAAGCCAGCCAATTGGAAAGAGCGAGGAAGTTCATCCCAGCAGCTGAAAAGCTCCTGGTGGGCACCTCGAACAGTGTCATAGTGACTACATACTGTGTATCGATGTTCCTTGGTATCTGGGCATCGGCACCAAACACACAGTCCGTCCTTCCGAGCATCAAACACGGGTGGCAGCTTCACGAGCAGCCGCCTTGTGAAAAAGATGAAGAAGCACCCTGCGAAGCAGCGATTCCGTAGCCGCAAAGATGTTGACACATGCCTGAGCGGTGATCCAGATGTTGCCCTGAGCGTCCACATGAAGGCCAAACTCGTTGAAAAGTGCCTGAAACTTGCCAAAAGGTCCATGGGTGACCTTGGCAGTCAGTCCTTCATGGTAGTCTTGCCACCAGTCACGAAGTGTGCGATTTCTCGCACAATGTCTTCTGAACTCCAAGGTGACTCTCCAAAGTTGTTGCCAGGATGGGTCCAGGTTGGTGTGCAGCAAGCTAAGCCGCACCACAGGCGATGCGCCCGCCCGATCCCACTTCAAAGCACGCATCACCCCAGAGCGCAGCTTGGTGAGATGTGACTGTCCAAGAGTAACCGCTTCCACTCCGTGAAAGGCTCTTGGCCACAACACCTGAATGATGTTCAAAATCTTCACTGCTTGAGGGATGTTCGCCACACGCAGCTTCTGAAAGTAAGGTTGGACATTGGCGATGCGATCTGTCAGCACACGATTCCTCAGTTGTTTGCAGTATATCACCTGTCCTCCAAGATCACGTTCACCAAGGCTTACCTGAAAACCCCTTAGTTTCAAATCACGACGCCCCCCGGGGGTAGATGACCAAGCATAGAGGCGAGGTAAGTTCAATTCCAAATCAAGGAGGGAACAGAAAGCATGTTGAGCCCGAGAGGCTGCCAAGAGATCATCCAATCGATCACATACAAGCTCAAGGTTGTCAACGTAACTGAGAGGAAGCACTCGTGGAACTTCCAGACGAACGTACCAATGCCAGAAGAAATCCAAAGCAGTCATAGCAACGCAGGCCAAAGGACAACCCTCCGGAAAACCTGTAACTGATTTCACAGGGGAACTTGCACATCTACGAACCACGAAAATCCGCTCAAAGAAAGCAAGATGATGCTGCCATGCTTGAAGAAACCAACGGGGAACGCCAAGCAACTCAAGGCACCAGAAGACAGGAGTCCTGGGAAGAGTGTTGTAGGCCTTGACAAGGTCTGCGACAATGCCAAAAAGTGGCACCGCCTGATGCGTGGCCAATTCCAGTGCCACACCCACAAAATACCACACATCGGAGGCCTGGTGACCCTTCAGGAAACCACATTGAAGACTATCAGCATGTCTGGCAAACTGAGACAAAATCTGGCCGGCCCTGATCCCAGCGAACAACCGATAGTAGATACTGGTGACCGTGATAGGTCGAAAACCTTGGACATCATGAGCCGTGTCTCGCTTTTGCAAACTGTGGATGAGTCCCACACACCATTGTTGCGGCCACATGCCAGTACGCTCATAGGTGTGATAACCCGAGAGAACCTGCTCAACCTGCTGGTCAGTCAAGTGAGCAACGTCTGCACGTGACCAGCCACATGGACCGGTAGCAGCATGTTGTTTGAAAGCACTGACGGCCCTGCGAAATTCCTGAACAGAGATATCTGGCAAAGCAATTGCGCAACGAGGCATTGTGTGACTAGCAACTTCTTTGGCTCTAGCCCAGGCTTCTTCAGGGACATGTTCATGCTTATTCCATCGAGAAGTCCACAAGTCCAAAAGACGAGCATGTATGTCCTCAACCTTCGTAACCCAGGTCTGGCAAGTCAAGGTCTGGCCTGGAGCAAGCACCAGATCAGAATCAACCTGATAACAGTCATCCCTTTCCTGAACACCAGCAGGTTGGCCTTGGAGAAGCCAGGTGGACGAGGGAGAGAAAACAAAGGGCTGCGGAACACGAACCAAGTTGAGGCCAGTATCCACCACATCTATGGCTTGCGACTGGGAACCCACCAGATACTCAAGTGGGGGTTTGGCAGGTTTCCTGGTATGAAGAAAGAGGCTTCGGGTTTCAGCAAGCAGCTTAGCTTGACAGCTCTCAGTTCTTCGACGAAGCTGCCAGTGTTCATACCGCCTGTAGTTCACCAGGAAGTCTTCGTAGATCAAAGCAGCAACATCCGCAGTAGGAGGGAGCACAGGAACAGCAACGGGTGACCCCTGCAACTGATAAGGTCGGGACAGCCACCAACTGCAAAAACCTCCCCGAAATCCATTGGCGTGGCGAATGCTATTCCACAAAGCTGCCCTAGCATGATAAGTCTCATTGACTCTCTCGGATCTGCTTGCATGGAGATACGACTGAACCCTGCGCATCTGTTTGAACCATGCAGCAATTGATCGATTCAAAAAGCCCGAAGCAGGGGCAAGCTCACCTGGTCGAGGTGGCTTGATCAACGGTGCTTGTATGGCACGCATCTTGGGTCGCAACATCCGCCCTCTACCATGAAACGAACGATCTGAATGACCCGCCTGTGATCCCAAGCAACGTGAAACTTCATGCTCAAAAGCCTTGCTCCAACGCGTGAAGGCCAAAGTAGAACCTTGATTGGACGGTGGAGACTCCCCATCATGAACAGCAGACAATCCGCCACCAACCGCATGTGACGGGTTTGCTCCAAAAAGTGGACCCAAATCCGGAGAGTCATTCCAACGACCAACATCAACATCATCCCAAGGAACATGACCTGGCAGAGGCCATTGAAGTTCACGAAGTCGCACCTGCGGGAGTTTGATTCCTGCCAAAAGAGCATGGTGATCAGGGAACAAGTCAATCAGAGCGGAGTTGATCACCAATGCAGCAAGCTCGGGGGACAACCAAACTTGATCGGGAGAGGTGGCTCCCTTGCACGTTGGCCTGCGAGACAGGCCATGCAGTTGCTGCATCAAATCCTGTAATTCCACCCATCCATTAGCTTGCCAAAGCCTCATGTGTTGCAGGGCTCCGACCTGTGCATTCATATCACCAAGGATTGCACGACACCCTTCCCTACCCAGAACCAACTCTGACGAAATCGGAGCAAGCAGGGCCTCAGAGAGTTCAACTGCATTAGGGTACGTGGGTCCCCGAGGAGGGAGATAAACAGTAGCAGCCACAATCTCAAGTCCAAAGATGTTAGCTGCAGTCATGAGGACACGGCCACTCTCAAAAACCCCCGAGGGCCAAGGAAGAGGAACTGCCTTGAGCAGACAAGGACCATAGCTTAGCACACCTGTCCAAGTGCCAGCATGGGAAGATCCGGGACGCAAGGATGCAGGAGCGCCCAGGGTACTGTGCAAACAATGACCAACATGCCTAGATTGCGAACGGAGGTGCCCTTGGAAGACACACTGTTGTGACTTGGATGCCTGTGTTTCAGCGACGTGCCACCAACCCAAAGGCAACTGATCCACCAACCGGAACTTATTTGAGAGCCCTGACGGGTTGTAAGTTCCAAGAATGAAGTCGGGAACACCGGGAAGATCCCACGCCACATGATCCGAAGAGTCAAAGCCATCGACGGGACCTGGAACAGTAGCCTCACCAACCCGAAAAGAAAAGGTGAACAGTAAGACAAGGAAAGTCCAAAGACGAGAAGTCCAAAAGGGAAAGGATAATCCACATCCGGGCATCTTCCGAGAAGCGGAGGACCCCGTGTGCCCTAGTCAGGAGTGCTTGGCACGCTTGCTCAAAATGGTGTCCCACTCTGCTTGTTGTTTGGCAAAGTATGAGTCCAAGTGATTCATGAGACCTTCCTTGAAACCTGACACCTCTTGCGAAACCTGACCAATGGCATTTGAGCAGTTGCGAACGTCCTGAGAGACGGTCTGAAGAGTCTGACCTTGTTGCTGCACCACCTGACTCAACTGAGAACACTCCCGTTGGACTTCATGAATCTTGCTACTTCCATCCACCATCCAGTGTTCAAGCTTTCCCTGGTTCTCGACAAGGCTCTGAATCTGGTTTTCGACCGCAGCTAACCGTGTTTCATGGGCTGTATCATCCTGCAACTTCTGAACCTTTGCAGTGATCGTCTGTTCAAGCTGGTCGTGCAACTTGGCCTCGACATCTTCCATACGTGTTTGAACGTGTTGTTGCATGGGGGCCTTACCACTGCTGCCAAAATAACCAGCCCAAGGGTCCGCTCCTTGTTGCCACGGGTCCGCAGAACCTGAAGACGAGGAAGCTGCAGCGCCTTTGATGTGCTGCTTTGTCTTTGACGAAGCAATGAAGCCTCGCACTGGTGCCACCGGAGAGGCATCCTTCACCTTGGAGATTCCCACCCAGCCATGCTGAGCTTCCACAAAGGGCTGAGGAGGTTCACTGCCTGCACCAACTGTCCATGCTTGACCCTGACTTCCCTTGCAAGGCTGCAAAGGCCTCGCTTGCCATCCGCAACTCTTCAGCATGGCAACCAAAGAAGCACGTTGAGTACCTGCTGGCAGAGGCTCCAACCGATACACCGCATTGATAGCACAGGCAACAAAGGGCTTGTTTGGACAAAGCTCGTTGTGCACAGTCTCTTGATGACGGGCCACGCAGCGAACTCCATACTTTTTTCCAAGCCGACAAACTGCAACACAGTGATCCACCGTGCGAACCCGATGGAGTGCTTCCGTGAGTCCCAACTGTGGCAACCAGATGACTGCATACTCCTCATCCGGACCTGGTGTATCATCTTTCCTGGGCTCAAAGAAGAATCCACTCTGACCTGATGCACGATGAACCGACTCAAAGCTAGACTCAGGGATCCTGATGAACACTGACGGCACGTCTGAAGCATCGGGTGATGCTTTGCTTCCATCATGTTTGTGCCACCGAAAAGCCCAGATGTCAAGGAGTCCGGACTCAACTCCCTCCTCCTCGGTGGAAGGATGAAACTTTCCGCACTTCTGATCGCAGTCTTGGTCTTGGCAAAGGCGTAGCAGCGGGAAAACACTGACCAACTGTCGAACCGGATGGGCCACGAAATCCGACCAGGCATGGTCCTGCTCCCAGATGTCTTTGAAGACATGGAGGCGGAGAACCTTGGTTGGGCATACCTGAAGTTCGGGTGCTGATTGGTTGGTCTTTCGGTAGACCATCTGGTCGCCCAGTTGCACCGAAGTGCAATCTAAAATCACCGGCTCATTGGTTCCACGGTAAATTGCTGGCACACGAACCGAATGCATAGGAAGCCCAAGAGGAGCACCCTCCGGCATGGGCCCTACCACAAGGACGGCGAGACCTTCCGGACTTATCAGCTTGCCATCTGCAATGAAATGCTGGACATCTGCTGCCGACGCGAAGGCAACTCCTCTTGCGTCTTTTGCCACATCTTCTAGGTTCAACTGAGGCAAAGTGGCTCCGTCATTGGTGTGAAAGAGCCCCGGAGGCAACAACAAGCTGGTCGGGTCAATGTGCTTGAGCGACACTGCATGCTGTTTGGCAGGTTTCCGACCCTTCTTCTTCATGTCATGTGCACCGAACTTGGATTGAGCTCTTTCTTGAATGTGATTCTGAAGCTCATGATAGTGAACCCAAGTGAAGGGACGTGGTTTGGAATTTCCCAAGCTCTTCAGGGCACCCCAAGCATTCTTGGACTTGAGGGCTTGGTCTAGGGCTTGATGTCCGAAGACTTTGATAGCTGCAACTGCACGTGCCTTGACCTCATCTGGTGGAACCCCTTTTGAGGGCAGCAATTGCTCCAAACTTCGAATGATCACCTCATCATCAGCACCGAAGCCGGTGGGACCGTCAAAACAAGGCATGTTGCTGAGAAAGGCAAAACCATCATGAAGCAACTCCAAGTTCATAGCCTGTTCATACGTGATCACACCAACCGAATGCGCAAAGTGTGCAAGAGCAATGGTTCCACATGTATCTGGACGGGTCTGAGGAAATGTGCAGGTGGAGCTGAGATGGACATGGTTAGCCTTCCATGCTCGCTTCAGTCTGGCAGCAACTGTGGCGAAAACAGACAAAGGTGTGAGTCGAAGTCCATCGAAAACAGTCATCACCAGCATGTCCCCAACCATGAAACACTGAGCCAAAGTCCAATGCTGATCAACGAGAGTGAAAAGCCAAACGATGTCTTCCGAGGGACCGAACGTGGCGAAATCAACTTGCCCGCTCTGCCCCCATAGCTTGCCCTGATGGAAGACAAAAGCCACATGACGTTCCTCACAAGCCACAGAGCCCAAGTCCAAGGCACCAACAAAATCCAAAAGGAAACCTGCCTTCAAGCCATGTCGATGAACAGTGGCAGACTCAGCACAAGGCGGGAGTGGCAACTGTTGTGGCCCAAAGGAATCAAAAGGCAAGGTGGGTGTGATACACATGTCCTCACAACCGTGAAAATCCTGTTCCCATCCGACACGCAATGCATGAAGCGTGGCTGCAATTGGTGCAGGAATACCCAAGACACTGTCCAAGGTAGCAAGAACATCACAGAGACGACCGTGCCCACGACCCGCAGTGATTGGGGCCTGATAGGCTTCAAAGAAAAGCTCACGGGCAGCGATTCCACGAACCCTTGATGAAGCTACCCCCGAAATCAGACCTTCTGGCTCATAGAAAACCACCTGCAAAGCTTGAGAATGGTGGATAATAACCAACAATCTATAGGGAAAACAATAGTTAATGATGGGGAACCCGGGGTACCGGGTTTTGACCCACAGCCATATAGTTATATTATCTGCTAGTTCTAAGTGGCTAACTAATACTTGTTAGTTCAGGATTTAATGACCCTGACTAATAGGATTTAATAGTATACGATTTAACCAAATAGGTTAACACATAATAACCAATGGATTATTGATATGTTCAGATACTAATAGTATATTATGAATGAATAGGATTCAACCAAATATGAACCACTAATAGTATGATTGGTTATTAACCACTCTTTTTGGACATTTCTAATAAGTTGTTTTTTGTTTCATATTAGTATTTCAGGATTTAAGCCAACTAAATCTTTATGAACCTGAGTCAGTAGTATCATTTCCAAATCCACCGCCAACTCACTTTGGTGGTGTTTTCGGGATTGCTTTGATTTACCCTAGACCCACTAAAAATTACACTTTTAGCAAGGGATCCAAAAGCCACCAAAGGTTGATTAGTGATATGGGTTGATGAGTGGTTATACTGTCGTTGATAATGGTATAGTGGTGAATCATGATAGGCAATAGTGGTTGATAGTGGTTAGTGGTGAATATACCATGGTTAATTGAAATAATACGTAACCAGTTCTGGTTTCTACCATTGTTACCGGGGCTGGTAAGCTACTACTTCATGGTAAGTGGAAGCATAGGGAGTGATGTAAACAATGGTTAACTATGATAATTGAGAGATTGTAGTTCATTACAATTATTGTTTATTATGATATTAGGGGTGAGTTATAGTTCATTACAACTAATATTAATTATGAGTGCTTAATTATAGTTGATTATAGCAATGAACATGGTCAATATCACCAGAAGTCTGATCGGTTCAGCTATCGTGATCTTTTTTTACGCAGCAAACGAGCTTAACAAACGGGTAATGTGTAAGATGACGCATGGCCGGAGCCAGAAGTCTTCTTGGCGAGGTACTCCCAAAATGGTTGGTCTATAGATGATTGATATTGGATGATTTGAGGGCCCCCTATTTTGAGAAACACCGAATGGAACATTGAAAACAGCAAGGTTGTTCGACCAAGACAGCTGGGTGCCATGATTTTGCCAGGTGCATTTCCGGAGCGACCAGGAAGAACCTGCCATATCGCACTCCGCCGACCACGAACTGTAGTGCTACAGCAGGGGAGTACTTCAGTGATCCAACACCATGGTAGTAGTTGGTAGTGGTTGATAGTGGTTAGCGGTGAATATACCAGGGGAGTAAGACCGTTCCCAGTCCAGTCTAACATTGGTTCTATCTTTTCCTTCACAGTTCCATTCCCAAGTCACAGATAAGTACAACATATCCCCTGAGCAAACCAATCCAAAAGTTGAGCGGAAGAGCCCAAGTCTTTGGAAGCATCAGCTCATCAGGGCCTTTTCTTCAGAAAGTGTGGCTGGTCATAGTCAAAGCTGCGAATGACTTCTGCCAAACACCTTGCCACGCCTTTTGTATAACAACAACGGGTAGCCCTACCATCTCACCCAGACTTGGTGCACTCCCTGACCAGTCAATAGTTGGTTATTTGCATGTTATTTCCATCATTTCAATCATTGGGTTGCGAGGTGATTTATCCCACGAGTTGACCCTTGGCGCCATCAATACCATGAATTTACCATGCACTAACTACTCATCAAATCATATTTTTACCATGAACTAACTACTAATCAAGCAGGAATTAACCATCAACCCTCATTTCCGTTGATTTTCACCGAGCCGCAGCCGCTTCTCTCGCCATGTCAGGCGCAAGATGCCAAGCGCTTCGAGGCTCTCTGCACGGCCCTGTCCATCGTGGGTGTCAGCGACGAAGAGATGGACGCCATTTTTCAGGCGAAGCACTGAGGTTGGTTGGCCTTGAGACTGGTTGATGAATGGTTATTTAATGGCTATTTAATGGTTGATTTGAATAGCAACCATTGGTTAATGTTATTCAACCATGGTTGATTAATTACCTACATTAATCAAATTATTTAAGCATGGTTGATTTTCTAGTGTTCGGTAACCATGGTTAATTATCAACCATTATCATAACCTGGGGTTGAGTCAACGAATCATTTGGTGATTTCAGACATATGGCACTTTTTCTATTTTGGCACCTGGCATTCTTCACCATTTTTCTTAAACTTTGGTATCGTTTTACTATAGTTTTCTTTGTCAGCTTGTCGACACTCCCAACTGGTAGTGGTTAATAACCCTACTACTGGCGCTCGATAACCCCATTGCGACGGTTGATGGTTGTTTTCCCAGCAATTCAGCGTCCGTCGTAAAATGCCAATCTCCGTGGCTACCCTCAGGCATTGGCAAGCTTTTATGAGGCACAATCCTTGAACACACCGACTTGACACATTCAACTGCCTGGGTAGTGATGAACATCAACTGCCACTTTGGGGTTTAGATGGCCGGAGCTTGTCAGACCGGCAGGGTTTTACCATGGCTGAGGGGCAGCGGCCAGGTGCTCGCAGGTTTGGTGCACCTGGGCGATTTGTCCAATGCCGAGAAGGACGAAGGCCATGACTGGTGGCGCGTGCGAAATGGGGGATCAACGACTGGTGGGTGAAGCTGGAATCAACAACTTGGATGTGCATCCGCAGCTGGTGACATGAAGCCATGGTTACTGGGTTGGTTCACCTACCTTGACATGAGGGAACAAACCCAGTGTTTGCAGATCCAAGTCACAGCAATAGCTGGATACCCACAGCAGGGTTGGTTGTTTATGATGGGTGAGCCAACGGAACAGATGTATCCAAAGCTGGAGACCCGATAAGCAATAGTTTAGTGGTTCTGGATATGATGCAGAACCACTTTTCAACAGTTTGGGGGGACACTTTTTGTCATACACTGTAGTGGTCCAACAGCTAGGAATTTTCTGCTTTAGCAGATATGGCACGGCGAATGTCGCAACCATGAAAGATCATGAACGATTATCCATTGCTAGAAGAGCTATAAGAACTAGTATGACTGTTTGCTATTATACCTATTCAAATCACAACAATTGGTTAGAATCATAGCCACCATTGATTACCAGTAGTACCGCACAAGGCGGTGGCGGAAGTTTCCAAGATAGGAGCACTATAGGAGTGTGCAGTTGTGGTTGCGACGATTGATTGTCCGAGGGATCCGAGAACTGAACATCACTTGGGCCTGACTTCCTACCAATGTGAGCATCGATCTGGCCACTTGACTGGCAGCCTATCTGTCTAGCTATCTTTCTATCAGTGGATCAGTTTTCTTTCTGTCTGTCTGACTGTCTATCTATCTATCTATCTGATGATCTATTCGTTTATCTATCTGCCTATGTACTTGTCTTTCTATCTACCTCACTATCTATCTCGTCATCTTTCTGTCTATGTATCTATCTATCTACCTGTCCATCTATCTATTTATCTATCTGCCTATCTATCTATCTGTCTATCTATCTACCGAATTATTTGTCTGATCATCTATGTCTCCATCTGTCTATCTTTCTGTCTTTCTACCTGACTATCTATCTACTTTTTTATCTGACTCTCGTTTCGTCGACCTATCTGTCTATCTATCGACCCATCTAGCCATCTGAATCTGGCTATGCAATTGTCTGTCTATTCCATCTATCTATTCTAGCTATTCTATCTATCTATCTATCCATCCATCTATCCATCTATTCTAGCTATTCTATCTATCTATCTATCTATCTATCTATCTATTCATCCATCGATGCATCTATGTATCTGACTATCCATCTAGCCACCCATCGATCTGACTATCGACTTGTCGATCTATCTGGCTACCTCTTTGTCTAGCCATCTTTCGTCTATCTATTCATTTACCTTCCAAATGTGCTTCGATCATGAAGTGTTTTGCATCTAGGTGTTTGGCCACTTTTGATAATTGGACCTTGCAAAGGTGTTCCGATCATCAAGTGTTTTGCTACTTTTGACCTGCAAATGTGCTTGGCGCGCAAGCGTTGTGCACATTTTGGCCACATAAATCACGAAAAGTGACGCGAAACGCAAGTGTTTTCCGACTTTTGTCTCCTGTGTTCCGAAAGTGTCAAAACGTGCTGTGTTTTGACACATTTGCTTCAAAATGTGCTTCTCGCCCTGCCGCGTGCACTTTTTCGGACATGCAACTTTCAAAACTTGTTAAAAGCCACGAGTTTTTGCGACTTCGGACGTGAGAATGTGCTTGGCGCGCAGGCGGCGTGCCAATTTTCATGATCATATGACATTTCCGAAAAGTGGCCCGAAACGCTAGTAAAAATGCAGTTTTTATTTTGGTACAAGATTTTATGTTAAAAATTTGCTTCGCGCGCAGGTAGCGTGCCAGTTTTGAGAATCATGAGTCATCAAAAGTGCTCCGAACATGTAGTGTTTTTACGATTTTGACTTCCAAATGTGCTCGGCGCCTAGGTTTTTTCACGATTTTGCAAGTTGCAACTTCCAAAAGTGCTCCGGACCTGACATGTTTTTACGATTTTGACTTCCAAATGTGCTTCGCGCCTAGGTTTTTTCGCGATTTTGCAATTTGCAACTTCCAAAAGTGCTCCGAACCTGACATGTTTTTACGATTTTGACTTCCAAATGTGCTTCGCGCTTAGGTTTTTTCACGATTTTGCAAGTGGCAACTTCCAAAAGTGCTCCGAACCTGACATGTTTTTACGATTTTGACTTCCAAATGTGCTTCGCGCCTAGGTTTTTTAACGATTTTTGCACACACCTTCCGCCACAGTGGTCCGCACCCGCCGCTTTAGCGAGGTGCCCTTCTGGACCCTCGTGATGCACAAAACCTTGCAAAACACAGCATTTCGCGACTTTCCTAACATTTTGGCGCGCTCGCACTCTCATCTTTCTCACATCTCTTCTTTCTCACATCTGCATAGGCGATCTACACTAGCTGAGTTGTCCATATTGTCGGAAGTTAGACTTCTAAACTTCCTTCGATAACTTGCAAGACTGAATGATAGGTAGACTAAGCGTTATATACTGACCACTGTGATTAGCAGGTGCTTGGCCTTAGGCAACTGCAGCTTCACAGCCACAACCCTAGCGCAGGCGATGAGGCAGCCACGGTGCAATTGAATGAAGAGACGCTGGAGAAGGCATTGGGCATGGAGCCAGTCCCATGTTTTCAATCGTTGTCCTGGGTGAAAGTAACACTTTGATGTGGAGAACCACCTTTCTCAATCATAGGGTGTACCGCTACACCATCCAATAGTAACCTCTTATAGTAATAAACCAGTTAGGACAAGCACGACCAAACATGGGAGGTTACCAGACATGGGCGGTTCTCCACACTGTTAGTTCAATCCAGGGCACCCAGAAAGCTGGTCGTTCTGCCCGTGATTCTGCAGGGTTTCCAAGAAATAGCGACCACAATTTTGTTGATTGGTGATATCCGAGTGATGAGTGGATCATGAGTTGTGCTAGTCTCCTGCACAGATATTGGGTCATTAGCCATCATATAAGCCGCCAATTCACCCTTATTCAACCATCATTTAGTCAATTTAGTCATCATTTCAAGCTCAACCACCATTGACCACCAATTCGATCACCGCCATTTTGCACCATCCATTTTCCACCATGAAATAAATCACCATCATAACCACCATGGCCAACCACCATAAATCACCATCATAACCACCATGGCCAACCACCATAAATCAGCATCAACCACCATGGCCAACCGCACCATGGCCATGGCGGTTACCCCGGTGGATCCTCGGCCCCAGGCTGCTGAGATGCTGGGCATGGAGGCCTCCGAGTTGGGCGCCGCGCTGCGGCGCCGCAAGGTGCGGGTGACGCAAGCCGGCCGCGAGTCGGTGCACGAGGCGCGACCTCACCGCTGGGGCACCGCTACCCGTGGTGCGGCTGGGTGGGGATGGGTGGGGATGGGTGGGGATGGATAGGTTAGGATAGGGTGCTTGGAGGTCGGCCATTGGATAGGTGGCCTGGTGATGATGAGATGATGAGATGATGAGATGATGGAGGGTCGCTGAAGCCTTGGATCAGGTGCCCAGGACGACCTCGCAGTTCCGACACGCGCTGCACTCGTTGATCAAGGCGTTGTACAAGCGGCTCTTCGAGCGCTTGGTGCAGCGGATCAACAGCTCTTCGGCATGCGAAGAGGTCTCCCATGGCACTCGCCAAGATCCAAGGATCGGTCATTCCTAAGGGAACGAAGGCAACCGAGGGCCAAAGGGGCAACCAAGGGAGTATATTTTCCCGCATTTGTGCAGCTGCGCAGCTGTCCATGTCGATAGTCCTCCAAGAGTTGGTTCACCCAAGTGTAGGATCTACAACCCCCAAAGCCTTTGACTGAGGTTCCTTTGGTGAATGGAGAAAAGTGCCAGCGGAGGACAGAAGTCGTTGCGACTGCATCCCTGCCCGCCATCCAGATTAGATTGGAGGGTTATGGAGTGCAATTTAGCCGACTCAAGTCCGTTCTATAATGTTGACTTCTCAAATTTCAATGCATAGTTTGGATGATTTTATTGTTTGTCAAGCGTGTTTTTGCTCTTCGTAAGTACAGCTGACCCTTTCGAGCAAACATGTAGTGTGTTTGCTTTTGGATGCTTTTGCCAGATAAACACCTCCAAATTACCCTCTGGCAAACTAACCTGGAAGCTAAAAATCGTCATTTCTATAGATGAAACCAGCATACCACGCAACTAGGCTAGTTTGCAAGTTGCTTCATGGTGTCTTGAGGTTGCAAGTTTTTTTTTTGAGTTGCAAGTTGCTTCATGCTTTCCTCAGCGATCGAATCGCAGACTCGGATAGCAAAGTGAGAAAGGGTCAGCAGTTCGTGTTTGGCCCATAAATGTCATGTGCACCCGAAGATATTGGCGTTATGAAACAGATCCATTCTCATACCAACAATCAACCAACACTAGCCACCATAAGTGATCATTATTCACCATGCTTTAACACCAGTGTTATTAACCAACAAGCAACCAACAACCATCAACTGTTATGAATCATAGCGCAACTTATTAACCAACAACCAACTAACACTTCACTGAGATCGCAATCATAGCGATCCAATGAACCACTCCCACTGATTCTTGCATGCTCGACCCTTCCAGGACGAGCAATATCACGAGATTGGCATCCTCGACATCTACGGTTTTGAGCGCTTACAGCGTAGCCTGGCGAGCGATGCTGATGCCGTGGCGGGGCAGTGACCAGGTTGGTTCCCAGGTGGGACACCTTTTCGCCTGTGTTCATTGTATGGTTTGTGTATGGTTTGTACCTATACTAGTTCGGGCAAACACCCCAGTTTGCCCCCGCCTCTGTCGTCAGCGTCTTGGAACGTCAAAAAACATTGGTTTTTACAGGACAAAATGCACATGTGTGACATGAAGCGTATCTTGACGGCGCGCGCAGGTCCTTGACCTGTGTTTTGCTTGCATTCTCGAGACATACAACCCTAAAACCCTAAAACCCTAAAACCATAAACCCTAAAACCCTAAACCATAAACCCTAAAAAGCTAAACCGTAAAGCCAAAAACCTAAAAACCTTACGATGAAACCTTGAAACCACAAACCCTAAAACCCTAAAACCATAAACCCTAAAATCCTAAAACTATAAACCATAAACTATTACGCGCAAACCCCCAGTACAGGGCGAACTGGGGTGTTTGCGCGTACTAGTTATATGTATATGTATATGTATATATAAATGCACATGTATGTATCAATATAAATATGAACATTAGAAAACAAATATAAAACAAACAAACTAGGCTGTTTTGTGACAGAGAAATGGATTTCAACACTTAAGCTGGTTTTTGTCACCAACATACGAGGTGATCTTCTTAGTCATTTTTAGGCTTCAAACCTTAGATGAACTTCTCTCGTAGCCCTGGAAGGGCAGATGGTGGACACCCTGTGCTTGATGGTAGATGGGGGGAATTTCATCCTTGAACTTCGCCTCTGGTCAAATCGACCAATATGTCGATCGCTGGCGCAAGGGTTTCCACTACTCATTTGATGCTCAGATAGTTTTAGGCTATGAAATTATCAACAAATAGACATGATCAAAAACCATCCCAAAATATTATCAGCTATCATCATCCATTCTCAACCATCATTAGCCAGCTCACGATTAACCCCGATCAACCGTTCTTTGCCACCATCAACCATCACTAACACCACAATTAGCCACAATTAGCTTTTACAGATATTCTTGATAATCCAGTGTGTTATATGAATGACTATTATTATAGCACATGATCTAACAATTGGCACTACTGTTCAATTAAAAACGTCTATTGGCAATTCACGTTTGTTCTCAAGCAAGTCACACGGTTTCCTTTAACTTTCTTGTTTACGAACATTTTGCAATGGTTGACTAGTTAACCATCATACGTTTCTAGGACACATGTTGATTAATTCATCTAGCATTTGAGTCAATTAAGCCTAAATGGTTTATATACTAATGCTATGATGAACATTTATCAACCTCAATCCTGCGTCTCTCTCTGCATCCGACCAAGTTTCGGGGTGAGGTAACTCCTTCGAGCAGCTGTGCATCAACTTGGCCAACGAACGGCTGCAACAATACTTCGTGGAGATCCTTGGCGCGGTGCAGGAAATGGTTGGCTGCTGAGGGTTGATGAACGGTTGGAAAGGGTTCATAGTGGTGGAGAGATACCAGCTACATGGGGATACCAACTACAGGGTTGATGAACGGTTGGAAATGCTTAGACATGGTGGATGACCATGGCTGGAAATGGTATGACATGGTTGAGGAAGTGAATGGTTGGAAACGGTTGATAAAATGATTGATGAAATGGTGGATGGACATGGTTTGATATTTGATGCTACTTTTTTTTATGACTGGTTCCATCATGCCTAACAAAACTGTCAATTAACAGTTTGAATATAGGGGTTATAACCCAACAGTTGTAGTGTCCGTTGATTTCTTGCCTGCACATCATGTGGATGCTGTAGATGCGCATGGACATGGAACTGCTCACCGGTTGAAGTTGGGGGAGGACATAGATCAGATGGGATGATGTGTCATGATTTGAGGCACTTCCCTGAGCTAAGGCACCCTTCTTGCCATGTGATCTGTGGGTTTTCACAGCCTTGGGGGTGGATTCTGCCAGTGCCCAAGGGCTTGCGATGCCATGCACCGGTCCCCCGAACCATCCGACGACCTCACGGGGGTTGAACCCCCACCCTGTCACTGCAAGGAACGTCTTGGTGGCCGAACAGGAGCTGTACAAGCGCGAGGGCCTGCCGTGGCTGGGTCTTCCATTGCCGGATTCCACTCCGGTGCCTCAGCTGATGCCATGACCATCACATAGCCATGGCCATTTCAAGCTGCGGCTTGGAATCGTTGAATCTAAGCAAGCTACCATGGGTGCTGCCATGGGTGCTGCCATGGGATGCCATGGCTTTGGAAGCTGTGGCGTCACGACGCCTACGATTTGTCGTGCTCGGCGCTCCACTGAGGTGGTCACGGCCATCGTGCAGAGCTTCAAGACGCTGGATGAATACTCCCAGCAGCTGGCGAAAGGCCGCTGCCAAGGGCTCCCAACGGAGAGAACTCGAGGAACATGGAAGGCTTAGCATTTCGGATTTCTTTTATTCCGAAAATTGCTGGAAAGAAGAAATATCTTGATCACTTTATCCTTCATAGATTGGACACTGATCTGTTTGGTGCCAAAGTTGTTTGCAAGTCTGGCATGCTCCAGTCGATGGCTACTTTGGAACGGTTGACTCAAACCATGACTTAGTTACCTGTACACAAAAATTGTTTTGAAATCTTTGATAGGCAACTAATTCGTAGATTTCGGCCGGAATGTTCACGACTATAATCTTTTTGTGGTTGGAAGTGGCCCATTCCCCAGGCCACAGTTTTGTGAGCTTCAGACATGCGACCTTAGGTCCTTTGTGGGATACCAGCTGAGAATTTGATGACTCGAGAACCACGGACTTGTTGTTGTGCCAGCCAATTATAGTTGAGGTTCTGTTGAGGTTGTGCTGAAACTAACGGACTTGTTGTTGAGGTTATGTGGAAGTTTTCTGCAGAAGCGGAAATTCTTATAGTTGCCTGTTGTTGGATGAGCAGAGGGTAGGTTAGACCATCTCTATTGCGCATCGCCCAAGACACCCTGTCATTGTTTGGGCCCGTAGCGAAGGGCAAGGGTTTCATTTACCTTTTTGAAGGCCACACCAAGTCAATTGGATTCTCAATTCGTTGCCCCGAAGATTCTGAGGTGCCAAGTACACGTCGTCAGTGAGATTCTGCCCATTCTGTTCACCTTCCTTTGGCCAGGCTTCGAGAAGACTTCAGATGAAGGATTTTGCCAAAAGACCGTGGAAGATTCGCAGAAGGACACGTGTCTGTGGGTCCTGCTCACCTGTTTGCTTGGTTGTAGCTCAGCTGGCTGTTTGTTTAATCTGCCCCAAGTTTTTTTGCATCACCTGATCCAACCTGATTGTTTAGTTTTGCAATCCTCTCTGCATCCAAAGCCTTGGAACCAGATCCAAACATCTCCCGCTGGGGCCCCGGGATTGGCACCAGGGACACCACTGGGCCTCAGGACTCCCTGCGGAAGGAGGTGCTGCGGCCGCTGAAGATGTCCAACAAACGCGGCAGCAAGGGTGGAACGGGACTGGCCATGAACGAGGCGACGGCTGGAAACGCCTCGCACCTGGGGTGCTGGTTGCGGGTGGCTGGTTGTGGAGGGATTCTGGTCTGTGCACTATTTGTAAAAAGCAGCTGGAATTCTGGAGGTAACAGTTTGGTTGTGATGATTTCCCTTGCCCGCAGGACTTCAGCAAACAGGTCGGATCGCAAACATCCCATCACCACAAACCACAACCATGAAGAAAGAGGTGCAACACGTACAGACACTCAACTGAACAAAGCCATGTGGGGCAACCATGAGCTGACCTTTGCTTACCGTTCAAAACTACGATCACGTTACGTGGCGACACGCACACAAGCTTGAATTCAATCAATGTAAAGATGTGCACGACACCCCCTTGGAGGTATCATTGTGAGAGCTGCCATGGCGAAAGTCAAGCTGGAGCACTCAGATTTGGCACAACACGATCGCAGCATCATGGTGCAAATGCGGGAATTCAGGATGGAAGGCCATCTGTGTGATGTCGTGATAAAGAGCCGTGATGGGGCAGAGCATCGCGCGCATACCACTGTGCTATCTGCAGCGAGCTCAGTTCTTAAGACCCTGATAGGTGGGCCATTTCGAGAAGCTGCCCAGGTGCAACAAGGACAGCCCATTGAGATCTGTGCTTCTGATGCATCAGTGGTGGCCTTGCTTGACTACATCTACGGCGGGCAACCCGAAGTGCCAGTGGAAGAATCCATCGAACTGCTGGGACTCGCGGATGCTTACAACTTGCCACATTTAGGAAAGGCAATCGAGGCAGGACTATGCGCCTCTTTGAACAATGCTCCAGTTCCTACAGCCCTTAAAGTGCTGCAACAATCCCAGGGTTTGCATCGCTTGAAGGCTGCATGCACGGAACAACTGGCCTTGAACTTCGAGGCTTGTGCACAGCATCCAGACTTCCTCCAACTCTCTCCAAGTCAACTGGGCCAAATTGTGCAAAGAGATGATTTGAATGTGCCCCGGGAAGATTCTGTACTGCAGGGCATTTTTAGATGGCTCAATCAGTCCAAAGACAGGGACCCTTTCTTGGGTTTGTTGCTGACACATGTCGACTTTCCATCCATCTCAGTAGGAAATCTAGTTCGAATCGACCAATTTGCTGCTTCCATTGGCCCAAAAGGTGGTGAACTGCAGCTAGAGGTTGACAAAGCATTGCAAGCCCATAAGAAGAGAAGCAGCAGCGAAATTGCAGACCAGATAAAGCCGAAGAGAAGATGCCTGCGCCACTGGTCACCTGATTTGGGTGCCAGCAGTGCAGGGCCTCGGGAAGTGCTGTCTAGACCCTGCTGGTCACTGTGCTGGCACGAGGGTTCCATCTATGCTACAACTTGGGATAGTGACTCAAGTAGTATCCTATGCTGGAAACCTGGTGAGGCTGACCCCCCGCGAGTTGTGGCCGGACCAGGTGCAAGAGTGGATGGAATCAATGACTTGGGCAAACGCTGCACGCTGTATGTCACATTGGCAGGGGGAATTTTTGGGCATGATATGGATAATGGGAGGCTGCTCAGCTTTTCAAACGGAACCGGTCAGTTGGTCAGGGCTGATTTGGAAGGCACCCCACGTGTCTGCCCAGACGGCGTCATTTATTTGGTAGACAGAACTTCGGGTAGTTGTCAGAAGTTGGTGGGCACTACGCTCGAACCTGTGACCGGTGCTCTGCCGTTTAGAGTGCAGACAGAGTTTGTGACAAGAGAGGAGGTTCGTTATTTGGCCGATGACCGCGGCCGTATTTGGCGCATCAGCCCGGGCATGGCAGAACCTGCTGTGGTGGGAGAAGTCACAGGCGGCGAAATTAAGAGACTCTTCATGACCGACACAGGGAAGATCTATGCCTCTGATCGCAATCAGGAGAAAGTGTGGGCGTTTCATCCTGGTGACACCACCTGTGTCGAAGTTTTGCAGTGCCCTGAAGGTTTCAAGCCCTTGGCCATTGTTGCTCATGATCGGTCACTGTATCTGAGCATGTACAAAGCCGAGAACGGGAGCCAAGTCGGCGGCGTCTACGAATATCTGTTACCTCCCGAGCTGCGGTTTGAATGAAAAAAATGATGCCCAAAGCTTGCCACACTGATAATCCAAATGAGTTCGCGGTGCACCAACACCTCGGGGAAGATGCTGTTTCTGCTTGGGAATGATGCAAAGCGGCATTTTTCTATTCTTGCTAGAATTTGCCGAGAATCAGCCAGTGCTATGACCATTTCACCCTATCAACCCCATCAGTATCACGTTTATCATGATCTCTGTTTGCCTTGAAACTTGGGATGTTGGTCGATTAACCAACATCTTTCAGAGGGTGGTACCAGTCACACAGTTGTTTCGTTTGTTGCGTGAAACCTGGCCATGGTGTTCAACGGTGACGGGTAGACGTGAAAAGACACGATTGATTGAAAACATGTGAGTATTGACTGTTCTACTTGTTCGAAACAATCACCACGTGATTTCTTTGTATAAATATAAACGGTTGAATCCTTGTTGAACATTAGACAGTTCTTAGAACATTTTGCGCCATCACTTTTAAAGACAGACGACGGTGGCGTTTTGAGCATCAAGCTCCAATTTGATGAACGTATCCTTATTTTCATATAATTTCATTCTGGGGGAACCAAGACTGTCATCACACACCTTGCCCAGTCCTGTTTTCCTCTACTTCACGCCCAATTGGATGCTTTCCTTTTGAGACTTGCACCAATGGGAGCTCTGATGCAGGGCTTCGTGGTCAAGCACTATGCTGGCTTGGTGGAGTACAACACCAAAGGCTGGCTGGACAAGAAGCTTGGCAGAAGGGGTGGAGTGCCAAGGCCAGGGCACCGATTGTATGATCGGTTTGTCAAACCATCATAGGAAAAGGCACATGAGCTTCAGTTGGCACATTTGACGCAACACTTGCCATTTGTGGTGTGTGTTATTTAGGTCTGCTGAGCAGCTTGCCAAGCTTAAACAAATTAGCCAGCTCATTGGTTGCTTATCACCCCCTATTAGCCAGCTTATCAAGCAACAGAGAGCAGTAGCTCCCATATCTAGCTGAGACGGCTGCTGGTTTCCAAGGAACAACGATCGACTGCTGGTGGAATGCGAGGAACTCATTTGTGACTTGGTGAGCGCAGGAGCTCGGTAGGTTGGCATAAGTCGTGGGGTGGTGCAAGGTTGTTCAGGAGCCAACTTGTAGGTGAGGGGCATGCAGCTAGCACAATTGATTTGTTGTATTGGGTTTGCTTGTAGTTTATGTAAGGATATCTAGCTGAGACTTTGGATACAACATAGATTTTGCCGGTGAGTATAATCCAACACATCTACCCAGACGATCATGCCAATTACCAGGCCATTGACCAGAGGTGCCCTCAAAAATTTGGTTGGTTGCATACGTGTTGCAGATGCACCAATCCTATTTGCATCAGCACATTGGACCAAAAGGGGTTTTATCCACATACCTTGAGATTCTTTTATACATAAACATTGTTTGCAATGTTTGTACAGCTTCTACATACTCAACTTCATTTCAGTGTCCAGTGGCTGATTTACAATCCCTGCAAGCTTGGTTGAGAGTTCCACCAGCATCTGCTTGGACACAGGCGACTCGAGCTTCCAATTTGTGGCCACCCTTGGCGAATCTGATGCTGGAAAGGTGGGGTCGAGACATTGGGTGAGAAGTGGATAGATAGGTCAGTAAGAAGATAGGTAAGTTCGGTGGTCGTTTGATTGGGTGGTCCGTTGGTTTGCGGGTTGGTGGTTGGGTTGGATGCTTTGCTTAGTTGGTCAGTTGTTTTACTATTCTATACGGCACCATTGGAGTTTAGGTTTTGACGAAGAAAGTCGAGCAACAGCGGATAAAGGAATAGCGGGTTGACACACCTATTGCACCAGGATTTTGAACATGGCTTGCTTTCGTTGTGCAGCTAGTACAGCATGTTTGTGGTTTGGTGTACCATGGCCCAGAGGATGAACAACCTGCTAGATGTGCCAAAGGTCCAACAATCAAGGGTCTGCAAACCACAGGTGTCCCAAGCTCAAAATATGCGGCCCCCTTCTCCTGCACACTCTTT
>VSDK01003948.1:687866-724230 GCA_009767595.1 Symbiodinium kawagutii | reverse complement strand
TAGGATGATAGTTTCCTTTGCTCCCAAGTTCGGGTCTTTTTTCACAGAAACACCAAAAGTGTTGGAGGGTAGTCAACCCCATCGGGAGACCAGTCATCCAGCAGCACTTCTGCCCTGTCCAGGTGGTGTTCAGATCCATCAGTAAGAAATACTGCGCGGATTTAGAGAATCTCTTGGAGACGCTCAACACGTGCCATCTTCATTACATCCGTGACTTGACAAGGATTAGATGGACATCCCCAACTTGGGGCAGTTGGTCCAAAGATGGAAACAGAGCACTTGGGGGGTAGCATGTATGCAAGCTGTTGAGTGGATATTGCCCTGTCCGCTCCGACAAGTCCGATGAAAAGTGAGTAGCGCTACGGATAGCAGTCGTGTCTCCAGAGACTGCAGCCGCAGCCGCTGCAGGTTGCTTCAAGCCCAACGAATGTCAAAAGCCTGCCATCTTCCAGGAGAATTTGGTCATGGATCAGCTGGTGCAGTTGCTTGACGTTTGCGGTTGCTAAGGTCTGTATGCATGGTTGCGCAGTCAACACCGTCAAAGAAGGTTCGACTTCGAATGTATAACACAACAAAGGGGCGGTCTTTTAGCAGGGGTATCCGACTTTTCGAATCAGCCAATGTGGCTGAGTGGTTTGGTTCAAACTTGTATCAGTTTCCAAGTTGGTCGTGCTGCCATTTCCGTGCAGGAGGGCCAATCGACATTCCCAGGTTGAAAGCGTCGTTTTGGGATCAGTCCAAGTCATCCCCGGAAACAGGATAGGCAAGAGAACGATTTTTATTTATAAATGTATATATCTATACGCCTATATGCACTGTACTATCAATAACCATCATATGCCAGTAAGTACTCTAAGTCCTTGGCAGAAGCAATCATGAACAGCCATTCTGAACCATGACTATGATCTATTATCCATTATTAACCATCAACTTGCCACCATTTCACTATGATTTAACCATCATTCTCCATCATTCGTCACTGCTGATGCCAGCAACATGGATCCCCCCCGAGCCGAACACATGCAGCAGCGCACGAGGTGTGGCACCATTGAGCTGGTGAAGATCATGCATGACGGCTATCCCAACCGTTGTCTCTTCAATGAAATCGTCAAGCGATTCAGTGCCTGGGATTTGCAGCGCTCAAGGCTTCCTCTGCTGATCACATCAGGTTTTGGAACATTTTGGGTGGACATTTTTTGACGAACTATTGTATGATGAACTTGTAGTGCATTGAGTATCTTCAGATGATTTGAGTGGCCTGTTATTCTGAGAATCGCATTTCTGATGCGACTTCTTCCCTCGGCTCTTTTTTGCGAATGGGTTTGTCCGTTGCCATGTGTGTTATGGCTGGGAGAACCTAGTTTCTGAACATAGACCGCTGTATACCGAAGGTGGTGTGCCGATGATCCCTGATTCACCATTTTACTCTTATTATCATCCCCTACAATTGACCATCCCCCACTGGCTTTCCAGTGCTTTCAGGAGACCTTCTGCCCGAAAGTTTCCAGCGCTACGGCATGCGCACCTTCATCGAGGCGTTGATGTTGGCGTATGATGTTCCCAAGGAGGACCCGGGAAACATGGAGCGCCACACGTATAGGGTTAGGCGATGTGAAACCTGGCTGTGTACCCCCAATGACCTGTGGCCTGTGGTTTCCCCATCAAATCGATGTGACCTTAATTTTGGGCTCCCACAGATAGGACCGGTGGCGTCAGAACGGCCATCTTACATGGGGGGCACCGGGTGGATTTGTATATGCTTGGTGCATCCCGAAGATGAGGATTTTGATGTGCCTGGGGCGGAGACTCCTGTCCATGGGCGACCTCACTGGAAGTTGGCTCCAAAATACTCCGAATTCATGACTGGTTGGGGGCCTGCATTGCTGTCAAAATAGTCAACAGACAATTTACACAACCAGGGGGTAGCACTTCGCAATCTCTCACAAAGTATTTTGATCATTGATATGAACTTGGTGCCCGCATCTTGTTCTCTACCTGCGAATGCCCTGGGTATCACTCAGATGAATCGGTTGCAGATCTCCAGTGTCATGGGCGGCTCGTGGGCTCCCAGATCTCCCTGTGATCTATCCCCTGCTGGATGCCCCGGTGAGCCCGTAGGAGTGGGCGCTTGGCATGTCGCGGCTCTTCCTTAAAGCCGGGCAGCTGAAGGCCCTGGAAGATATGCGTTCGGAAGGCCGGGGATGGCTGGTGCTGGAGGGCGAGGGCGCTGGTGCTGGGCTGAAGCCATGGTTGAAACCGGGACGTGGCACCGATGGTCAAATCGCCAACTGTGGTTGAGTGATGCGTAATGATTCATGATGGTGTTGGTATGTAATGTTGGGTGTTGGTGAACAATGACTGTAGCAAATGACGCTTGTGAATGAGAATCATTGGTATGTTCATTATTGACAGTAGGCAATCCACATGATGATTAAGAAGGATTATCATTCACAATCATTGGTCCAAAGGATGATCATATAAGATCATTGATCGCAGTACTTAGATAATGATGGGATGGCCAGGGATGTTTCTGGTTGACGCACACCAGCGTCGACCACCCAGAGTGGCTGCTTGCAGGTGCCGAAGCTGATCCTGAGCGCCTGCGACAGATTGTCCACGACATCATCAGGATGGAGGGGGTGGGATTGTCAATATCCTGATGATGCATCATTTTAATATTGATATAATATCAGGTTCAGCCTAACATCAGGATGGAAAGTCACAATAATATTGCCATCACCGTTTTGATATTGCATGACTTTTAAGTACTCTTTAGCAGTCACTAATCGTGATTGTCAATCTATTGTGACTCTCATGCTAGCACATTGCCAGATAGGTGTTTGTGACACGTTGCGGTCGTGGTAATTCTTGGTTGTTTAAGTACTTCGCTTGTTCTTCCTAATGTACAGAGTACAATCCCATCAATGGCGAGGTCCGAGAGGAGCAGCCAGCAGTAAATGATGCAGCTGTAGTGAACCATAGGTGGGTTAAATGGTGTTTATGACATACGCAACAATCATCGTCTTGATCGATCCCTTACTAGGAGGCACGGGAGTGATACTCATGCTGGCAGTTTGCAAGGCTGTGGTAGTGGCTGACTTCTGCCGGCGATAGCAACAGCGAGCCCAATGTTGGTGAGCCGTAAGATCACCGGCAGTAGAGTTACTAGCCCGCCAGCGGGGGTCACCAATGTGGATGGACTTGGCAGTGGCAGCAACATCGGATGGACTCCCGTGTGGAGTGCTTGTAGGAGATGAAAGTGTTTGCTCGTGGGGCAGCATTTAGGGAGGAGGTTACGCAACTGGTAAACCTCCAATCTATCATTGAGGAACCATTACATTTATGTCAATAATTGGAACCTCAAACGCTCAGTCCAAATGAACCATGATGGTAGAATTGTTCTTGACGATAGGTACATGATGGCTAGGAATAGTTATGTCTTCACGTCATTCATCATACCTGTTGGCAATGGCTGTTAAAATGATCACTCCTTCTAAAATGGACTGGTTTCCCGCTCTGAACACATTATGCCACAGCTGGTTTGGGTCCCCACCTTGTCAAACTGACCTGGAATTCGAAAATCAGCATTTTTCAGGCAAATCATCCACTACATTACACGTCCACGTTTAAAATGGTTTCGGGACTCATTTTGGACACCGAGTTGTGCCAGGAAGAAGTGGGTGCGTGCCAACAATGCCATTCAGCTGGTGAACTATTTGCCAAGGCGGGGAGCAGATGGAGCGGAGCCAGGGGTATCTGTTTGTGCTATCCCTTCCAAGGAGGAGCGAGGACAGGAGCGGCCCCCAGGAGTCGTGTAGATAAACGGCAGGGGTTTTGATGTCAAGAATTGATCGTTGGACATGAACTACATGATAAATGGTAGGTTTTGATCTCAATGACGGATAAAAAACATGGAGTACTGCCAGTTTTGATCTCAAGTGGGAATCATTTGACGTGCTGCATGACTGGTTGGTGGCGGAACGAGCCCAACTGGCTTTGGGGGAAGGGTATGTATCGTGATCTCGCAGCACCTTACCTTGACAGGGGTTGCAATCTTATTTGGTCCACCAATCAAAACACATGTTATTTGATAATCATGTGGGTGGATAGTAGGGTAGCCTCCACTGACCTTGATCAAACCTATGCAAAAATGGTGAAACATTTGATATGTATCATAAATGTGATGGATAAGAACGCTAGTAAACATGATCAAAGCTACGATTTATCATGTTGATGGGTGATCAAACCCATCATAAATGGTTGATTCATCACCTACCCAGGAACTTGGGACGCTGGCTGTGCAGGTTCCTGTCCGCTCTACGTGCTGAGCGCGCGGCTCGAACGCTGTGCACTCGCGCGTTGCTGATCGGACGCCTGCAGCCTTTGTTGCTGGCTGCCAGGCCAGGAGGACGACGCTGATGAAGCTGTTACGGACCTGTGGTTGGCATAGGCAACCCCTATGGCAATGGTATATAGGGTCAACCATAGGTAGGCCTAATAGGTGACTATAGGGTGCTTTAGTGACCTATGGTTTAGCATATTGTTGGTATAGTGTCAGAAGCTGAAGTGACTGACTTTTTCGTGGTTCATAAGCCCGACCCACCAGCCATTGAGCCCTATTGGTTCGTGGTTCATGACCCAGTTGGGCATGATCGAACTACTAGGCCTTATGAACCACAAACCAATACATGTTGGTGTACCAATCTGCAGGTTGAACTTGTGACGTACCACTGGATACTTACCAATGGCTAACCAACCAATAGGTTGGCATAGGTAACCCTATGGTAAGGGTTAACCATAGGTATATGATCCTAATGAATATCTACAGGGTGAACCATAGGTTGCTATAGTGACCTATAGCTATGGGTATATACCTATGGTTAACTGTGGTCGCTATAGTGACCTATGCTATAGTTACCCACTGGGTCACCCTAGTAACCCTATGGCTGGTATAGTGACCACAGTGACCCGTAGGGCTCCCCCGTGGGTGGTCCATTGCCCCAGGGAGACTCTGCGTCTGCGCGCCCTCGCTGCGCGGCGCCGTGTGCGCGGTGCAGCTTTCGCGGTACGCCTGGCGATGAAGCTGATGCTGGAGGTGGGCTGGTGGGACGGGTGGTGGGGATCATTCTTGGTGATGGTGGTTGATTGTGATCCAAGATTGATGGTTATCATTACTGGTATTTGGTGATGGTTCATGATGGTGATTGTACGTTCAGATAAGGATGGTTGATGATGGATGGATAGCCACGAGAAAAGACATCATGTTGAATGATCATCATGAGCTTGTTAGCCAATTTTCGTGGATTGGTGGATGGATGTGGAACTGAGTATGAATGGATTGATGGTTTGCTTAACTGGATTGGAAATGGACGGATTAATAGACGGTTCATGGCTGGCTGATCTTGGCAACCATCCAGAACCACTCCAGTGCTGTCGCAAAGCATCTCCCATGAACAGCGAAAGTTTTCAATTGTCAATCAGTATTGGCCACCCATCATCACGATTCGTTTGATAGACTATTTCTCGGGGCCATGAAAATCCATGATTTTGCTAGAGATGGTAACTTTGCCAACACGCATAATTATATTATGATGATTCAGCCAGTGATTCAATGGTTAACCCTAGACCCATCCAAAATTCAACCAACATGATCAGAAAATTCGCAAAAAGATGCAAAACACACTTTATTTCCTTGTGCGTTTGATCCTTCATTTTCCTGCATGTTTGTTAGCCAAGCGAACGCGTCCATGTGCTCGCAGGCGAAAGCAAAGCGACGCGAACGAGTCGAAAAGGCTCTTTACTTGAGGTGGATCTTGCACAAGAGGCAGGGCCCTTAATTGCCACCATTTGCGAAATGGTTGATGGCCGTTACACATATCTGAGACTTGTATCGGATGGAGTAATTTCTTAGTTGCAAATGCGATGGATTACACCATAGTTAGTGGCCTACATCCACTTTGACTAGCGCTTGCCGTAATTACCGTTGATGGCAGTCACACATCCATGATGATTATCGTCGGAATCCTTTGTTGAGCTCTAGATTTTGGGTTGTTTCTGGGGGTACTGATGCACTGGAGGTGGAAAGGATGATTGTGGGTGCATCGAAAAAACAAGGAAGTATATTTTGTATACTGGTCCAGGTTCTGTTGGCACATTCCCTGCCCTAACCTTCTGGTAGAGATTGCCAATGGCTGGTAAATGGTTTGCAAAGGTTTGGTGAACTCTAATAGCCATTAACCATATAAGTTGGCCAATGTAGATTCACCAACCCTTTGCCACTAGCTGGTTCATGGAGACTGCCAATAGCTGGTGATTGGTTGCTTAAGACGTGATGCTTCGCTTCGTCCAGGTTGCAACCTGCCATCACCGGTGCCAGAAAGCGCTTGGTCGACCTGGAGATCCAACGTGAGGACTGCAGCTGTGAGCTGCAGCAGATGACCACGTAACGATGCGACATGTTGGTGGCTGCGGTTGGGAGCCTGCTGCACCGGAGGGTTTCAAGCCTCACAGCTGGTTGAACCCAAGGAAGCTTCCAAGCTTAGGTGCTGCTGTGGAAGGCTACATGACCTTCAAGCTTTTGGTTAAACATCAACTGTTACGTCGCGTAGGCTATTGGTCTTGAGTTTTGATGATGAAACCTTAGTTTTTCTTGTCGGCTACTATTGTCTGGATTTTTCGATCCATCATGGATTATCATTGCTTTCTGACTTGCTGCTGGTTGTTTCACGCCATCACATAATTACCAACCATGGCTATTTTTAGTTGCGTTGAAGCTGCTTAGCAAATTCTGGTTGTTTAAATTTTAACCATTGTTGTTGGTGATTATCCCCCATTAACCCGTTATAGTCCGTTGTAATAATTCCCTATTGTTATCCCTTATAAATCTCTATTGTTGGTCACTATCCCCTATAATTCAGCCCGTTTTATCCCCTATGGCAGCCACTTCTGGGTATAATCCCTCACAATTCCCCATCATAATTCCTTAACAGCTGTTTTATCCCTATGAAAATCCATCATTGTTGTTGCTATTGTGAATTGAAAAAACCCGAAGCCAACGCCCCTTAATGGGTGTTTCTCAAAATCGGGGACCCCCCAAAACATCCAATATCATCCCTTTCTATCATATAAACGAACCAGGTTTGGGGTACCACCATTTTAAGAAACCACCAAAGGGTTCTCACCCTGTGCATGGCCTCGAAATTCCAAGCGCTTGTCGGAATAGCCAGGCCGAACGCCGGCGTGAGGAAGAGCGAAGGGCCGAGGAGGCGATGGTGGGGGTGACGTGGAAGCCTGTGGGTTCATGGGCATCCATGGGATAGTCACCAGTGAAACGTGGAAATGGCCATGGTTGATGGGTTAACCACCATGGTTGCCACAAAAATAGCCAACTGTCAAGAAGAAAACATGGAAATAGCCATGAACTTCATGCAAGGTGGGTCCCCAACCACTTGTAAAGTGTAAAGGTTGGTTTAACAGAAATAAACCAGTGAGAGGGGTTTATAACCATGCAAGTTGGATACCAATTATAGGGGGTTTCGCAACCAACTTGTAACTGCTGGAGGCCCGCCTTGCGGACATTCATGGGTTAAGCGCCATGGTTAACTAGCATTCACCAAGGAAATATGTAAGACATAAGAAGGGTTGATGATTAAGACATGTTAAGACCAATGACAAGAACCTTTCCAACGACAAGAAACCGTGGTCCAACAGCATGGAGCTACCTGAGGAAATAAGATGGAAACGGCCATAGATTAGTTGCAACTGCAAGGGAAATAACGAGGGACCGTGCCACAAGCAATTGCAACAAACGACAAAAAACAGTGACAAGAGGCAAGACCAGAAAGCTTGAACCAAAAGACACGATAAAGTGACAGCGAGTCATCCAGTGAAATAGCCAATCAACAGTTCTATGACCAACAATAGCGATCATCAACAAGCAACATATGACGACAAAAGATCCAACACATTCATTCATCAATCACAAGACAAGAATAGGCAGTAACAATCATCAACAAGCATCTGAACATTTGTGCACTTGAGCCAATCAAACACGAAGTTTGAGCTGACAACAATCAGGAACTGTACGCACAAGGCTAAGCAACAGTAATTAACAATGACCGCTCAATACCCAACATCATACGTTGGGCCATCAACAACCGTGCTTTGTCAAAATTTGCCCCCTGAATCAATCATTTCCTCACCCCAGGTCGGTTATGGTTGGTGGATCCCAAGTAAGACAGTACCGCAGTGCGGTCAGATGTCCACTCCTGGCCATTGCAATGAGCACCTGGTGACCCGTTGCACTTCGCCCAGGCAAGACGGCTGCATGAAGAGGAGATGGAGCGAATGCGAGAGCAGCTTCGTAAAGAGGCCGAAGAGAAGGAAAGGATTCAAGCAGAAGCAGCCGCAGAGGCCATGCCGAGCCGACAAAAGCGATGTGGATTGAGCTGGGAGATTTTTTTGAAATGCAGAGAAATACTTGTTGGAGATTCATTCCCCCCGACCCACCTACTAAAGTAAGGATTTTCACTTGTTCCAGGGAGATTTGCAACTAAGATGCTGACAACCTGGTGGTGCCTTTGAGTGGTAGAGGGCTAGTCGCTTGAGCTCCCTCAGTCATGGACAAATCTCCAAAACCTATCAGGCGACGCTGCAAAAATAACTGCCTGTATCGCTGGTTCCTATGCAAAGGTTTTCAGAAGTACCGGTTCTCAATGCAAAGGTTTTCAACCATCATTGCAGGTGAGAGTTTCTTAGATCATGGGCGGTAATTTTGATGAACACACGATGTCGTGACGCACCTTCCAACATTCCAGGCAGGCAGAGTTTGGAAATGGGCTGGGGCAGATGTTTGGTTAGCATGCCGTTCCAACAAATGTATACAATCCAGCCTTCCACCGGATTTTGGAATTCATTTCTTAGAATTTTTCCAGTGGCTGCTTCCAAATATATGTGTTGGATAGATTCCAACTCCTTTTTATGTCCAGCAATCCATTGGCAAGACAGTTTCCTTGTGTTTACGTGACCGGAAGACAGTTCGCGCTGTCTTGCTGATGAGGCCAAACGAAGGGAGGAAGAGCAAGCAAGACGAGCCGCAGAAATGGATGCTCTGCTGAAAAAGGTCGGAATGAATTAGGACATTGAAAGGTACAACAATCAATGTGCCGTCAGTGAAGATTCCTCCTATGATTTTCCGGGAGCAAATATATTCTTCAAATCCGATTTTTCTTGGGAAACTCTTAACACTGCTGGATTGTCTGGAAATCTGAGGAAGCTCAACTGCAAAAAATGCAAGAGGACTCGCGGCACCCGTGGACAGGGGCATGTCCCTCAGCTGTGGTACCTTCAACCACCCAGTGTTTGACACGGAAGACATAACTTATCTTTGGGGACAAGGCAGTCAAGCCAGTCAAGCCAGTCAAAACAAGGATTGAGGTAAGTGAAGAACAAGCATAGCAATTGGAGAGATTTGGAGGATGCCTGGTTTTCCGACATAGAATTCACCTGCCATCACGACCAGGTGGATAGATACCAAATCGCCAATTCTCCATGTAACGATCCAAACTATCACTGCTTTTACCACACCGTGCAATAGACAACACCCACTTCATGTAGAGATTTGCACTCTGAAAGCATGGTTGAGTTGTTCTTGTGAAGGCAGTTCAAGATGTCTTGCTGTTCGCAACATTGGTGCTGGAAAACCCAGATCTGGCACAACATTAGGCGAACATCATGGTAGGTATGGAAGCGTGTCTGTATCAATTGTGCTGCAGCGAAGAGCCGCTTTGAAACCAATCATCGCGCACACATTTGCAGCGCCGTTTGGGTCACATTCGTTTCACGAGGCAGGTGTCCAAGCAAATCCAGCGCGGCTGTTGATGATAAAAACATGGCATGCACAAGCACGCACACTCATGCTCATATGGGGATGGCTCAAACCTGCTGAGCCCAACTTGTCCAAATCAGATAGACATTCTATAGAAATTTATTTTATCACAAGGTGGTCTAAAATCACAGCTATGATATTTGGATTCACCATACTCGAAAACAAAAAAAACATTTCCTCAAGGTGGGCCCCGGCAGTCATAAGTTGGGATAGATTCCCCAGCTGTAACATGTTAGTTTGTCTCCATCATTAGCTTGGTAGTGAACCTAGCTGTAGACCAACTTGAGGAAGGAGGCAAGTTATAATCCTAGATATGGCCCTGGTTATGAGCCTAGTGGTTTCCCCAGTTCTTAACCGGATACCGTACCCCTAGTTGTAAACCCCCTTGTCAAGGCCACATTGCGCGACGGGTTCGTCCATTCTGCAGCAGGAACTTGCAGCGAAAGCAGCTCCACGTAAGGCTTGGGGCCTGCAGCATGGGGCTGTCCGTTTTCCCATGATGAGAATGGTTCATGGCACTTATTGTCATAGTTGGTATAGTTGCTAGTGACTAACAAGAGGCGATTGTATACGAGATGTATCATATTTTACACTGTGTACTGTAGGTATCCGATGGTAACCGTAGGTGTATATGTATATATAAAATGGCGATGTAATCAATCGCAACAACAAGCTGATGATGATAATGACGAAGACGATGACGATGATGATGACAATTATGAAAATCATGCCCACTGGCAAGCTGCTGCCATGAAAGGATGAGGATGAGAATGCCGCTGTGCAACAAAAGCTTCTGTGGCGCTTTTAGAGACAGGGGATGTTATGATGTTAGGCAATTATCTCTAGCTGTCTTATAGCTTGGATGTGAACGTATGTCAGTGAAACTCTGTGGGTGTTTGCACACATCGGGCAACGCCCAAAAACTCAAAGCGATAACTTTCAGCACTGGAAATGGCACCGCTTTGGGAAACGGCCTACTTTATACATATGTAAACATTTGTGTTTAAGTTTAGATAGATAGAAGCAACCATAACAAATATATACATATGCATGCAAAAGCAAATATATATATATATATATATACATATGCATGCAAAAGCAAATATATATATATATATATATACATATGCATGCAAAAGCAAATATATATATATATATATATACATATGCATGCAAAAGCACACATACATCAGGTATATCATATTATTACCCCCAAGTGGAAAGGTTGTCCAATGGCTGAGCTCTCCTGTACAGCACGGTCCCACCTTCAAAAAGGAGCCTTCTCCGCCTCAGCTGATCACGCTGCGAGAGGAAGAGGCGCTGCTGCTTGGGGTCATGGAGTGAAGATTGTGGCTAATGATGATGGTTATCCTATTTTATAGCTGGTTTTCCTAGTAAAACTGGTAGCTCATCTACTTGGATGTGCAGCTGGGGTCAGTGAAGCCATACTATATAGGGGGTACCACTCTGTAGTATCCATTGCTAATCGCTCAGCTGGTGAAACCACTTGCGTCATATCGTCCAGCACAAGCTCCGCGCTGCAGGAACCGCAGCAGGAGCCGCAGATCAGAGACATGCCGTCGCCCTGCCGCAACTCACCATCCAGGCGAGCGCGACTGAGTGCGCTGGGTGGGTTGTAGCTGCTGGTGGTTGTTGCATGCTGAGGATGGTTAGTAGATGGTTAATATATGGTTCAAAGTTATATCAATATTGCTCAGCAACTGGTCAATGGCTGAAAGTTATGTTACTTTTGGCAGTTGCTTCTCTCACTCCCTTTCTTTTTGTTGTAGGCGTGGTGGTAGTTTCTTGCTTTGACACATGTGGCATGTAAGGGTGCATAAGTCTCTTCAGTCAACTGGGTGGGTCACAGAAATAAACTTGGATTCTTAGTGTTTTTGAGATAAATTGTATTTACTATTCGACCAATCCATCGATTGATATTTCCCCAACAATGGTTATAATGACATGCTTTCCGGAGGTTCAGCATTCCCACAACAGGTGCATGACACTTCCAACAATATGTCCTATACATCCAGTTGATTATTCATATAACGTATCAATGTACATGGTTCGTAGTATGAATGCAATAGGTATCCGAAATGAAAACATGCTGATATATCCCCGATACATCTAGTCTATATACATCTATCACTCGTACCTAGGTATTTCCAGTTGGGTATGTGCCAAAATGATGGCACCCCCGAAATCATTGGTTTCCTCGGAAAATGATCGTTGGCTTTGTTGGTGGGGCTCATTGGTTACCCTAGGGCTTGGCACAAGCCCGGTTATGGTAGATATAGCCAAGGTGAAATGGTTTATCAAGCAGCTTATAACTAGGGGGCCCCACCTTGTATGTACTTCCAGTTGATTATTCATCGAACAACACCATGTGCCGAGCGCAAGGTTACTGCTAGGGCCATCGGCATCTGCCTCGCCGGCTTGAGGCAAAGCACTGCCTATAGCACTGCCAATGGCACCAACGAGGTGGATCAGCGGATGGGTTGGCCTCCCGAATCATGACCAACCTGGCTGGTTAACTGGCTGGTTGATGGTTCCTAACAGGAGATAATAAGCAACAATACTAGGGGATATACCGACTATATGTATGGGTCAAGGCTTTAACCAACAAACTTATGGGGGATAAGTTCACCAACAATATCACAGTGGCAAAACAAGCCGGTTAATGATGGGGGAACCAGGGGTACAGGGTGAACTGACCCACAGCCTTCAAAGAATCCAGAATCAAGGTCAAACATTTCTAAGAGGTCAATTCTCTAATGAGAAACTATGAGGATCTTCTAAACTATGAGAATCTGAGTTTCAGGATACCGACACTATGAGAATCTGAGTTTCCAGTCAACAATTTGGCCAAGTTGTTGTAAACCCAGCAACTTGCCGGAACTTTTGGCTTGTCACAGCAGGCAAGAGGATTGGAGGGGTACCCCCCAAATCATCCAATATTGATCATTGACAGTGATAAACCAAGAATAACTTCTCGGATTCCCCATGACTTGTGAAACCACCGTAGAGTAGCTGTCTTACCATTATTCTTGGTGACTATCCCCCATTACTAACCATTATAATCCCCTGTGAAACCACTTAAAAACATCATGTGTTTTCGTTTCGCCCTGGCGAAAAAACATCCAACAGACACTTTTCTGGGATGTGCCTTGGCCGCCAGGACGACGTGAACTCTGCCACATTCCAGGATTACGAGACAGGCAACGGGAACGCGTTCGCAACGGATGTTTGTGAATTGGATTAGTTGCCGAGCCCCTTATTTTGGGCTGATGTTGGTTGTTGGTTGTTGGATTTTGGATTTTGGATGTTGGATGTTTTGTTTTTTGTTGTTGCTACTGTTTGTGTTGCTTATCCTGTGTCACGTCAGTTTAAAAATGGATACGCAACGTAATGGTTAATTTAAAAGGTACTGAAGCCACAACTATGAAACTAGATTCAAGAATGCATACTAGATTAGAATGATTAGTTAACGGTTAATGAGCTGGTTGAAGCTGGCTTAACCAAGGGTAACTAGTAGCAAAGACTGCCCGTAATACCCCAGACATGGTGGTCCCTTGATGGTTCGGGGAATCCATTCGCTGTGGACAAGCGTCTGAGGGATTTGGCCAACGCTTTTCCAGTTCGACTCAGCGGCACCTTTTTTCAGGTGGCCATTGGAGCTGCGAGAAAGAGATGCAGTTTCGAGAGATGCAAGAACGCTTGGCAAAGGTGGAAGAGCACGAGAAAGAGATGCTGGTCAAAGACATCCAATTCAAAGAGATGCAGGAGCGAATCCAGAGGATGGAACAAGATATGGCTGAGAAGCCGGGCTCCCAGTTGCTCCTTTGATCTTCAGATTTTGGAGTTGCACTGCAGAGAAACCTGGACATGTTTGGTGGCAAAGCATTTGCAGGCAGACATGAGAAACTGTTTGGAACCTCCCTTGAGATTCAGGCAGAATCAGGCGATGGAAGAGATGAAGAGACTCTTGCAACAGAACCAGCAGCAGCTTGGATGCACTTCTCAAGTTTCGACACCTTCAACTTTCAACCTTCAATCTCTCAGCGTCAGTGTTGCTGAGTGTCCTTTTCACTGCGCTGGCATTCAAGCACCTGAAACCAAGGGTGATGCAGAGAGACTATCATCAGGAGGCAGGATCCTGGAACAGCATGCGTTGAAAGAAGGAATCTGGACTCTCACAGAATCCTTCTCTCTGTTGGTATCATTGATATGGAGGTTTCTTAGAATCGGAATACCCCCCAATCATCCAATTTGAATCATTTTTAAATTAGCAATAGACCAACAATCTAATGTGGTATTTCTGATGGAATTTACAATACCACAAGAGATATCCATGATACGATTGGCTTCTATTTTTCTTGGGGTATTAGCTGAGAGGTGCCATAGCCACATGCTTGAAGCTTTCCTTTCCCGTCGGGTCCCGGTACCCTTGCCTGGTTTCTCTCCTGTGCAACTTGGGATGGTGGATAGCGGATCAAGATCCATTGTTTTTTGCAAGGTCTCAGCAGATCCAGGAGACGGCCATTGCAGACGAAAAGCTATTGTTGCTGGATGTTATGTTGCGTTCATAAACTGTCGCATTTGTCAACTATCCCAAGTTGTGATCGTATCAAACCACGAATCGCTTCAAGGTCCGCTTGTAAAAGGTGGTACCCCAGAGATATCAGTGGGTCAATAGAGCCATTTGGATATGCGGTCGGCTATTCGGCCGGCTCCCTGCATTCCTGGTGAGCATCCCAAATACCAACAAAGTGCACTCCAGTGACTCCAGTGATATAAGATAGCAACGGAAAATCACCATATTTTAGGGAGAGCCCCTGGGAAACCCGCAAAAATGTGCGGATTTTCAGTACCATGTTAGATTACCAGAGGGTAGTCTTTGTTGAGATGTTCACCAGGTATATGCGACTCTGATCCATACCCTCATCTTGACTTCAAATGATCCTGGAGGCTAACGGTGGGCTGAAGATGACACCTCCACGAGAGCGCAAAGGGGACCGAGTGGAAAGAGACCGGCGCCTCTCAATGTCCTCAACAACTAGCCGGGCGAGCCGAATCAGCGTCGGTGTTGGGTCCTCAGCAGTTTGAAAGGTTTTTCAAATTTTGAGACCAATCATGTGTACCGGAATGGCACTGGCGCTTTTGGATGTGATCAACTCAGAGCACTTTGAATCTGGCATTTAGAAGGGTTGCATTCGAGAAGCTAATTTACCCCGGAACCGCGAGCATGGGAAAGCTTTGCAGATTGTGTTGGAGGTTTCTATTCCGGTCGCTGACATTGCAAGACTCCGTTTGGGTATATTCATGAATTGAGGTACCTCCCAATCATCCAATACTGCTTATCATCTCTAATGTGGACAGACACTTGTTGGAGGTACCTCCATTTAGGGACGAACTTATTCAGGATGGATTCTTCTTGCGGTGTTATTTTGTTTGTGAACTGTGGTCTTATAGAGCTGAGAACGATCAATCTTAGCCTCAATCAATCTTAGCCGGATAAGGGCCTCATACAGGCAGGGACTGTTGGAGGAATCTGAGGGAGGAACACAAAAAGTTTTAGGGTGGTGATATTTCGAATATCACAGAATGTAGCATTTTGAGTTGGATTCCTGGATACTTGGATGAACGCTTCTTCATTTTCATTTGTCGCGTCTCTGACAGGGTCTGGAGAGAGAACGAGCAAAGGCAAGCTGGAAACAGCAACGTCGCTTGGCATATCAGGTTAGCAAGGGTCACAAAAGTAGCCTTGCTTGGATTTTAGTCTAGTTCTGTGGTCGTTGAATCGTTTGTACAAATTGTAAAGAGTTTCGAGCTGCTGAGAAATCCTGATCTTCAAAGCTTGTAATATCACAAGCTTTGTAATCAGTATCTATGGATCATGGATCCACAATGACGTGGTGAGGGCAAACTTCATTCATTCACAGCTCGAAGGCGGCTTCCTGTTGGATGATCTGTATGGCGCCAGAGAAGAGATGGGTGCTCCAAGGACAAAGTGGAGGCCTCAGTTTTGACACGCAGCATCCACTGTGTTGGTCCCTGGCGTGACCAATTGCTACGTCTCAAGACATTGTTCTTGGCAAGGTTTTTCCTGGTGGTGTTGTCTTGGCATTGTTTTCCCTAGTGGTGTTGTTGAGCAGTGCCAAGAACTAGTCTTTGATAATCAACGGCGGTACAGTGTACAGTAGAGGACGTATGACATGAGGACCCCCGTTGACTAACTACTGTTGCGAGATTGGATGGTACAAGTCTTTTTCTCCCTACCACTTTCACAATTGAGCTGTGTGCACAGTTTGTCATATCCTGTCTTGTAAGCCCCCGTTCTCAACCAACGGACCAACCAGCAAACAGTAAGGTCTGGCTTTCAACAAGATTGGGTGGGTGAAGATCACAAAAAGGCTGAGATTTACTTTAAGAAAGCCAGAGCCACCACGGTACGGTGGGGTTTGACAACCGCAACCAAACTCTATTGCTGTCAGAAGATGCTGCCGCAGGAGGCAGTCAGTACGTGGAGATCCTCTGATGTCCCTTCAGGCGCAACATGCACAGATGAAATCTGAACACTGAGCTGAATTCTCGACCCAAGTCGTGCCGGTAGGTAGGTGTAGATTGTTTTATAGCTAGAGTCTAGAGATGGAAGTTGCTTGGAGAACTGGAAGGTCGCGTCACAGAAGTGACAGAAGCATCAGAAGAGCTACAACTATAACTATAACGCAATCATTTCCTGGATTCACTCTAGGTTCAAATCGGAGAGCCCCCATCTTTGCAGCATGAAACATGCCTGATACACGCATACAGCTTGATTTGAGACTCTTCCAGTGATCATCTCGTTGTATGAGCAAGGTCCAGTGAAATCACTTCCCGCTGGTGCCGTGTCGTATTTGTTAACGTTTGGCGTCCCGTGCCGCCGCGGAGCGACCGATGCCTGCACCCAGAAATTTGCCTGTCGGCTAATTCGATGCTGCTGATTCAGTGGCAGCTTAATCAAAGCTTTCACCTGCAAAGATGCGACAGCTCCAGACCACAGGAACAAAAAAGTGCTGCTTGGTTTTGTGGAACTGGTGGTAACTAGACGGAAGCAACTCAACCAGGTGGAGCTAGTTAAGCAGTTGGGAATTCAAGGTCTGTAAGAGAGGCCCCATTTTGCGTGTGTAATTACTTTTGATGAGGTGTATAGAAGTGAGTGTGACATTAGGAAACACCATACAGTCACAAGCACTGGTGAAGGTTTCTTGCTGGTAGGATGCAATGAAGCTCGCACCGGAACATCACCAGCTCATCAACAGGCGGAACTCATCTAGCAACAATGGGGTGTCTAGCCAGCCAAGTTAAACTAGAAGAGTGTTGACTATCGTATCGGTATCAAATGGCTATATCGCTCATCACCCTACTTTAAACCTTCAGACTAAGATTGTTGATAGGAAACAACGTGTCAAATGATGATGATATGATTATATATTAGAATCAATCATTTGAATCATCACATAACCACCATATCATTCTCCATGCAATGATAAGTTGAATCATGACATGATTGCAAACTACCCATGTTCCATCAAAATCCGACTTGGCCCGACTTGCAACTTGGCTCAGATCAAAGACGCATGGCATGGGCATCGGCATGCCTTCACGGTGGATGTTACACCAGATGCGGGGTCAATAATACACCGACCAATCCGATCTGAGATATGGGAGCCATGACTTGAAGAAACATGGCCATAGGAATCATTCAGACATGCTCAAACAGTCACAGCGTGCTCAAAAGTTCCTTCATCAAGACTCAATCCGATCGGCTTCGTTAGCAGATTCCTAGGGCGAAAATCTGCCGTTTCCAAGCTGCATTGACATTGAGCTGGGAAACCTCAGCTGAAAAGGGACACTATTTGCAGGTTTCGATGTGACCTTCCCTGCGGTTGGTTGGCAGTTGTTGATTATTATCTTCGACTATGACTATAACGTCTATAGTTGGTTTGGAATTGTTGCTGATTTTCTCACTATATCTAACATCTGTAACCCCCGGTAGATGATAGCAATTCCCAATGACCACGTGGCCATACATGGTTTATGACCCATGGGATTATCGGTACACAGGGATGATCCCAACTGCACTGCTGCTCAGCATCGCCCAAGGTTAGCTCCATGGTGAGCTCCATGCGGAATGACTTCTGCCTGGAGTTGCCACTGGGCTTTCGATGAAAGGTCTGGGGATGAAAGATCAAGCTCAGCGGTTGGTTGTTGCGGAGTGTGTTGATGCCATATATACTTTGGTTATCTTTGGTTGCAAATATGATGGCTGTATAACCAGAGTGTATAGCCATGAGTATAGGTTCTATTGTATGACGGTTGTATGTTCTACCGTATAAGTGTGTTTTCAACTTTACAGGTTGAAGTTTGTTTCGTTTGATCTTTTTTGTGCCGTCCTTGACTCAGGTTTATGGGCAAGTTACCTATCTAAAGTCTTATGTGTACAGTGCATAAAGATGCGTGAGGTGTGAATGTGTGAAGGCCATAGGTATAGTATTGCTCTTGATTGTACAACTATTTTTCTCCTGTATGATCTCAAGTTGGTACTTCCTTATCCTAAGCAGCTTGGCATTTCCTGAACCTTGCACTTTTGGCGAGGCATGGTTTTGCAGATCACATTTCTTGCAGCCAATGTCCTGTAAGACTTCAGAAAAAAGCACAACGCCTTGTATCACAATTTATGTCTTGATCATCTATCCTTCTGCACCTTGGAATTGCGGTCAAATCAAGACACTTGTACTGGTGCGTAGTGGGCAAATCGTATGCAAATATTAGATCATAGCAGTATGCAATTAAACGATTACAATCATGATTGTAATTGTATATACCAATGTGTGCTTTGGGTTCATAAATGTAGCGGAAGCAATACTCTTTCTCAAGAGAAAGAGAGAGAGTCCAAACCCTCGTTCCAGCATTGGCGAAAGCTTACTATATCATATGCAAGGGTAACTACCAGTTACAGTACTATAGTTAAATGGCTTATTAATCAACTTAGAACCAGGGGGGCCCACCTTGTATCGATAAGTATTTGAGCCACGGCCAAGTCATGCCCCCTACTTGGTAAATGATCAGCCTTCCTATGGCCTTTCAATCGCCGTTGGATGACGATGCCCCGAGTCAACGGCCACTGGTTTGGTTGTCGTTTGATATCACCTTACCAGAGGTTGCTGCGATATACTGCCTTGGAAATCATGATGATCCGTCATACCAATCGGAGTCCGTAGTACGTCCCGATTATTGTGGAATTTGGTGGCTCTTACAAACCAGTACTAACATTGTCAGAGTTATACGCACCATAGATCAGAGAATTCTGACAGTCATGTCAAGGAACTTGCTGTTCAACTGGCTATGTGGGTTCGTCCAAAGCCATGGGGTAGCCCCTTAGCTGGTGGATTTTCGGCAAACTGAACTTGATTGATTAAGGGGCAACACCATGGCGAACTGGACAAACCCGTATAGTTGTTTAACCATTATTGTTAGTTATTGATTATTCCATATTATTGACCGCTGTAAACAAACCAATATTTTGGTTGGTTGGTTGGTCGGTCGGTCGGTTGGTTGGTTGGTTGGTTGGTTGGTTAGCCATGATGCACACATGATCATCAATCAAAGTCTTGTGGTCAAGCTGACCCCAAATGGAGCATCTCTGCTGAGGCCCAGGCTTGGCTTAGGCAGCGCCCCGCTCCGATCACGATTCTCGGCAGAAGTCCTGTTGCAGGGACAGAGGTGTTCACGTCCTTGAGCTGGAAATGGTTCGCCCTACCTACTGATGCTCAAAATGGTCAAAAGCAGTTCATCTAAGGGTTGATCTAATGGTAAATGATGGTTTATTGATAGTCAATGATGGTTAAGAACCGTTGATCAACTGGGTAGCTATGGTTAATGATGATGAAACATCGAAATATGGTTGATGATGGACCACAAACAATATCCAACAACAGCGTCTACTGTTGGTCTTATTGTTGATGTTGCATAAGTACTCCTCGTTGATGGGTCAAGACCATGGGTGGCGACCCGCGAAATTTCCCGTTGGATCTTCCCATGGCCCAGTGAGTTGCCACCAGGATCCGATGCCGATGGCGGCGAATACGTTCGACTGAAGAAGGAGATGGAGGACACCACGGGCGGCGCGGGTGCTGATGAAATGGGACCGCTGATGATGCTCCGCCATTCTGAGGTGAGGTTTGTACAGTATGTACAGGGATGTGTGGAACTGTAGGATCACTGGCTGGAGCTGTTGTTGTTGTTGTTGTTGTTGTTGTTGTTGTTGTTGTTGTTGTTGTTGTTGTTGTGAGTAACTTGTTGTTATCAAGTTTGTTATTGTTTGGGGTTGACATGGGTTCGCAAGCCAACAGATGGGTTTGGGGCAACTCACCAAATATCCAGGCACATTTGGGTAGTTGTGAAATCACTAACATGGTACCTATTCTGCTGTAAGTTTTGGGGATGTTCACGGCTTTGAGGATCCTGTCTGTAAATTCCTAGTGGAGGTCCTCGACTGGATGCACACCTACGTGGGAATGCACAGCAACCATGCATACCTGTGGCCCGGTGCTTTTTTTGACTAGTGACAACAGCAGTACATTTCTGTACCCATTTGCACATGGAAAAAATGACTGCTGTCCCCATACCTGATTTCTTGAATGAAAGAATGTACCGTGGAAAGCAGGCAATTTTTCCATGCAGTACATTCAGCCCCCATGTACTTTGTTGCTTGCCATGGCTTCCCTGTATCATGGTCATCGCTGGAGGGATGCTTGAGCCTCCTTTTGTGTCTGGCAAGCTGTGATGCAAGGATGTTTCAAGTCATTAAAGCAATCACGATACTTATGATCCTCCAGCATTACAACAATTAGTAGCCAGGGACCTGCATTTGAAGACATGGGACTCAGGAAATATAGATGAAGAGCTCAGCAGGTTCACTGTCCGTTCACTGGGAACTGACCCAAGAGACCCAGTTGACAAGACAATTGGTGTCCTTGTCACGTAGGAGCGGCTGGGGAAGCTGCAAATCGACATGCAGAAGAAGTGACTTCGGCAGCACTGCCATTAGCCAATAGTGATGCCTGGCGAAATTGCTCGGTCCTTTGCTTACACAGCACACATGGGTGTTTCTCAGTTCATAGGGCTACCCCCAAATCATCCAGTTTACTAGTGATTTATAGTAAGAAACCCACCATGATTTTGGGAGGTTCCCCATTTTGAGAAACCCAAATATGCTTAGAGACGCATACAGCTGTATCAGCTGTGTGGGCATTGCAAGTTGGCAGTTCAAGTAAACAGTTTGCAGCCCCATGTGGTACGAGAGCGAAAACTCACCATGGCAAACAGCGTTGCCCACTTGTTCAGAGGGTCTAGAATGAGCAGAACAGTCTGATTCTTGCGATGTTTGCCTACTCATTTTCCGACGCATTTTGGGGTGGCATGTGAGGATTGACTTATAACAGCCGTAATGATTACTATGAATTAGCAAGCATGAGCCATCATATGAATTCATATGAAATATTCATATTGCACCAGTACCAAAAACCATGAACCAATCATGAAACATCATTGATTATGCCTTCTGCCCCATCTCACTAGAAGTGATGCCTGGTCATGGGAGCTGCGGGCTGCTAAGGCAAGACGCAAGTGAGAAGACTCTCAGTGCTTTGCAGAGCAAAAACCAGGAGTTCACGGCCCAGTGAAATGATGGGCATGTGTTGGATGTCGCCATACATCTCCTGGTGTTTCAGCATGGAATGCTCCCAAAATTGAAAGTGACCCCCGAATGCAAGGGGTACTAGCAAGCCTGAGGTGGTTTCTTGAAAGCGGTTGCCTTGCCTGTCAAATTTGATACCTATTCAATGCTGTCGCAGAAGATTTTTGATACTCATCAAGATTGAACCGCCTGAAGAGAGGACTGCAACTTTTTCACCTGCTCACCTTTTCTGAAGACATTGAACCTCTATCATAGGACACCCAGCTCTTGTTGGTGCTTCTGTTGGTTTGCTGCTGCTGCTGCTGCTGGTGCTGCTGCTTGTGGTGTTCTTCTTCTTCTTCTTCTTCTTCTTCTTCTTGTTGTTGTTGTTGTTGTTGTTGTTGTTGTTGTTGTTGTTGTTGTTGTTGTTGTTGTTGTTGTTGTTGTGGTCGTCGTTGTCGTTCCTTTGTATATGCAGGCTTCGGCTTATAATTGTATGAAATTTTACTGTATGTATAAATGTTTGTCATTCTCCAGCTGATTCTTGTACTCAGTTACTGGATCTCTCGTCTTGAGGCTTGAGAGGGCGTTGGTGTTGCAAGCCCGAGCTCAAGCGTGGAAGGCAACTGGACAAGACAGCAGGGTTGGCGAGCTGGTTGGACTGGTGTCAGGATGTTTCCCCCTGAGTTGTTTCAGGGTTGTAGGACGCAGCGCGAGACACAGCTCTAGCTGCAAGAACGGAAAACCATGGTCAAGCTACCCAGCTATAGGGAGTCCATGACTATAGGCTTTCGAATCATTGGGATTGATTGCAATCTGCTGCCTGGTTTTGGTGTGGCTCACCTGAACACTTGTGTTCGTTGTATAAATGGGGGTGGTGTATGCTGAAATGGATCTCTCATGAATCATCATTCACCATCGCTTCACCATCTTTCAACCATGTATGAGCACTACATTGAACCATAAATCATAAAACCTAACAAATTTCAACTACAATTCATTCATCATTACTTGCTGCGCACTTGGCATTATTGACCATTATGATAAATACATTCATTTGACCATCATTAATCAATACTGACCAACACTAGCCATCCTCGACAACTTATAGGCCATTTGACCATTCTTCAGAACTAACTGATTACTATCAACCAATGGTTGGCCATTATCATATAATCACTACAGTCACTACAAGTATACTAATCTCAAGCATACGGGCCAATATCAACTATTAGGGCCAATGAACATAGCCATTTTCAACCATTTGACCATTCTTCATAGGTTGGGGATCTGCAAGCTATTACTATTATCGACCAATCATCAACCACTTAACCATCACTATCCACCACGATTATATTAAACCACCGTGAACCATTATAAACCCCTAGAGACCCCTAGTAACCAGCATATCGTGGTCCCAAGTAACCCTCAGTATCACCCAATACTAACCGTTTGGCGATGGCTAGGATCCCCTCCCTGAGCTCCTGGAGGCTCATCCACAGTCAGACGAGCTTCGTCTGCAAAGAAACTGGTGGCTGAAGCAACGGAAGGCGTTGCTGCAGGACGGTCGTCGGAAGGGAACGAGGCCAGGAGACGTTCGGGGTATCACGTGCTGGCCCTTCAAGGGGGGAGCCAGTTGGAGTTTCCAGGAGTGCCCTAACCAAATGGTAGTTGATGCTGGTTGATTGATGAGGGTTTGTTGTTCGGTTCATTAGTTATTTATAGAAGGGCTAGCGTCTAATTGCTGGTGTTTGCTCAATTCACTAAGCACTTATGATAATTGCTGATTCAAGTATTGATGACAATGGTTGACAAATTATTGTGTGATAAGGACTATGTAGTGCAGTAAATTCGTTGATGCTGGTGATGATCAATATTCAGCAATCAATCACCACAATAATTGAAGCCTTGTTGAATCCTTTTGGCATACTGTAATTGTATCATTTAAGCATCATTAATACTGATATATTCACTGATGGATTCATAAATTTGCGGAGCATCATCATTCAGAATCTTCATTGACCATCATTAATCATTATCGACCAGTACTACAATGGAGTTTGATACACTTCTTGTTGTAGAGGTGTTTAACACATTATCGACAGAAGGGGCACAAACAACTCATACCAAAAAAGGGTGGGTTCACTAAATTGTTTGTAATGGATGATTTCCGTGTATTCCTATTCTGAGAAGCCACCGTAGGACTGCCTGAGTTCTCGCGCAGATTTTTACCCAACAGCTGGCAGGTCTGTGGCCATGAAAAACTAACGATGTTGGGAGTTCTGGTAGCCGTTGATGGTCCAGGCAGGTACACTACTAAATACGTTGAAACATCAGTATCACTAGGAATAGTGTACGTGCACATTTATTATATAGTATCAGTAGGAACACGATCAATGGTATCTATTACTACTAATGAGTATTCCATGATAATTAACATGTAGTATTAATTATTTAGTATCATTATGAGTATCATTATTAGTATCATGACTACCAAATCGATAGATCGTGGTATACTCCTTAGGATCAACCCCCACATTCTTCGGGAGCCAAGCCATTGAGGTAGATCTGGGTTGCTCTGATTTGGCTACCGTGTTTTCCATTGAACACCATCATGTACCGCGGAATTTGAGGAGTGCGGGCCCAATAAAACAGAGAAACAACTAGCTAAATCAGCTAGTTCAAGTTCAAATAGCGAACCACCTCAGGGGCGACAACTGCTGGCGGATTCTGTTCTGCTTGCTGAGAGTGGTTTCGAGTTTGGGTTTGGCAGGAGCTTTATCCACATGGAAGGCAGGCCGTTTCTTTTGGGGTGGGGATGGGCATGCAACTATCTTCACACGCATCCAATGCAAGAAAAAAAGCTTTGCCAACGCAGCAAGTCAACGCAGACCAGTCCTTGCCCCCACAAATGGTTGGTTTATTCTTACAAATGGTCAATAAAGGATGATTTTGGGGTACCCCTATCCTGAGAACCCCCCAAATCAATGGGTTTTTTGACGAGGAAACAGGGGCAGAATACCCGTTATGGACACCTGGATGTGATGCACCTTCAACGCCCATCTGCTTTGCTGCCGGAGGAGCTGAACGCTGGGGCGATCGGTTGCTGCAAATGGAGGGCCCCACGAAAGATTCGCCAGATTGGTGGACAGTTCCGGAGTTTGTGCCAGCTTCAGATGTAGCAAGAATTTGAGAAATGGCCCTAAAGCAATCTTTCAAAGAACAAGTCTTTTTCACAGAGATGACATGTCTTGGGTTCTATTCAAGGAATGAATTTGCAATGACAAGGCATTTCACAGTCACACAGCACTGACCAAAGGAGTTTCCATCACTTTGCAGCAGCCGCTTGATGTGCGGCTCGAAGGCAATTTAATGCACCAGAAATGGCACCAGTTTGAACAGCTGGCTGAATGCAGCCAGCGCTGCTGGCCGCGGGGTCCATCATGACTTGAAAGGTTCGATCTACGGTCTCCTAAGGCAAGTACAGCACCTTGATCCCAGAAAAGCTGAAATCTTGTGACAAGTGGTGAACTGAAAGGCTCAACTTTGGTTGAAGCATCGTTGGTTTCACTTCCATCAGTGGAACGGAACGGGACAATACTATGGATTGAAGCAATTATTTGTCGTTAGAAAACTAATGTCATAGCGATACTGGGCGATACTCAGGATTACGACAATATTCAGGATTGTTTGCCGTCTCAGTATTTTGTTGGGTTCAAGCATGAAGACTCTGCGGGCTGCTCTGCCAATGACACCTTCTGCCGGCTCAGCCGACAAAATCGGGAGACACAGCAGCGGCACAGGGGTGCTACTCAGTAGTTTGGCGTCAAGAACTGATGCTTTAGTTGGATGATCACACCACTTACTACCCCCTGGTAAACTAAGATGGCAACGGAAAATCCACCATTTTGTTAGGAAGACCCTGGGAATCATCCATTTATGGTGGATTTCCTATTGCCATGTTAGTTTACCAAAGGGTAAATGGTTCCAACCAGCTGGCTGGTGGATTCAAACATGTACAGTACTCGGCCAGAGCAAGTGGAACGTTCGGTTCAAATGACATGCAAATATCTTTGGCACCGTCTCGACAGGGACCAATGCAGATAGGAGTTGCAAGAACCTTTGCAAGAACCCCTACAACAGGATTACTGTAAGCGGATCCATCTTCATTTTTGTGAAGAGATGCCGAATCAGCAGCCATTCCATAGGAGAGATCAGGGTTCCTGGTTCGATGGTCGCGTCATTTTTCAGTGTTTTTCCTGATCTCAACTTGCGCAGGGAAACTGATTCTTGGCTGAGAAAAATCCACACCTCATGTATTTTACCAATAAAATCAGTGCAGATCATGAGAGTCAGGGTATGTTGTGCCTTGCCATGCTGTCGCCATCGCTGGCTTTCATAGATCAACGGTGTCAGACACATATGGCTTTGGACCCAAGGACCCAAGGCAACACCTAAGCTGGTCCCAACTCAGTCTCAACCGCTTCCGCTTTGACCCACAGCTACAGGGCGATTCTTTTGAGGAACCAATTGGATGATTGGACCCTGACTAGAATCATGGCATTCGGAACAAATTTGTGGTTGGCCGCCAGCTGCCTGAGTGGGCCACATGGGTTGTTTAAGCAGGTTTAAAGTTACGACGTTCCAAGCCTGCTTTGAGAGAAGAATCCTCTTGAGGTAGAAAACTGGAAAGTGGGCTTGGTCCCTGGTTGGTTCAAACAAACTATTGTTCAGAACTATGGTCCACCACCAGGTCAAGCAGGACTCAGTAGGCAGCACCACTTCGGCAACACGACTTGGAAACGGAAGATCTTGCGCTTCTCCGGTGCATCTCTTCATCTATGCACGGCTGCGTGCCGTGAGTCCTTTTGAGCCAACCCAGGCGGAGCGCCGCCGCACGATGCGAATGGGAGAGCACAGATGATCCAAGATGAGGAGATCAGAAGTACTCGGATGTGCAACAACACTGAGTAGCTGGTTGCACTCACTATGGTCAAAGGGATTCATAGGGTTTAGTTCACCCACCTTGTTATCGGGATATTTTCCATGCTTATCCTAGAAAACTCAGTTCAACTCCACGTCTAAGTATGTATTGAAAACACATGACCCAAGCAGACCTCGGGGATTACTTTGTCACGTATGTACTCGAGCTCTTCCCATACATTTGTCGATTATCCGTACTCTGACGTTGCTATCATGTGGGAAAAAAGTGCTTGTAGCATCGCTTGGATAGAAAGCAGAGTCGAATCTCATCACTAATCATTTTCAAGTCCTCCTAACTGAAGATGGCGCCTCGCCGATTCTTCTCCATCTAGTGATGAAGGACCATGAACCACCATTTTGAACCACCATCATTCAGTATCACTAACCACCATCATCAACCATCATCATTAATTTGCATAAGCCTAAGCATCATGCACTTCCATCACCATTGTCGACCCATCATGAAGCATCATGAAGCCATGATTGACCTCGCGATACACCATCATTGACCATTCAACTTCCATCATTCACCAGGAACCACCATGAACGACCATACCATGAACCATTTAACGATCATTTAACCACCATGACCCACCACCATGACCCACCACCACTGCCCATCTGCTGTCGTTGGCATGGCCGTCGTACACCTGGATGCAGGCGTGTTGGCCATGAACCCCAACGCGGGTGGCGGCTTCGGAGTGCAGAGAGGCAGAGCAAGCGTGGCGGTGGTGCTTGGTTTTCGGTGGTGATGGGGGGTGGTTGGTACTGGTTAACTAAGGGTTGATAATGCTGGTTAATGATGGTTACTAAGGATTAATGATGGTTGATGGTGGTTGATGATGGTTGATCACGGGTAAAAGATTCATTCATGCATGGTTCATACTCAACAATGGCTGATTAATGATGGTTCATGGTGGTTGAAGATGGTTCATAATTATGCAAAATTAATGCTGGTGAATGACTGTTGGCAAGTATGGTTGATGATGGGATGATAGTTAACGTGTTTTTTTGGTGTGAAAGGCGACTAATGGTTACAATGATGCCTTGCTAATGATTGATAATAGTAAGTCGTGAATGGTTCGGAATTAAAGGACGGGTCATGATAGTTGATACTGGACAGTCGTTAATGGCAAAACGGGGAAAAATTGGCATAAAGATGAAGTCTACTGACGATTCATGAATATTGCCCATTGACGGGAGTCCATAATGATAGTTAATTAGTAATTGTTAGTAATGAACTGGTTAGAACTTGTCAATACAGGTCAGGTTGGACTTGTACACATCTACGCTACCAAATGATTTGCAAAGCAAGAATGAGAACATGCACGGGGTGTACTTGATAAGTCGGGATCTCTGGCCATATTTCTTTACATGTTGATCTTTGACCTGGTGGAACTTTTGTATCCAACACCGTTGATAGCAACTGACTGTAGCAACTCGCCACAACTCGCCATCCCAGTTGGCTGCCCCTGTTGAACCTTCGTTAGAGTCGTTCGCCAGGGATCCATTCTTCCGCATGCTTGGACATCGACAACTTGCTGGATCCAGAGTTGAAACGAAGGTGCCGCAACCACCAGGGTGCCCCTTGGTTGGGGTTGGTAGGGAACTAAGGAGCCGGAGATGTCAGTATATCTATTCAATTTGGAGCTGGTAGCAGGGCCTGAGCCATACCATGTTGTGCCCTTTGAGTGGGCGCAAGGACCAAGCACCAAGCACCATTGGTCTTCTAACAGTCAGGGGCTAGATGGTGAGGAAACTTGAACACCCTTGAAAATCCCAAAACAGTGTTGTTATCCCATCCTATAACCAAGCGGTTGTCATAGCATACAGGTGTGTTGCGGGGAATTGGAGTCCATGTTTTGTGTAGCATTGTGGCAGGCGGTGCTGATGGATTGGAAAGGACCAGCACCACCGATTGAGGGGGAACTTAATTGTACTCGTAGATCAGTGCTACGCAGCAACGGCTCACCTATCCAACCTCAGAACTGAAAAAATAATGCCTGGATGTATCACCCAGAGATATTCATAGTGCGACCACCCCATCTACCAGTGACAATCATGCATCATGTGGTAATAATTTCCCCAAAGAAGTTGTGAACTCTCAAAAGATCTTCCAAAAAAACTAGACATTCTCAAGAAAATCAGAGAATTTTGGAAAAGAAGGAACAACACATGGGATTCTCAAACAACAAAATTGGATGATTAATTCAAAAAAATCCGTGGGGGGAACACCATGGAATACCTGGGACATCCCCACGTTCTTTCGCGTCGTTTCGACCCCACGTTCCGCTGATGCCAACCTGCGCTCGCCACGCCAGGCTGGGTGAACCCTTGGAGCGCCCACTGAGGGCAGCCAGACCACAGAATCCCAGCGAGGTAGGAGGCTTTCCGCAGTGGCGGTTGGGGTTTGACCATCCAAGTGACCATGGTGAGCGGTTAGCAGCCATGGGTTTGACCATGGGTTTGACCAGTTCACCATGGTGAGTCGGTTTCCGCTTGGTTGAGCATGGCGAGCAAAGTTGATTATTGATGAACGGATTTATTAATGTCGATTAACCACGGTCGATCAACTATTGATTAATGGATTAAAGTGGTGTTGGTCAACAATTTACCATCTAACCATGGTGAGCTTGATTTACTATTGATGGCCAATATCCAATTATTATGAACCATTTTACTGATCCAATTATAAACACCAGTCAACTATTGATCAATGGATTTGTTATAGAGCTGAACCAATGTTTTGATTATGCTTGGTGATTTTGATATGGTTATCTAATTATATTAACTAGGGAGTGTTGCTTGACGATGATGAACAACTAGTGAGATCAAATCACTGATTGATGGATTTGTTGAGAAATACCGCTTCATTGTGATTCACTATGATCAATTGGTTGGTTTATGATCGAGCCTGGACGGGGCACGGCGATTGGAGTTGATATTATCAAGCAACAAATATCAACCAATGAATATCACAGTAAGTAATCGCAGCTATTAACAAGAGCAATGACTGGCTAAGAAGTAATCAATGGTTGCTGTCCACAGTGGGGCTTGACACTATTCATGGACTCATCAAAAAACCAATGTTAAGTTGCTGGCTGGCAATGGAAAATCGCTGGCTGGAAGCCATCGCCATTCAGATAAGCCGGCTGCAGAAATGACTTTGTTGGATTACCAGAGGGTAATGGAATTCTTAAGAACGGTTACGGGTCTTGACCACCACCGTAAATACACCTACAATGCAGGATTTGTTCAATAATTCACGGTGAAATGATTGCTGATTGTGGTTTGGCTACACCTGGTTGGAATTTTCACTTTGTGAATCTTGGTTGATTCTGGCTATTTTCAACGGTGAATTAGCTGCAGGTAGCCAGGGAACATGATTGGATCACATTCCAACACCGACCACTCCCACAAAATCATAATGCAACACCCACATCACCGTTGTGGAAGCAATCCCAGCCTTGTGTCTGACGGTTTCATTGTCGGATTCCGGATTCGTATCCAGCCACGGCAGCGAGCTTTCCCATGTGGCAGGCCAAAGTGATGAGCGAAGTTTACGCTCGGATTTCAAAGGAATGTGGCAAGCCTCTGCTGCAGGATGTCTGGCGTTTCTTGGATCAAAACCGGAGGAGTGGGGGTCAAAGGTGAGGGATGGCGAAGGTTTCAAACTCAGGACCCAGCGCATGGTTTATGATGGTTTGTTGATGGTTTATTGATGGTTAAGAGTGGGTAAAGGTGGTCAAAGTCAGACTTTGTTGGTGATTGGATATCGCCGATGTGCTGTGGTCCCATGGTAGCTTGTGGTATCCAAATAGGTGGGTGAGGGGTCAGTAGCCGAGCTACCTTATGGTTGATGGTTGTTACTGAGAGATCTACCAGCTGGTTTGTCAGGTTTTTCATAGCGGGAATACAGCCACGAAGCACCCAGGATTGCAGAAATACTAAACAACTTTGTTGATGATTGTGGATTGTCAAGCTGTTCTGCCTCTAGTTTATCGACCATGGGGCACACTAAGATAGATGTAGAGAACCATCCATTGCTGAACGCTTTTCCCAGAGTTTGTGGATCAACCCCATCAAACACTTAGGTTTACCCCAGGTATGAATTATTTGCAATCAACAGTAGCCATTGTGTCCGATAGGATATTGCTCATTACTTTGACTCCCAGCCAAGTATCCGAAGCTCGAGGCCAAAAGGTCCGAAAACACTTCGCCATCTTCCATCGCCCATGACGAAGGGAGATCCACAATGAGGATCTGGATCTGCTTTACACGGAACTGATGGTCAATGTATGAGCCATTTTATCAACCATCATTCTCCAGTTTATACAGGACCATTAGCCTCATCATTGACCATCATTCTAAACGAGCTTATCAACCATCGTTATCATTATCATTATCTCGCGTGTCAACTCATCAATAAACCATCGTCAACCACGATCATTCTCCACTATCATTAACTAGCTTATCAATCCACATGAGCCACTAACTAGCTATCACCAACAACCATCATTGAACCATCACTATGCACCATCACTATCATTCACTATCACGAATCACTATCAATCAGTATCATTAATTAATTAACCATCACTACGCACCATCACTAAACATCACTTGTCATTAATTATCCACCATCAACCAGCTTAGTTGGTAACATTGACCACCATCAAAAATAACCATCATTATCCATCACTAACCAGCTTATTTGGCATCATGGAACTTTCCTACGGGAGATCACCACCATGGAAAACGAGGCCCCAACTGCCACGAGCGCTTCGATGCGACGTTGGAAAACGCCACGCGGATCTTCTCCTCGGTGGCGCATGAAAACCAGGAGCCCGTGGCGAGCCGCGGCGGTTTCTGGGGTGGGCTGCTGGGCTTGGAGGTCATAGCTGGTGGATGGATCAGCCCGTTTTTGTTGGTGAAAGAGCTGCTCCAGGTGCCATGGTGTATATCACCTACAAGTTGGGATCATTTTTTCGATTTGGGAAACCAGGAGTTTGGGGCAAGCTGCGCTATTTGGGTTTTGCATCCAGCTGGGGAACAGGCACGAGCAATTCCTGCAGTCTTGGGAGCGGTGAATCAGTGGTAAGAGGAGCTGTTGGTTCCACGCAGGTTCTACTGCCTGTTGCCCTCAGTGGATCATCACAACTGTGGTCACCGGAATGGTTCCCAATCAGAAACCATCGGCAGCTGTTGGCTGCCCTGCAGGATGTCATCAGGATGGATAAAAACCACCGCGGGGGGGGGGAGGCCAGGAGGATACCTGGTTAGCGGTTGATAGGGCAGCCACCATGGCGGGCTACAGCACCCACCTATTTGCTGAATGAGTTTCTTGGCCAAGATCCTCAGTGATCATCTGGTGGAGCACTTTGCCAGCCAAATCCAGCTTAACAGTTGCAGCAAGGCGAGGGCTGCCGATCAACCGCTGGGGAAGTTGAGGATTGAACCCCCCAACCGGACTGGGATGACTGGTCAGAGCTGCCATGGCCTCCGATGGAAGTCTGGGCCCCATGGGTCCCCAACTCGTGCGGCAGCTTCTGGCTCAAGACTGAGCATTGAAAAAACCCGGCATAGGCATGGGCAGTACATGGGTGAACAACCGACATCAACCAATGGTTAAGGAACATTAATCAGCAAATGTGGGTAAACCAACTAAGTAACCAATGGTGACTTGTTTGGCTAGCCAATATTAATTTCCAATGGTCCACTACAACCCTGGTAGTTACGTGTGTAGTTGGTTGTTGGTTAAGCAACTAGCCGTGGGCGCTGGATCAAATCCATCGGAGAAACATAACAGTTTTCGATGTTGTCATGGTATGCATTTACATGCTGCATACACATGTTTTTAAATCAACATTACAATCCATTGTGGACACACGATTCGGTCAAAGCCAACCCAGCGAAAAGTTAAGCTGCTAGGTGAAGGGTGAACATCCCAGTCCTTGGTAATTAATGTTGGTCAACCAGGTACCTACTGGGGGTCAACCATTGGTTGCTAGGTAGCCAAGCACAGGTGCTGCTACTGCCATTTTGCCCAAGGGCTTCAGGGTGACCAGGACCCCCTGGACAGTCGAAGAACTGTCATGGAGGCCGCTGGAAGGTCGTTGTCGGGTCGAATCCTGACAAAGAAGCCTGGGCCTTGGAAGGGCGGATGTTGCAGGTGGCACTTTGGGGAATTTTGAGTGGTTATCGTTATGGTAGATAGTGGCTGACCATGGTGGTTATCATAAATAACTACTGTATTAAATTATAACTATTGACCATCATTGGTTATTGACCATTGACTGTAGTGATTATCAAACTATCAGTGGTTAACCACGAGCCATTAAAAATGATACAGTTGACTACTTAGCATGAACTAGCCATTATTAACCACTATGGACCATATCATCTATTCGAACCATTAGTAATACAATATCTCGCAGCAGGCTATGTACAGGCTTCGCCTGGCATACACAGTTCCACCGGGTTTCAAATTTCTAGGGATCCAATCTTCAACTTGCTGATCAGCTGCCGATGGACTCAGGTTACTACTTCGGTGTCACACACTTTTGGGCCTCCGCTGGTGTTTCTTGCCACTCACGGTGCTCCTGCTGAGTGGTTCAGTGCTTGTGGCTTGCCGCTCAGCTGCAAAGGAATCCCATGGGAAGTGATGGAAGGGAAGGTCAACGTGGGTAGTGAAGCCATTCCAACATTCAGACTAGAAATGGGTCACTTGCATTTGAACAGCTGGGTGTGGGGCTCTTGGTAACTTGCTGGTCACAGCTTCGTCGACATTGAATGCACGCAGACCGAATCTGTTTCTCGAGCCCGATCGACATTCCATCGAACCCTTTCCACGTCTTTCCCCACGTCTTTCCCCATCAGCAATGAATCGTGTGCTTTTGACACTTTTGTTGGCATGGGTTGGTTCCGCATCGGAGACAGCACCGGCGCAGTGCAAGCGAGGAAGCACGCCGGGATTGTCTCTGCTGGCCCACCGGAGCCACGTGCACAAGTCAGAGACAGTTCAGTCATCCGGGGACATTTACTTTCCCAGCTATGCATCTCCCTGGTGTCCATGTGGGGGCTACCCCGAGTATTGTGGCCTGCTCCTGAAGGAAAGTGAGACTTCATTGAAGAATGAGAGGCTGAATGAGAGTCGCTCGCAGGCTCGTAATTACAACAAGACAGCTCAGTGTCATGAGGAGTCTTGTGGTCAGTCTTACCCTTCAAGTCCCTTCTCTTGCACTGGAGGTTTGGGTGGCCGCGAATGTCTGGATACTCTTGGGAATTGCTTGTACACCACTGCCACCGTGGTGAATACGACCGACGGTTGCGGATCCAGGGAATGCTTCTGCGCAAAGGTCCCTCCTGGCCAATGCATTGCAGAGAATTTCCCGGGCTACACCATTGTCCAGAACGGCGCCTACAATGTGACTACTGGAAGGAAATGGCACCCGGTAGGAGATGGATCTACCTTCGAGTATCCACCAGACCTGCGTTCGTGGGAAGTGGTGGGTGGTCCCGGCAATCATGCATGCCGTGGCGACAACAGTTCTGACAATGACCCCAAGCATTATGATGTCCACAATGGCATTGACTCACTTTCAGGATGTAAGGACTTGTGCGAGGGCACGGACTACTGTACCGGAATCGAGTACAGTAAAGGCAGGTGTGAGATTTGGAAGAGGTCTCGTGGCATCTTTGCAGTGCAGGAAATCAGCCTTGAGAAAGCCGAGTTCACGTGCCTTCGCTACGGCTGGCCCACCAGCAAGCTGGTTCCGGTGGGTCCTCCCGGCACATCTCATCCATGCCGAGGCCGATACAGCTCTGATAACCACGCAGCACACTATGACGTCATCAGTGGCATCAGAACCATTGAGGAGTGCAAGGCCATTTGTGCTGCAAGGACTGGGCTCCCCTGCCATGAGTTTGGATGTGAACCCAAATGCAGTGGGATCGAATTTTCCTTGGGTCGTTGTGAGCTGTGGAAAGTAGAGATCGAATCCTTCAATCCCAATGTGGACGGCTTCACATGTCTCAAGTTTGACCTGTCAGCATCATACTGAGCATACAGGTCTGTCGGAGGGCCTTAATTAAAGATATGCCATTTGAAGCGTGGAAAGGTCGAGCTCCCTGATTGGGGGTGTGAATTCAGGTGCCGCCATGCCAAGACTATAGACAAACTCTTGCTCGGCGGCGCTGCACCTCACCACGCCCCTTTGCCAAGCCGCCGACTTGTCTCATGGCCACCAGTGCCGTGAGCTGACTCGGACTGGTTTTAAGGCTTTGGTTTGCGACGTCACTTGGTTTTGCAAAGCGTCGCGAAAAGGTTTGCAGCTTCCCAGCCACTGTTTCAGGTCCAAGATTGATTATCCAGAAATGGTGTGGTACTGCAAAAATTGTAGTTTCCTCCATAAAACGATATATGATCTAATTCACTATAATTATCATTTGGAGATTGTTGGCTTGTGATTACCATCGTTCGTTTGGGTCGGCCCTCCTCTCCCTGGAAAGCAAAGTCATTTACCAATGCCCTGCAGCATTTTTTTGCTTCCAACGGGTGGCTTCCAACGGAGGAATCATCACGACCGCTGCCAAGGTAATCACCAGATCGAATCCCTCCAAACGGCCTAGCGGGATGGCCTTGCAGGGCTGCCTTCCGCTGCAAACAACAAAGAAGTCGAAACCACTCTAGGTTGAATACCGATGAATAAGCGCCCTATCATTAAAAAAACCCAAAAACGCAATCGAAAACCTTTTCAAGAGCTAGCTCCATTGGTCGCTGACTGAATCAGTCAGTCTTATGATAATCATCTGGATGGCTTATACCCACTAACTTAAGTTTTTAGTGTTTTTGGGATATGATTGATTGACCATGTAACCACTAAAAAAATATTTTTAGCAAGGGATCTATAAGCCACCAAGTCATCTAACCTTTTTAAACCTCCAGTGGTCGAGCTCAGTGCCGTTAAGGCCAACTGGGTGGTCAGTTCGCTGCTTGGAGCCTGGCTCTGCTGCTGGCGGACAGCTCTCACGCGGGGATTTCCTCCACCTCGGCGAAGGCGTCCAGGGGCGGCAGGGCGGCCGTTCTGCCGTGGTGGAATGTGGCGGTTTTTGTAGGTGAAAACATGGGGTTTGAACAAGGGATTTTGTCTGAAACTGTGGCTTTGACAAGGGATTTAGATGGATTTGGTAGGTTCGACCCAGTTGATTGTGAACGAGAATGGTTCATTTTTTGGACTAGGAACCGTTGATTTTGGACAAGAATGATTCCATACCGTTGGTAGTAATGTTAATAGAAGAGTGGTGCATAAAATGCAACCATCATGGTGATAAACAAGGGATATCCGAAGGATAATGACCAACAATGATGGATTGATAAGGATTAATGACCAAGGATCATGGTCGGTGTGAGCAACTGATATGAATAATGCTTGATAAGTATTACGAGCAGACAGGCAACTGTATATACATATGTGAAAGGGACTGAGTCATGCGCCAGGTTGTCATGTGTCATTTCTCACCCGCCGATACATTGGGGCTCAACAGGGCCCTTGAGTCATAGCGGCGCGCAAAACAATGGTGATTTGACTTCGGACTGTCACGATACCGGTCAGTTTCCATACTGGTAGCGGAGCGGTTAGCGACCCTCCGTGGTACGTGCAGATCCTTGAGGCCTTTGTGCCATTCCGCGTTGCGAGACTGGAAACCAAGAACAGTGTTCGAGAAATAGACCGATCTCAGCGACGGTCCTTTGCACGGCTGGCATCGTTGCC
>VSDK01003948.1:651297-676323 GCA_009767595.1 Symbiodinium kawagutii | reverse complement strand
TGTCTCCCCTTTCAACCCCCACTCTGGGTCCACTTGGTCGCATGATTTCCTTCATTTGTCTTTCATTTGTCCTTCATTTGTCTCCGCTTTCTTTCCCGCTCTGGGCCCACTTGGCCCCATGATTTCCTGTACTTGTCTCCCATCTCCCCTTTCAATCCTCACTCTGGGTCCACTTGGTCGCATGATTTCCTTCATTTGTCTCCGCTTTCTTTCCCGCTCTGGGCCCACTTGGCCCCATGATTTCCTGTACTTGTCCCCCATTTGTCCTTCATTTGTCTCCGCTTTCTTTCCCGCTCTGGGCCCACTTGGCCCCATGATTTCCTGTACTTGTCCCCCATTTGTCCTTCATTTGTCTCCGCTTTCTTTCCCGCTCTGGGCCCACTTGGCCCCATGATTTCCTGTACTTGTCCCCCATTTGTCCTTCATTTGTCTCCGCTTTCTTTCCCGCTCTGGGCCCACTTGGCCCCATGATTTCCTGTACTTGTCCCCCATTTGTCCTTCATTTGTCTCCGCTTTCTTTCCCGCTCTGGGCCCACTTGGCCCCATGATTTCCTGTACTTGTCCCCCATTTGTCCTTCATTTGTCTCCGCTTTCTTTCCCGCTCTGGGCCCACTTGGCCCCATGATTTCCTGTACTTGTCCCCCATTTGTCCTTCATTTGTCTCCGCTTTCTTTCCCGCTCTGGGCCCACTTGGCCCCATGATTTCCTGTACTTGTCCCCCATTTGTCCTTCATTTGTCTCCGCTTTCTTTCCCGCTCTGGGCCCACTTGGCCCCATGATTTCCTGTACTTGTCCCCCATTTGTCCTTCATTTGTCTCCGCTTTCTTTCCCGCTCTGGGCCCACTTGGCCCCATGATTTCCTGTACTTGTCCCCCATTTGTCCTTCATTTGTCTCCGCTTTCTTTCCCGCTCTGGGCCCACTTGGCCCCATGATTTCCTGTACTTGTCCCCCATTTGTCCTTCATTTGTCTCCGCTTTCTTTCCCGCTCTGGGCCCACTTGGCCCCATGATTTCCTGTACTTGTCCCCCATTTGTCCTTCATTTGTCTCCGCTTTCTTTCCCGCTCTGGGCCCACTTGGCCCCATGATTTCCTGTACTTGTCCCCCATTTGTCCTTCATTTGTCTCCGCTTTCTTTCCCGCTCTGGGCCCACTTGGCCCCATGATTTCCTGTACTTGTCCCCCATTTGTCCTTCATTTGTCTCCGCTTTCTTTCCCGCTCTGGGCCCACTTGGCCCCATGATTTCCTGTACTTGTCCCCCATTTGTCCTTCATTTGTCTCCGCTTTCTTTCCCGCTCTGGGCCCACTTGGCCCCATGATTTCCTGTACTTGTCCCCCATTTGTCCTTCATTTGTCTCCGCTTTCTTTCCCGCTCTGGGCCCACTTGGCCCCATGATTTCCTGTACTTGTCCCCCATTTGTCCTTCATTTGTCTCCGCTTTCTTTCCCGCTCTGGGCCCACTTGGCCCCATGATTTCCTGTACTTGTCCCCCATTTGTCCTTCATTTGTCTCCGCTTTCTTTCCCGCTCTGGGCCCACTTGGCCCCATGATTTCCTGTACTTGTCCCCCATTTGTCCTTCATTTGTCTCCGCTTTCTTTCCCGCTCTGGGCCCACTTGGCCCCATGATTTCCTGTACTTGTCCCCCATTTGTCCTTCATTTGTCTCCGCTTTCTTTCCCGCTCTGGGCCCACTTGGCCCCATGATTTCCTGTACTTGTCCCCCATTTGTCCTTCATTTGTCTCCGCTTTCTTTCCCGCTCTGGGCCCACTTGGCCCCATGATTTCCTGTACTTGTCCCCCATTTGTCCTTCATTTGTCTCCGCTTTCTTTCCCGCTCTGGGCCCACTTGGCCCCATGATTTCCTGTACTTGTCCCCCATTTGTCCTTCATTTGTCTCCGCTTTCTTTCCCGCTCTGGGCCCACTTGGCCCCATGATTTCCTGTACTTGTCCCCCATTTGTCCTTCATTTGTCTCCGCTTTCTTTCCCGCTCTGGGCCCACTTGGCCCCATGATTTCCTGTACTTGTCCCCCATTTGTCCTTCATTTGTCTCCCCTTTCAATCCCCACTCTGGGTCCACTTGGTGGCATGATTTCCTTCATTTGTCTCCCATTTGTCTTTTATTTGTCTCCCCTTTCTCTCCGACTCTGGGTTCACTTGGCCGCATGATTTCCTGTACTATGATTTCTTGTAGTTGTCTCCCATTTGTCCTTCATTTGTCTCCCCTTTCAATCCCCACTCTGGGTCCACTTGGTGGCATGATTTCCTTCATTTGTCTCCCATTTGTCTTTTATTTGTCTCCCCTTTCTCTCCGACTCTGGGTTCACTTGGCCGCATGATTTCCTGTACTTGTCTCCCATTTGTCTTTCATTCGTCTCCCCTTTCTCTCCGACTCTGGGTCCACTTGGCTGCATGATTTCCTGTACTTGTCTCCCATTTGTCCTTCATTTGTCTCCCCTTTCAATCCTCACTCTGGGTCCACTTGGTCGCATGATTTCCTGTACTTGTCTTCCATTTGTCTTTCTTTTGTCTCCTGCTTCCCTCCGAATCTGGTCCACTTTTTCGCATGATTTCTGGTACTTGTCTCCCATTTGTCCTTCATTTGTCTCTCGCTTGTCTCCCAGCCTGGGCGCATGGTTTCCGTCACGTGTGTCTCATTATTTTCATTCGTCTCCCGCTTATCTCCCACTCTGGTTGGTCGCGTGATTTTTCGCACTTGTTTCCCATTTGTCTTTAATTTGTCTCCCGTGTCTCCTCTGGGTCCAGTTGGTCGCGTATTTTTCTCACTTGTCTCCCATATGTCTTTTATTTGTCTCTTACTTGTCTAGTCTACTGCTCTTGGTCTGGTTGGTCGTATGATTCCCTTCACTTGTCTCCCATCTGTCTTTCATTTGTCCCCCACTTGTCTCCCACTCTGGGTCCGGTTGGTCGCATTGTTTCCATTGCTTGTCTCCCATTTGTCAGGTAAACTATCAGCATTGAGATACCCTAACGTTTAGCATTTCCTGTTTGGGGTCAACGCTGGTATAATACTATTAACTATCAGCATCATTACAGTAGAGATAATCATGACTTTCTCATAAGATATCAGTACCAGTCATATCATCATCATAAATGTGACCTACCATTCTTGTTGGCGTGGTAGACATTTTTGCAAATGAACACGCGAGCTTTTTTGCATTGTACGTGCACCCCATGTGATCCTGTGGACGAGGGCACCAACCTGGTTGTCCAGGTTTTTGCACCACTAGGACCTGTGGACAAAGATTTATCATCCAATGCACTCTCCACTTGTTCAACCGGTGCCAAAATTTCACCGCCCAGAAATTCTCCTTGTGAAACCATGCACGTGAGTTTTTTTCAGGTGCACTTTTTCCAGTGGCCTTCCAGTTGATTGTTGATGGTTGCTGATGGCTGCTCACAGGCTGGCCTTCCAGTTGATTGCTGATGGTTGCCGGCCAGCCATGATCATCTACCAGTTCTAAATGAATTAGTCAACACTAGTGACCTTTCCAGGTTGATTAGTTGCTGACAGGCCTTGGCCGCCATGATCATCTACCTGGCCCTGGCTGCCGCCCTCAGCACCTGTCGTTGCCGCGTCACCGAGATCTGGAAACCCCGCGCGGCGGTGCTGCACGGAACGATCTATGCGGCCTGGACGATTGGAGAGGCGCTGCTGGGTGCCTTGGGTATGCAGAGGTGACCAAGGAGAAGCAACGGGGTGACTGGTTGGTGGTTCAACTGGTTGGTGGTTATTAGTAATGGTTAATGATAATAGGGGATGATAAGCAACAACAATCATAGGATATCATAGGGGTGGTTTAACCCCGGAAAATGAAATGGGTTTTATCCCTGTAAGGTAGCTTTTAATCACTATAATGGGCCAGAGGTGTGGAGCAATGAGGAGCAACAGGAGAGGTTTTAATCCTGTAAGGTATCTTTTACAACCATGAAAAATATGTGCATGTGCAAAATTGGGTTTTAACCGGGGTACACTTGGCAACAGCCCAGGAAAATTTGTATCCACCCAGATATTCAATTTTGATAAAAATCAAGGTGTTCCGTTGGAGCCTGGAGTTGTATGGGGTTCCCAAATATGGTCTACCTCCAAAAAGCCACTTTTGAGGTCCGGGTGGAGCGTACAGAATCTGATGTATTGCTGGGTTAAGAAATGTTTGGAATCCCAACATGTACATTTGGGGGAATCCCTCAGCAAGTGAATGCAAGTGCCGAGTGGTCAAGGCTCAGGTTTTGGTTGATGACACCCTTTGGTTTCTTGCAAAGAATTAGTGATTAATGCGTATCATCATTCTCGTTGAGAACTTCATCATTGACTTCCAGGAAGCAGTTGTCACCATGGGTACATCAATTCTACAATCACCAGCATCCTTGGGCAGTGACCTTTATATCTTGTCTTTACTAAATAGGTACATCAGAGCCATGCCTCTTCGGTGTATCCTCACCCAGCATTTTTTCCCAGCCACCTGTGCTCTGGGCATATCAGGGTGTAACGTTTCATCTGTTCATCGCTGGTGATCATGGGCCAAGGTGTGGCCGTTTCTGCTGGGCTGCTCTATGCTGGCTCGACACTTCTTGCGGATGAGAGGGGGCGCATCGAAGCGCGGCAAGCTTTGTTGAAGACTTTCTTCTTTTTTGGTGGGTGGTCAATGGTGGAAGATGCTGATAAATGGTGGTAAATAATGGAGATCGATAGTGGAGATAGTAAGAGATCAACTGTCAAAATCAAGACACTTACCATTTTTCATGGTGAATCACCTGCTATTTATGGCAATGCTGGTGAATCTTAAGATCTCCCATCAATCCATCCAACTCACATGCTGATGTAGCTGAGCAGCGTGGGCAGTGGTTCAGGGCATGATCAACCAGTTTGGCTCGGATGGTCTCATGGTGACCGTACATTTGAACAGCTAATCATGCCATTCTTCAGAGATATATGCCATTTCAATGGAATCCATTGGATACATATACAATCAGTATAAACCATTCTATTATTCTTCTTTGGATGAACCATCAGAGAACATTTGATGTACCATTACCATTACAATTCTACCGGTTCTTTTCTTCTTTCCATTGGATGCCTGCCTATACCACTGGGAACCAATGGCATCCATCACATGTTTCATCGCATTCTCACAGCTCCTGAGTGATGTTCGAATGGGAGGGGATGGTTATGGATGGTCATGGATGGTCATGGATGGTCACTGATCCCTGAACATACGTTTATGATGAGCAACAGGAAGAATCTACTCATAGAATCTCATAGATAGGGTGCAACATGGCGTAACTTGACCATACCAAGCACAGAAATTCTCCAGGAAAGGCAATGGCTCTTCTTCTGGCGCTTGCTGTGCGTCAACTGCGCGCTCAGCATTTTCTCTTTGATCATGCTTCCTTTGTTGTTGCTGGGCTGGTGAATATCCCAGGCACCGGTGGTTGTGCAGATCAGTGAGCCGTCTCAGTTTCGTGTCAGCCATGTTCGCAAGGCAAACCAAGATATATGTAATCAAGGAACAACAAATTCCAATCATCGAGAAATTAAGAGAATAAAGGCCACACGAGCACCCAAGGTTCGTTGTTACACCGTCTGGTCACCAGCATAGTTGGGGATTGATTCCTGTTTCCTTCCCACTGCCAAGCCATTGCTTCCCGTGCGAATTTGAGACGCATTCAACTGGCATTGCTGAATGACAGTCAAATTCTTGCATATTCATTTAGGATTGAACCAAAACAATGGTGTACTCCCCGTTTACTGGTGGTTTCCCTATAGCCTACAGCTATTGTTGTGAACTGAAGTTGGTTGGTTGAGGGGTACCAGTATGGCGAACTGGACAAACCCATAATATAGTTGCTTAACCAGTATTGTAACTGTAATTAGTCATTACCCCCTGTTATTAACCACTGTAAACAAGTAAACAACTACCATCCATTATTGAACTGCCACTTGTTGAATATATAATATAATGATATTTTTGTTTTATTAGAATCATTATCAACCACTATTATTTATATTTCAGATGATTATGCAATCAAGTGCCACTCATTCGGGAGTTTCCATCTTGCGAAGCATGAAGCCCGAGAGGTTTGGTCGTTTCGCATCACCACGGTGAACTCGGAGGTAGTTCACCCACCTCACAAGGCTTCTACCGCTATGGTATGCCATGGTGACATCCCGATGAGCTAACCCCAACTCCAAATCCAAGTATCAGGTCATTATCAACCTTCGGTAGTGAGTTTGATGAGATGAGTAAATTACCCAATTGGCATTTCATCCATTACCATTTTGGCAATGATTCCACTTCACCTCCAAGTATTTGGTTTGCACCATTCGCATCCATTAATATTGTGATTTCTCAAAACTTGGGGACCCCTAAATCATCCAGCTTATTAACCCGTTGTAGTAATAAACCAACCATAGCGTACCCCTATGGCTTGAGAACCACCCGTCTGAATCATTTTCCATCCTTTCCGTGACCCATTTCCGCTACCTGCAGCTGCATAGATACTCAGCGACATCGCAGCCCAGGCTGTTACGATTGTTCCGACCCAAGGGCGAAGTGGAACACCACGAACCCACCGTGGTGGACCTGCAGGCGGATGGAACTCGGAGTACCGGGAACCGCAACGCTGGGTGCGCTGGGTACCGATGTAGCGCTGCTACTTAGTTGGCTTATGGCCCGTGTAACCATGGTGAAAAACCACTTAGGAATTTAGTGGATCCAAGGCATGTGAAAACAGCAAAGATGAAAGCTTTCTCCGTGGCAGGATCGTCCATGGAGCACTGTAATTGATTGCGGATAAATCTGGTCAGGGTTCTTGGAGATGTTATTGTTTGAGTTTGGTTACAATCATTGTAACCACTGGTTGATCAAGATGTACATATCAAAGATTTGATCAGAATCATTGTATCTATCTTACTATTTGATAGGTCGAATCGGGCCACAAGTTACTAAGTTAGACAGACTGCTGACCAGATCGACTTGCGGCGACAAGTCCAACAAGGTACAGATCGCTGGCTATCACCCAATCTGGTCTGTCACACATGGGATAGCCCAAAAAATCTTGGTGAAATCCTATTTTCATCAAGAGAAACTTGGCTGAAACAAATCTGGTTGAAAAAAGTCGATGGTTCCTTCTTTTCATCAAATCTGGTTGAAACTTGGCGCATTGTTAGATGTTGGTTGAACCCTGGTGTTGCGCCACAGGTCATCGGTGCATGCACAGATGAGTTGCCAGAGGTCCAGCCACGACGGGGATGGCGTTTCGAGCCGCCCAAGCGCGTGGTGAGGACGGGCGCGAGCCCGCAGGGCCGCAGGGAAGGTGGTAATGGATGCCTGGGAGCTGTTGGTAGAACCATGGTTCGTCCCAACGAAAGGTTGGACAACCCGTGGAACTGTAACTAAGTGATTATACCAAATAACCATATAACCAACCATATAATGATGATTATCAACCATATAACCATATAACCAACCATCAGATGATTACTTTATAGCAGTGAATCACTATGAATAGTTGAGAATGTCCAACAAAATCATATGATTGTATACAAATCAGGCTGTTTGAATTACTGTGTAATGGTGTTGAATAACCTACAATCATATGATGCTTGACCAGAAGCATTCATAAATATCAGTTGGAATGTAGTTGATGACTAATCAAGGGTATAGGCCCGGTATAACTTGTGGGTTGATTATCACTGATTGTTGGTTCATTGACTGGAGTTTCTCAAACGGACCGCAGAAACCATGCATCTTGGGGAACACCACGTGGAAAGTTCCGCACAAACTTGAATACGGGTTTGAACATGCTATCACCTGCCAGGAGAAAAAGTAGCTGAAAATCCCAACAAAGTAGGGTGTGAAAAGAAAAGTACCTGATGGAAACAATTCACTGCCAGTGCTATGTGACTAATGTTCTTTTGGTTTATGTCCCTTGAGTAGCGCGTTCTTCTTCGTGGGCCTTTGCTGATCTTATTTGGTAAACATTCCTTTAGCTTCCCTGCAAACTTGTCAAGTACTTGTCATCCCCAAGGCGATCTCAATCAGTAGATCTGGCCGACAAAACTGCCACAGCCATGGCTGCTGCAAAAAGCCACGCGAGCCTCGCTGCAGGAGTCTTTATCTTGGCAGTGCTGCTACTTGTGTGGCCTGCATGGTGTCTTGCAGCTTCAGATCAGGAAGCTGAGGAGCCATCAGAGCTCCCTACAGGAGATTAGTTATTAATGGAAGATCAATACTGACCGGCTGATGGTTTTGAACATTTTTAGTTTCCACAATGTAATCTTTTTCAATGGGATTGAAACATGTTGGAACCACCGATCAAATTCGATGGTGAAGAACGATTTGTGGCAATCATGTATTCTGGTCAACCTCAGCTGCGATCGACGGTGGGCAAGTCACTGGGAGGGCACTCCGTTTCGACTAGCACTTGGCTAATGCAAGGAGACGCGTGGGAAATCTCCTGAGTAACTGGGACGTTCCCATGCCATCGAACTGATGATAGTCATAAATGGTATCTCATGGTTAACTCTTAATCATCAGATGGTCATAAGCATAAATGGTATCTCATGGTCATCTCTTATTATAGTAAGATCTCTTGATTTTCAGATGTCATTCTGTGCTCTCAGGTGCTATGCACCGCGGTGTTCCTGAGTTTTCACGTCGTCGTACCGGGCCAGAGCTTGTCATCGCTAGGTACCACCAAAAATGAGGCGGGCTTGACGATGGATCCTGCTGTTGCTTGCTGAGGGATTGCAGCGAGAATGGAAGATGGGGTAGCAAGTTCATCATCATTTGGGACCCCCAGAATGGATGGTTTGCCACTGTAAATGATTAAAGTGAAGGATGATAACTCGGGGGTCCCCTATGAATTGAGAAATACCAATTCCTTTTTCAGTTTTGAACTGTTTTGATCTCAGTTTTGGTTTCGTCTCCAAAAGTGAGCACTTGGAAATCCATTCACCACTGACCCAGTCAGAAATGTCCAGAATAGCCACCATGCAGATCAGCGGTGCCAGACCTTTGGGCAACCTTTGGGATCCTTTGGTGGGAAATTCATTAACTGATATCAGCTGTTACTCATTTGACACCTAGTCATTCAGCATTGTCATCTCAATCCTGGATGACCATGCTGAATGATTAACCAAAGGATGCTGACATTGTCATGTCAATACTGCTCAATTCTTCGGGATTTCAGCTCCCAGCGCAAACTGAAGACGAGTTCCTTGCCGCAAGAAGTATAGGCGAAATGGCAAACAGGTCCCTCAAAAACGGAACTTGTGAGCAAGCAAGGATCAAGCATTTCTAGGGACCTGTCTGCTATTAAGTGCTAGTAGTACATTGGTTCCCATCAACCCATTGGCAGCACCCGATTGATCTGCACTTGACTCTAAGCTGTTGATCTTGTTCAGAGGAGTCCTGCTGGCTGGTTCATAGTGGTCAGAATGAGTTGTAGGCATCACCAGTAGACTCCGTCCACAGTGGGGTGTTGGATCTTGTTGGTTGCTATCCCCCCTACAATAAAGCATCAATAGTCACAAACATCCATAGTCACAAGTAACCATCAACAACGATCATCAATCACATCATTAGCCATACATCATCCATCATCATCTATCATGAGGTCAGGGGGTGCATTGGGAAGGGTATCTATTGAACCTTGTCCACCAGGTACTAAAAATTAAAAAATAATTGATTGTTATTTCTTTATTTTATTACATTTTATTTTACTTTATTTTGTGGTCATTGCTACCATGTTTCCTGCCATAACCATGGGTGCAAACCATTTATGTTGGGAGCCATGATTGCCCAAAATGGCCAGTAGCAGCAAGAGATCCAGGAGGACCTCTGACCCACAGAGGTCACCATCTGCCTCACCCCATGTGATGAACCACGTGGCCTTGCCTCGGCCAATGCAACTGGGCCACATGGGTGGCCAGATGATGGAGACCAGCAGCAGGCAGAATTGGTGGCCCCAGAGCCTACCTCTGGCTTGCCCACCGCAGTTCAAAATTTTTTGAACCAGGGTGGCCATAGGCTCACTGCCACTGATTCCAAGAAGGCCACATCCCCAAGTTGGAGCCCTTCCAATGGATACAGCCAAATGAGCACGTCAAGGCCATTTGACAAAAAATATTCAGAAGATTGGCGCCATAAATCAAGAGAGTGGGCATGGGGTAAGCTCAGGGTGGGTGAATTGCCCACCCCACCAGGAGTGGAGCCACAGGCCCCAGGAGAAATCCCACAACATGTATTTTCGCATTTGAAAAGGGAAATTCCAAAAATGCCAGCCAAGAAACGTCTAAAGTGACTTGGCTGCCACAAGATCCAGAAGCAGAAGGCTGGCTGAGAAAAGAATGCATTTGCCAGTAGCCAGACTCATCCAGAGTGACCACCCACCAGCGAGAGCATTCGCCAAGCAGTATTGTTTTTTTTTATGAACTGACCTTGTATGTTAATATATTTTCATGTTTTTTTAGTATTAAATTTCTATTTTTCTTGGACGAACATGTATTTTCATATATTGTTTTATTTTTTGAACCTTTTTTCAGCATCAAGTTTCCATTAGGCGCCCTATTGATTGGGCACCCTGAGGGGTTGAGTGACATCAAGCGTCATTTTATTCAACCATCAATGAACCATCAACGAACCATCAGTGAACCATCCACGAACCATCAACCATTACTACCTCCAGGTGCGGTGCCTCAACCTCTTAGCCAACCTCCTAGGGAAGCCACACCCACGGGACATCACGGGACCCACCGTTGCTCAGACGTGTCACAGCTGCTTCTGCGCCGGCGCCTCGCCGGACTTCACGGTGCAGCGCGGGGTGAAGTACGGCAGCGCCTTCTCAGAGCTGCACGGACGACAGGAGCGCGGCGGTGGCGGAAGATGTGGAGATCACTGGCAGTGGTGAGGAGGTAGTGAAACTGGGAGCCTAGGAAGCACCTAGATAACATGTGATAACCCAACCATAGAAGGTGAGACACCACAAGCAACTAGGAAGATCAAGATATGGGCCTCCAACTAATTAGAAGTTGATTGATTTACTTAGCTGGAGTTAAGTACCTAGGGGGTCATATCATTTTTGAACTGCTGGGGGCCTACCTTGTAGAACCAACGCAACAAGAATCTGTTGTAACAACACTTATGGAATCTTATGGATCGTTCTGGTACTCTCTCTCTCTCTGTAGATTCTTGAGTATATGCTGTAGAATATGATTGTTATAGTAGTTTGGTTATGTTCGAGCCCTTGTTGCCAACGCTATCCCTACCATTGGCCAATGCTGACAGCGCCAGGAGGATCTCTTCCTGGATGTGTACAGACCCGCCGTGCAACAGCCTCTGGCCCCTGCAGTGCTGCTGATCCACGGAGGGAATTTTATCGGTGACAGCAGGCTCGAGCCAGGGATCTTTCACCCCACCTGGTGGAACAGGGTCTCCCCAGTTAGCATCGTTGGTGGATTAGCCAGCTAAGTAGAGATATAGTCTAGTTCTATCTACGATAATTGCGAAGCAACATGGCTATCTTGGGCCACCACTCTGTCTCCTTGCCACAGCCATCTGCTGACCACAGGAATTCCGCTCTCATGGAGTCAGAGGCCTCGTACTTCGCTCGCGCTGGCTACGTCGCCTTCAACATGGACTACCGCCTCGACGGCAGCACCTACCTGGTGCAGGTGGCCGCGGTGCGCGACGCGGTGCACGACGCCAAGGCGGCGGTGCGTTACATCGTGGAGCACGCGGCGACCTTCGGCGTGGACCCGCACCGCATCGCCGCCTGGGGCGAGTCCGCCGGTGGCATCACGGCCGCCAGCCTCAACGCCTTGGCCAGCGAAGGCTCCAGTGGCAATCCCGGGGCCAGGTCCAACGTGTCGGCCGCCGTCAGCATCTCGGGGACCATGTGGCCCTTCCTGGTGGCGGCACCCAGGAACCACCCGAGGGACGTGGCGCCGTGGTTCGACGTGCACGGCACGAAGGATAGCACGGTCTTTGCCTTCCTGGCAGTAGCTGGGCTTGAGCCAAGAGCTGCTTGAGGGGAACCAGAGATATCAGAGATGGTCATCCAACGGGTTGGTTGTTGTATGCTTATCAATGAAGGTCGATTATTGAGGATAAAAGGTGAAATAGGAGTGTGGAAAAGGCCGAAGACTTCGGTCTGAGGCATTCTCACATCCTTCTAGGATGGTACATTAGGCAGACTGGTTGCTGAGATCAAGGCTAAAATACGACTTGATCTGTAGAGTGCCCTTCACAAATGGATGATTTCCCTAAGCACTTCGAGTTTGCGCAGGTTTGGGGTGCTGCCTTTTTGGGGAAATTCCCATGTAGATACCCGGCCACTAGAGCGCTGAGCCGCTCAACTGTTGGAACTGCACGCGCTCCCAAACAGCGGTTGCACCTCCTTACCGCAGAAGCCGAGGCTTTGCCCCCATTCGCACCCCTAGCTTTATGGAGGCAAACGTTATCAGCCGTCAGCTATCAACATTGTTAGTTTCCCTTTAACCAAACTCCAAGTGGTGCGGACCATCATGAATTAGTTAGTGTATCCATTGTTAACTATTATCTTTACAAAGTTTCAGCTATCAACATTGTTAGTGTATCCAAGTGGATGTGGTTTTCTACCACTTACTCCATTGCCTCATGGGTAGCGGTTGCTCCTCTCAGCCAACTTCGCGACGGTGCTGAGGTCATGACTCACGTGTATTTGATGGCCCGGGGACTTCCTGAGACGCAGAACCGCTTGGTGTGGGTCCCTGGAGATTACCATGTCCCCTGGGGGCCCTACGCTCCCTTGGACCTGAGTTCCTTGGACGTTTAAGCGAGTGACGTGGGGTCGGCATCATCACTCCAAATGTGATAGTGAAGGATCAATCATTACAAGCTATGATCATGAAAGATTTTGGGCCATCATTAACAACCATTATCAACCATGCTATTATCCATCATTTAACATTATTAGCCAATATCAAACATGATATTTATCATCACTAAACATGTGATTGACCATGCCACTAACATCTATTAACACCTATCAACATCTATTGACATCTATTAACCAGTTATATATGTCCTGATATGTATCCATTATCAACCACTATCCTCCATTTTTCATTTTAATTAGCCAACCTATTGCGTTTGCCATGATCACTGATCATCAACAATGATCAACCGCAACAGTGACTATTATTCCATGGGTTCTGGCCAACCAATCAAACTGCGTCATGTCATTGCCCATGGTCATATTGCCTTCGCCATCGTAGTCGTGGTTGAGTCGTCACCTGCACCATAGTCACGTCATTAATCTTATGCATACCTAGTAGTTGCGATCTTTGTAGGGAACGCTCACAAGTATCCATGTTTTCCTGTCCTACTTTGCCCTTCTTGATGGTGCTACCTTTTGATCTGAGCTACCTTTTGATCTGAACTAGTTTAGTAGTAAACCAACCATTATCATCAATAGCGATTGTTGACCAATCATTTCCGGTCAGTACAAATCTACAACAGGTTATTAATCAGTACACATTTCTACAACCACTATTAACAACCTCATCAACCAATGGACAGAAACACTATTACGGATTGGCAACCATTATTAATAACAACCATCCTTGTCACTTCAACAACCACTATTAACAACCTCATTGTATTATTGTTATTCAATCAGCTATCAACAACCTCTATTCACCGCGCATTGCTGACAGCATCACGTGATGGGACCCGCATCTTTCGTTGATCGCCCTAACGGGCATCGACCTTTCTGCACGCTTCTCCACGAGGTGCTTCTTTAAGGCCCGTGGTGCTGAACTTCTTGTCGGAGGTGATGAAGTTGCCAGGTCTCTGTCACTGAGGAACATTTTTTCACAGATTGGATTCATTGGCTTGGGTATTGATCACTAAAAACTACTTGTAATCAACAATTAGACTTCATTATGAATCCCAAGTCCTAGGTTGATAGGTATCAGTGGTATCAACATTAATTCCTGTCAGCCACAAGTAGTACTAATAGTAAAAACCATTTGGGATCTACCCAATTATACTTAGTTATCAACCACAAGTAATACATTGGGATGGTCATCATAGGCAGATGTCATCAATCACCCACTCATGGTTGGTTGATGTAACAACTGGTGGTTAATAGTGGAGAACTCTAGGTCATAGTCATGAGCACATATCACAACAATCATTTCGGTAATGCGACGCCACGAGCCTTGACAGCGCAGTGGGAAAGGATCATTTTGATGTTGGTACATGATTGGCATCAATAGATGGAATAGTGATTAATGGTTGTAGATGGTTGTAGACGGTAGATGGTCAATCAATGATGATAATAATCATGGAATATTTAATCCATGATTATTGACAATGATTATATCGATGACTGTTAGATGGAATCAAAACTCTATAGATAAATTAGATAAATCTAAATCATTATTGCTGGACATTAACCACCACTAGATTGCAAAAATGATTAGCAATGATGATTTGATTAGCAATGATGATTTGTTTATCCAAACATTCGCTAGTTGATTGCTGTCATAAGGAACATCGCCCGAATCGGTGACGGGTGAACTTCCGAATGAGCTCAGCATTCTGGTCATTCTTGAGATGTCAAACGACAGGGGTACCAGGGTTTTGAGAGGGCTATGTGCCTGTATCCAAGATGGTTGTTGACTGGTAAACTCACCATGCTGTTGGGTGACTGACAACCCAGCGGTTATGCAAAATGTTGTAGGATGTAAGCTGCTGACTGCTGATCTGAATGACGCTGCAGGCATAAGTACCCGAACTAATCACTCGACAATCTTGTTTTTGGTGGGGATTCATGTGGAAACTAGGATGTTTTGAAATATTGTACTATTTTTTTTGCATCAATCCCGTTGATTTGATCAATGATTTCAGGCTATTCCTGCAGGCATGGCACCATCGCAAACTCCTGCGCAATGAGTATTGAGGTTTTGGTACCACCGTGAATTGGTGGGTAAGGGGTACATACGAATTTCGAGCCTGACCGTGACTGGGACATGCAACCCTAAGATATCCCTATCATTGTGGATCATCCCTTGATTGGATTGACCAGTATTAGCTATTGTTATTCATTATGAATTGCTATAAGTCGCTGTTTTGGTGCAAGATTCAATCAGAAAGTATGTTCGTGGCCAAAGGAAGTGGCCCATCAGAGGCAATAGTCTGATCTGTGGCAATTTTTTGCTCAGCTTCTCTCGAAAGCTGCGAAAAGAATTTGTAAGCTGCAACTTCCATGATCACTTCCGCTCTGCGGTGACATGCAGTTGGGGCCCCATTGCAAGGTGCTGGGTTGAAAAAGCAGAGGTGTTGCCATCTCTTGTGAGGTCTTTATTCGCAGATGATAGACCAGCTTGCCATCGGTTGTTTGACACTGCTGATGGTATCCGAAAAGTTCAGTACGTGTGATTGAAATGAGCACAGAATGGGTGCTCTCAAACAGACTCTGTCAACAAAGTCATCTTTTGTAACAGAGTCACCCGTTTTTACTAGGCAGCTGAACCGTCATTCACAAGAAGGTCACCAGATTCATCGTATCATAGGCAACGGTTCAACCCACGTAGGTCAAGCGCACAGGTCTGCGGTGTGCTCCACATTTTGGGGTCGGAGGTGAACATGGAGCAGCCTTGTTATGGGCGCACTGCTTTAAGCACTGCTGAGCCCTGCCCCGCGGGGGCCACGTGTTGCGCTTCACTTCCTAGCTGTCAATGCTGATTGTTTCATCGGTTGAAGCATTAGCTGATTAGCCAAGCAGGAGGGACTACCATGGGTTGTTAACCCTAGACGTTTCTGATGAATATGTATCCTGACTGAAACCATCAGCAGTATTAACGAGCTTCAGACGAACTGGATTACCCTGGCTTCGTTTGTAGCAGTTCGATGTGGCTTGAACCACCATTTTTGAATGGCTTTTCCTACCGAAAATGGTTCGTTCTCCACGACGTCCACATCAAACTGTCAGTTCAACAGCGGGTTCCTAACCATCATCCTAACTGACCCAAAACCACATCCTTCCTACCAAAAATGGACGTCAACCCACTACGCTCACCAACCTTCACAATCATCCCTCAACGCATCATGGCCTCATGGTGAAGCGTTTCCCGTGGATAGTGCTGCAACTGGCCCCCGTGTCGTTCCACGGCCGTAGCGAGTCTTCATGGTTGAGCTACCCATCCAGAGCGGTGCTTTCAGCTAGCTGTGTTCCAAAGTGGAAGGAGGAGATGGATGTGGTGCTTTCTTAAAATAGGAGACCCGCCCAGGGGTATCATCCAGTAATAATCATTCACTGTTTATATTAAGAAAGTAACCATAGCTTCGGGATTCCCAAGTCCAAGAAACACCCATATCATCATATCAATTAGTCGTTTATGCGTGTTGGTGGCTATTGGCCCCCTTGATAAGCTCAGCTCTTGTTGAGTACACCAGCCTGGGCGTCACCGTCACCCCATGGAAAAGCAACCAGCTTTGCCAGTCAAGAGTTTCAAGCACCATCCGTTCTAGTCGCTGAAGAATGATTTGCAGTGGTCAGCCATGGATTCTCTGTAGAAACTGCTCTGTTCTCCCAGAAGCGTTGAAAAAGAGGCCGAGTCCTTTGGGCGCAGTCAATCCAGATGTGAGCTGCCCGGGGTATGCCACATGGTTGTGGAGTGCTTCCTGGTGACAGGGATTCTATGATCATCCATGACATGTGACATGAAGAAGCCAGTGCCAAATGTGTCGATACACTACTCGCCGAAGTCTTTCCAGGGAAATCTTTGAAGTCATGCAAGTTGACACATGAATGGGTCCACCATGTTCTTGAGTGTATGATCCACTCGATGTTTTGTGAACCTGTCGACATGCTAACCCCAAAATTATGTGTGCTTCTCCTCATGAGTACCAATGGCTTTGCCAGCTTTGTTCGGCCACTATGGCTATTCAGCATCGAAAATGTGGATGGTCATCCAAAGGGTCATCTGGTCGCTGCACTATGATAAGCATGACATGATGAGATGCGACCGAAACAGCAGAATTTCTCACATGTACAGTGTCCCAGTCCAGCATACTTGGATTATTCCGGCTGTTGCTAGTTAGTATCCACATGATCAGCACTGAACACTGAACATCATCAACTATTTTCAGTCACCATACGTCAGCAACATGTGACTAACCATTGACCATCAACACCATCTATTCATCATCTATTGTAGCCACTGAGCATTCAACCCTATTGCATCAGCCAACTATTCACCACATTGTAGTCATCAAGCTATTTTCATCAACCATATCTTACCATCAATTCACCAATCATTACACATCAATTTCACCATCCATTGATTAGCCATGACTTGAAATTGTGTTGCCCAACCATTCACCATATTGTAGCCATTGAATAACCATCAACACAGTTAGCCATCAATTTAACCATCAATTTAACCATCAATTATTGAATAACCATTGTGAATGGCCATTGAACAACCATCAATTTAACCATTCAGTAGCCATCATCATTCACCACCAGGAACCACCGCTCCCCGAGGCGTCAAGGAACCGCTGAGATGGAAAACTTTGCCACGCCAGGGGTCCGAATGATGAGATGCAGCGGCAGGGGTCACCAGGGACGGGTGCCCTCCAAGATCTCGAAGGTTTGCAAGGAAATTTTATTGTGGTGGATCAACTAATGGCAGAACTGGTGGTTCAGGATGGTGAATGTTGTTTGATGGTGGTTGATATTGGTGTTTCGAATGATTCCAAGTCAATGTTGTACCCCCCAAAAATGGATTTGTCCAAGTCAATAGTGTACCCCCCGGTTGCTGGTGGTTTCCCTCTTGATAATGGCGAACTGGAATTGGATGATGCTCGTAGGTACCAACATGGTTATGGACATGGCAAAACTGGTCGTCCAGAATAGTCAATCATGTTTAATTGTGGTTGATATTGGTTGAGAATGCGAATGATGGTAAATCCAACTGTTAACAAACCGCCGTCAGTCTGTCCAAAACAATAGCTAGTGATCGATCAAAACAGTAGATTACAAATGTATAGAATTGTAGAGGTTCCAGAAATATAGGTACTGTGTTATACATATGGAATTTCATCATCAACCACCCTACACACTGGTTTGTATAGTACAAGTAGTTATTGTCTATAGACTGAGCTGAAGAATGATAGAAAGTAAACCATCAAGTCGGCTGGATGGGGCGTTGTAAATGATGTGCTTCCCAAAGCAACGTGAGCAGTGCCAACAAGCCAATCAACACCCAGATATTCCTTGACTGGATAGATATTGGCGGGTTCATTGTCCCTGAATGCGAATTCATGAATGTAATCCCTTTGTCGATGCTTGTCGGTGCTTCTGAATTCCCTATGAGTGCTTGGCATCAAGCCTGTTTCACCCTGGATCAGGAAGCACAGTTCTCAAAAGATAGGACACCATAATCAATGTTTTCCTGTAGACGTATTATATAGCGATATAACCCTTCTAGCCTTCTTCGGGTCTTTTCTTGGATCAACCACTCGATTGTAAGCCGATGATTGGCTGACCCTTCCTCATATCTTGTTTTCTTCTTGTCTTCTTCATCAACCTTGGTGTAGTCCTGCGACAGAGTTGTAGTCCTGACCCTTCCTCATATCTTTGTGAGTCAAAAGCTGGTGACCCAGCTGTTCACATCAATGAACAGATCAGTACCAATAGCTTCCTAGTGAAGATCTAACGAACATTTAGCCTTGGGAATGATAGTTGGTTTACCTATCTTGGGATGTTATGGATGTTATTTATAGCCAATGGTTATTGGTTACTGAGCCTAGGATCTAACAGGCTCAGCTGCCTATCTTGGCTGGTCCCCATGGCCATGCGAGATTCGCCCCCGCCCAGTCACACGGCACGGCCTCGGAGCCTTTCCTTGCCACTGGGCGCAGCATTTCCGGGCCCAGCGCAGCTGGTGGTGAGGTCACACCGCAGTTCGTTCCATGAGTTTAGCTGGTGAATCATGTAGGAAACGATGGACATGCGCTGGTTGATGATGGTCTATGAGCTGCTTATCGTGAATAAGCTGTGATAGTTGATGAGGTGGTTGGTGAGCCGGTTGACTTGCTGGATCTTGATCGGTCAGAAGCTGGTGAATGGTGCTTTGAATGGCCTGTCAATGGATAAGACTGCCAAGGCAACCGTTGTCAAGAATGGTATGCAAAGGATGGGAGAAAAGGGTTGACGGTTCATAAGGGCTGCTCGCCGACGGCCAGGCAACTGTGATCTTTTTCTTATTCAACAGTTATTTCAACATTTCAGATAGTAAGTAAACAGTTTACTGGCCCTCAATACAGTTATCTGCGCAACAGATAGTCTACCATTTCTGCATCCCCAGAGCTCCCTGCCAATGACAGGTGGCTGTTGAATTACCAGCGTCATGCACAATGTGAACCACCATGGCTGGTAGGGAGTCGTTGCCATGACGGAAGTACCGTTGAACCAACAAGGGCCCCGGCTGACGCAAGCTATAGCTCTTGGTTTGTCACGAACTTAGCTGGGGCGATTTCTACTAGTTGAAGGAGTTCAACAGGGCCCCAACGACCAGTTAAAGGGGTTCAACAGGGTCCCAACGAATCTGAGTCCTGATTATGAGATGAAGATTGTGGAGCAATAGTTTTTACCAGTGCTCTCTGTTTTCTTGAGAACGTCATTTTTCACATGCTGCCGCCCATGTCTAGAGTTTAGGGTATTTGTTGACGTTGCCTCAAATTTTTGACCATGTCGAAGCCTACAGTATGTCACCAACAATAGCGGCCATAGAATCAGCAACAAATTGTTGGGATATACTTTGGCTACGTGAGAATACGGAACATGTTAGTCTGTCAAAGACTATTGCAACATGAACATGATAATACGATGAGCAAGACATTTTACGATATAACAAACCATCATAGACATGCAGTGCTACCTACCTTGGTTGATGACTTGGATGGGATATGTTGACCTCATCCCTTGAAGGGTTTCAAACTCGTCAGTGCCATTCCCAATGCTATCCATAGCTTCAGGGGTCACCAGGTGGCTTCCCAGCAAAGGTGGTGAGAGACATGGTCTTGGTTGGTACATCAGACATAAACGATCAGTGGTGGTGGGAGAATGATAGATAATATATGATGCTCACCCCCAGAAACACTGGTGGTTGACAATTTGATCTGCACTTACGAGCCTACCTGGACCTAGTTGTTATATTCGTTTGGGAGGATCATCATGGTAGTCTCGGAGTTCCATGCAACCAACCAAGGACCTCGGAAGAGTCGCGGGAATTGATCAACAAAGATCAGATGCGACAGGCCTAATCCGTGCTTGTTGTTGTTGTTGTTGTTGTTGTTGTTGTTGTTGTTGTTGTGGTCGCCGCCGTCGTCGTTGTTCTCGTTGTTTGTTGTTCTTTGTTATCCCTGGGTTTTTAGTCAGTAGAAACCACTGTCAAACATTTTCAATACTGTATTTGTTTCGGAACCATTATTCATTATCAAACATGTCTATGTTTATGTTCATTTGTCATTGCTCTGAACATTAGCCATTTTGAATGAGCGGTTGCTAGTGAGTAAGTGCGTGACCGAGTCAGTCCGTCAGCAAATCATTTGTCACGAGAGCGAAACATATCATGGAGAATTGATACCGGTGAGCAGGCAACACAAATAAGTACTTTAGCTAGTTAGTCTATTTAAGTAGCAGTTATTTAGTTCAGTTGAGTTTAGTTTAGTCTAGTTAAATAGTTGATGTAGGTTTCAGTACTGAATCAAGTTGACTTACTCAGTTGTGCCCTGCGGTGAGTCTACCACCTGCAGATGCTAGTATTGACGAAGTCAGCTAGCGGCACTGATTAAGACCTAACATCGGCCCACCGATGTTGGCAGGGGCGTACCTTTCGGAGTAGCTTCATGACACTTTGAGGCCTGCGAACACTGGCCAAAGCGCCTTCAGGTAAGATCCTCGTAAGAATCCACCCAGCAGAGTAAACAGTTTTCCCAGCAAGGTGGAGCATCCCCCCGTCGAAGGGCAACCAGGCTAAATGGAGATTTCCCAATGGTGGCTGTTGAAATGAACCAGACTGATACTGTACATCTCCGGGTGACTCCGAATCAATTCTACATCAATGTGGACCACGGCTGGTTTCCACTAGCGGTTTCGCAACTACCACCTCTGTTGGGGTTAGCCATTTCTACCACTTCTACTGGGTGAACCAATCCACCATTGACCAGCATCAAACCAGCATTTCACCATCACCATGCTTAAAATACCAGTTCTACCCAGTGAACTGACAGGTTTGAGTATGGTGAACTAGCTTTCCTAGGGGGTTGAACCCCCAGTTTAACATGGTTAACTAGCAGGTTTTTAGCCATTTACCATAGTTGCCATGCTAACAACTCATCGTTACATGGTTACAAGGTACCAGTTCCACAGTTACCATACCCTGCTATGGTTTTCTTGGCCATTTACCATAGCTAAACCCCCAGTTTTACCATGGCCAAGTACCCCCCATCCATGCCCTGCCATGGTACGCCGCTGCCACGCCAGGCCTTGGAGCAGCAAGGCTTTCAGGGCCTGGAGATGTGCCAAGCCTTTCAGCAGCTCTGGGAAGCCTTGGGCGGTGAGGCCGCGGTGCCATGGGTGCCAGCCGTGGTGGAGCCGACGAAGCCACCACGGGTCTCGTTACCAACGGGGGGGAGCAGAACCACTGAGTTGGGTGAACGAAAACTTTCCAAGAAAAACATGTGGTTCACCCAAAGGTAGCCATTTTCCAATGGTAAGTTGAGTAACTAAGCTGGTTTTTTCTTTAAGATTTCAGTTGCCATTGGAACAGACACTTGACTTTTACAGCGGGTCAACCAAAAGATGTCTGCAGCAGCAGCACGCACTGAGCACCGTTCGCCACACCAAAGTTATGAAGACCAAGAGTGAAGTGTGAAGAAAGCAATCTTCAAGTATGGGAGATGAGTATGATGGTTCAACTCAACACCTTTAGTATGGTGAGAAAGACCCCAAACTCTTGAGTTCAACCAGTTGAAGGTCCGAAGGTCCAGCTCTAGGCCTGGCAGACCCACCCCTCCAACTGGGCACCCCTCTGCCAGGGCTTGGATTTGCACTGCTTCCATGCGGTCTTGAGACATCTGAAACTTCACCTGTTCGGTTCCCAGGTGGGTGGAGATGTTGGGTGGACATGTCATGCAAGGATTAGCTGGTTGGAACTGACCAACGCAGATGTCGCTGGTTTTTCAAATACTGGGGGTACCCCCAGTTATCATGGAAATTCTATGAAATTCTAATCGTTTGTAGTGATAAAGCATCCACAAGTTTGGGGTTCCCAATGGCTTGAGAACCCCCATGTAGCCAAGAAGCCAGCTGAGTAAAGACCAACATTGACCATACTTGGATGTGCAGCTGGGGTTATAACCATGCTTAATTATAAGCCCTATAAGGGAGCTTATAACCCCTCGAAACCATGGTTAGTGACCACTTACTAAGTGAGTGTGCACATCCAAGTACCATCCCAAAAGTCTGATTGGTTCGTTGGGGAAACCACCAGTAGCTTGAGAGGTGCTGCCATTGATGCCAGGATAGTTGGCTGTCACCGGTCATTGTTGCTTGTGATCGGGACTATGGTTCGCCATCATCGTTCAACATCAAGACTGGTCACTATCCCATATCATCAACTGTTCTTATGATATGACACTGACCATATTGTGGGAGAATGAGTAAAGCTTGTTGAGAATGAGCAGCCATCCTACTCATGTACGTATGCCAATCATATCCATACCGAATGCTATTATCATTTTTCAACCATTTTGCTCCCTTGTTTCCCTTCCAAGGATTAAGAAATCATGAGCCTAGCACCACATTCGCCACATTCAAGGGAAAAATCGAATCAATCATTCTTCTCATCAACAAAAATGTGGGTACCCATCCATACCCACGGAATTGATGATAAACGATCACTACTTTGATGCTTGGATCAACCGCTACAAGGGCAGTCAACCGACCATTGGCCGCCATCCTTAAGCACCACGACTCCGGTACCGTCAAGTCACCGAAGCACCAGTTGCTGACTGCACAGCTGATCACGTGGTGAAGCCCCAGGAAGCCATGGATGCTATTGAGAAGCAGCTGATCTACAGGGGAAAAATGTGAGGAAACCATTGTAAATGATAGTTGTTTCTTAAACAATTTATAGTTTCTTAAATAAATGATGTGTTGGGAAAAATTGTAAATGATAGTTGTTTCCCTGGACACATAAATGGTGGTTTCTTAAGCCATAGGGGTACCTCGATCAATCATCCATTAATAGTCATTTATAGTAATACACCAACCATTTTTGGGGGTCCCCTATTTTGAGGAACCACCAAATGGTTTCCTGTTTATCAATCATGGTAAACCATAGTGAATGATGGTAGATAAAGCATCTCATCTTCCTGGATAATTTCAGGTAACCAGCCCCTATGATGTTGAGAACTAGAGTTGGATACTGACAACCAGAGTTTGCATGTCCAACTGGAGTCATCGTATATCCAACTGGAGTCATAGTATATCCAACTGTATTAATAGCCACGGTCAACTACATAGTACATCATCGAGAACGATGTCAAACTCTAGTTCTTCGTAGCACGCCTTCTTTGTAAGGCTTGATTTCAACTCCCAAAGTGGCTGTGGGTCGAAACCCTGTACCCCTGGTTCCCCCATCATTAACCATTGTTTTCCCTATGACTGTTGGTTGGAACCACCTATTATTGGTTGGTCAATATTGACGCATGGCCAAATTGTCATGGGCTTTTCATGGCACGTGCCATGGTCAAGTGAACTGACTCGGTGCCTGAGGCTTTGTGGAAGCCTGGACTGGCCCTCTGCAGTGCCTGGGTGAACGGGGCAGACATGGCATGGGGACATGGCATGGGGACATGGCATGGGACATGACAAGGCATGGCAAGGCATGGCAGGGCATTGCTCTAGCACCTAGGGATGCTCCCGAACTTTTAAAATGTACCCTGAGCTCAAGCCCCAAATGAGGTGGCAAGACCTCAACTTCGGGATATGGAGTTTGTTCATCACGCACTTTGAATCCTTTCGGACAATGGAAAGCTATCACTGTTGAGCTTGTCCCAGAAATCCATATGGCTGTTTCTCAAAATCGGGGTACTCCTAAATCATCCAATATGAACCATTTATAGTAATAAATCATCCATAGCTTTGGGATTCCCAATGGCCTAGTCAAACCCCCACATGTTGACGAATTGCCCCAGAAATCCCAAGCTCCCTGACAAGAGACATCCATAACGATGCTGGTCTGCAGCGATCACGGCTAGTCCTGAAGATTGGATCAATGAGGCTGTCCAGGACAGTTGACCTGCCAAGTTGCCAAGTGAATAAGATGATAGTCTACCACAAATCATCACTTGACAAGTTGTAGTATCCCCAGGTTTCACCCGTAAATCACCAGACATCACGCAGCAGCACAGACTTTTCATGCCGCGGCTGGGTGGCTGAGCATCTTTGAGGTCTCCGGGCAGGTAGCTGACCTACCTGAGGACATTCGTCTTCCAGCCGCTGGGAGTGCTGCGGTTCTCATCGTGTCCCGTGTTTGGGGAAGCTTCAACCAATTTGCGTGGCAACCTTAGTCCAACCAAGCTGCGTAACCTGGTAAAATTCATCGGTTTTGTGGGTTCTTCATGGTTCTTCCGTAGAATTTCGGCATCTTTTTGGGACACAGCGATCCCGACAGCACCAAAAGACTTCTTGCAGTAAGGGCAACTCAAGAAGGTGCAGTGATGATTTACCGATGAATCCTATAAGGGTTGACCTTTGCAAAACGAAATTGCCCCATGGATTTATCTAGTGTTTGAGTGAGGCTGGGTCATAGGCGAATGTCACCAAACATAAGTGGTTGTTTCTGAAAATAGGGACCCCCAAAATGGTTCGTTAAGGTTAATACTATACATGGTCATGTAATAAACTGGATGATAGGTCGGGGTACCCCCCAGCGGTTCA
>VSDK01003948.1:631428-638668 GCA_009767595.1 Symbiodinium kawagutii | reverse complement strand
CGACGACGACGACGACTACTACTACTACTACTACTACTACTACTACTACTACTACTACTACTACTACTACTACTACTACTACTACTACGACTACGACTACGACTACGACTACGACTACGACTACGACTACGACTACGACTACTACTACTACTACTACTACTACTACTACTATTGAGATTAACCATGATCAATCATGGTATTAACCATCTATTCAACTAGCTGGGGCACTTGGGGATGGCCAGGCAAGAATCTGGGGAGGAGCGGGACTTCTTTGCCGGGGTGACACTGCCATGTGTTCAGACTGGCCTGTGGACCTGTGCGATGGGTCTCACACTACTCTGATCTCCATTGCTGATCTCCCATGTTTATGTTTGTGTTACAGTAGCATTGTTCTAACATTTCTTTGAGGAACATTTTTTAATGTTGTCATGTTTGAACGGTTTTTGGTTTCAACTGATATCTTTTGAGACTGTTTGTTTTTCTTGCGAGCTTGACCATACCGTACATGTTTTTCAGCAGGCTGGTTCTTGGGAAAATGTAGCTTGGAACTTCCCCGTCTGTTTACCAACTTCCAATCGTGGTTGAGTGTTTTGCAACTAGGATGCTGCATATGATCCAGAGTTGATTCCGTGTTGTGTGGGAGAAGCACTTGCGCATAGATATCATGGCACAGCAGCCAGGACTTGGCAGCAACGAGATATGTTGCAGCTGGATAGAATGTCTAGGCTTACACCATATGTGTGTGTTTTCCTGCCATGAAGGGCCATGAATCAAGCGCCTACGCTTAATAACAGGAAAAAACTGGCTAAACTGGATGATCAACATAGGAAATGTCATGAAATGCCTGTAGTTTCACCCCATGTTCTAGTAACAAAACCTGCTTGCCAAGGGAGCAGTCAACCGTTGGGCAATGCCAGGTGGTTCGGCAGATTCAGCGCGACTACTCCATGCTGAGATCCGGCAATTCCTCATGGGTCTTGTGGTTGGGGGCCGCAGCTGGGGTGGTCGGATTGATGAGATGAGTGATTCTAAGGCTGAACCCCCCTGGGTCATGACTTGGGGGTAGGAATCCATCACAGGAAAACATCTTGAGTTGGCATTCGCAACCGGTGGGATGGCTGAAGGGTGGATGCCTTGCAAGAGTTGCATGACCTCACTGGATATGCCTGGTACCCAAAGACATGTGGGGCAGCATTTTCCATCCCAGGGGTTGCTCTACATATGTCACTGCCCAGGCGTTTGTTGGACGTGACAGTGGACGAACTCTCGCCCATTCTTTCAGCGCAGCTTGTCATGCAGATGGCTATGGGTCACAACCGATATTATGACTAATATCTTTTAAACATCATGGTTACTATGAAAAGATGACAACCAACAATAATAGGGGATATACCAACTATATATCACTGGTCTTTATAGCTTATAACCAATGTTTCGTAATGCTTCGTAGTAGTGAGTTAATACTTGGATATGGGTCAGAACCATCCCAAATAAGAACTTGGTCTTTTGGGGGATCGCCGCACCAGATGGTCCGGCGACGCGGGTCATTTGGGGGACAGAGGCCGTTGACCCAGAAGCATATGACTGTTATCGGTCATCGGTCAAGGCACCTGGTAAAAAGCGGAACCACCAATTGTTCGAAGGGCCTTGGGACCGAAGATCGTCCAAGGTCAACTCAAGTTGACTTCATTGGAGATCAAGCACCCGATGAAGTCAACTCAGACCTTCTATCAACCAAAACATTCCAGAACCCCGAGCAGATTTGATGCTTCATCAGCTGTCGCATGGTTCCAGTGGTGGTGGTGCAACCTGACCGCTGGATCTCATCGCTTTCTTCCAGTAGATCGTCCCTTTGAGCGCTGGTAGCGTACGGATGAACAACCTGGTAGTTGGGGAGATCGGCAGGAGACATGGGGATGGTGTTGGTGAGAGATTGAACGGCATGCAGTGAAATGTAAGGTGGCTTATTATCATGGGTCCATGCAAAACAATTGAAATTCTGTACTTTCACACTTGTAATGTATATTTCTACATACATTTGGATATGAATTTAGAAGCTACCTGGTGCTAATCGTTGTCATAGAGACGACAGGCAAAAAATCTGTCGCAAATTCGAGGTAAAACATCATCTCATCATCTTGCGGATGGTTAAGCACTATCATTGATTGTTGCCCTCTGCCAGCCGCAGCTACGAAGCTGGAAAATTGCCACTCACGCTGGGGAACTTGTCTAGAAAGGATGGATTATCGGATTATGTTAGCTGACTAGCGGGTAATCATTATAATCGACAGTTGTCAAGCCAGCAACCTTTTGATAGTCATTGCTTGTCAATTGCTAGGCTTCCTGATGATGAGTACACATGATCTTTGAGCTGTTACTTCCCAATGACATTTGGATTGGTGACGAGGGATGCCATAGACTACATTGTTTAAGCTGGAACCAAAAGTAGTGTGGGATCATCCAAGAATAATTGAAAACCAATCAAGGCTTGAGTCCTTCGTGCCCACAACATAGCTTTGCACCCACAAGTGGAAGCAACCAGCTAACCTGCGTTCGTACCCAACCAAAGATGTAGGCAGCATTTTTGTCACCACAATTCGATATGATATGGCTAATGGCTAACAGGTACACAAACGTTCGTGAGCTACCCACAGGTACCACACATTAATCCCTGGTGGATCCTGGTGGTATCTCTTAGGTATCGAGCGCAGCTACGCTGGTTTTCCAGTGCCTTGTCTGTGCTCACTGGGCAGACTTTGGCGGTGGGCCATGGTGGAAAGCAGTTGAAGTAGGTCGGTTGTAGTTTTGGTTGGTCGTGATGGTTGAAAGCCGTTGCTTGGAAACCATGGTTGCTACCCCAAAAAATGATTGCTTGGTCCATTGATTCTGAACTCAGCCGTCACTGGTTGATAGTCTGGCCAGTTTAGGTAGGTGATTCGTGGGAAATTTCCGTATTTGGTTAGGTACTTAGGTGGGCAGTTTGCTATATAAGCAGATTGTCCGTATTATATCTGCACTGTACTTCTTGTGTACATTGCTTTTTGATAGCACGGGTGCAAGGTGTGCCCCCCCACTAGGTACAAGTCGGATTCTACCCAAACATCAACGGCGACTAACCAACTTACATTCATCAACCATCAACCACTAGACATTAACAATTTAATCATTCTCAGCCAATATTAGCCGTGGATCATTCATCATTTGTATATCATTGCCATGGGTTATCATAAACCATATATTAACCATTCATACTATAGATATCTATAAATCATTACTATTTGAGTAGCATTAAATATTAAGCCTATTAAGCATGGTTAAGGGTCAATTAACCATGGACATTGCCACATCGTTTGAGCATGGCACTGGGTCGACTCGACGTCAGGTTTGATCACCCGAGAAGAGGCGCAGGTGTCGAAGGACGTGGAGAAACGACTCATGCGGAGCAAGGCACCGGGGTCGTAGCTGCGCTTGGCTGCGCTTGGCTGCGCTTGGCTGCGCTTGGTGCATGTTGCTACTGTCGTTGGATGATTCGTTGCCACAAAGCTTTTTAGTCTTGTTGTCAGCCGTCAGCCATGTTTTTTTTTGTTGTTGTTGCTGTCGTCGTCCTCCTCCTCCTCCTCGTCGCCATCGTCGTCGTCGTCGTTGTTGCCGTCGTTCGTTTGTTGCCGTCGTCGTCGTTGTTGTCGTCGTCGTGGTCGCCGTAGTGGTTGTCGTCGTGGTGGTCGTAGTGGTGGTTGTTGTTGTTGTTGTTGTTGTTGTTGTTGTTGTTGTTGTTGTTGTGGTTGTCGTCACAATTTCTACGTTTTCTATATACTGTATGTGTTTTGTTTTCTTTCCGCTTACACTGGTGAAGGTGTGTCAGCGCCAAAAGATTGACGGCTTTTCATAATACAGTTGCAGGTACTGGTGGATGACAGCTGGACCGCTCAAGGAAACAGGGTCAGACAAAAACATCAAGTGGTCAGGCGGGTCTCTGCCTGAGTTTGTGGAATTGAACTAGAGACGTCAGTGAACTTCACGAGATTCAATTGCAGATGACATCTTCTAGTTCATCAGTTGGTAACCCTCAACATTGGTTCCGAAAGAGTAACAGAACACATGGGCGTTTCTGCGGGCATACCCAACTTTGGTGATCTCTAGCCCCTGGCCGTATACAGCAATGCTATTTCGTTGGAGAGAATAGTGACATTGCTCACACTCAAACTATCACATATCATGTACTATAGCATAGCCATAAAATGGATATTCCGCAAATCAATGTATGGTTTTCCTCTCTCAAACGATCATTTCTGCGTCCCTTTGATCACGAGACATGTACCTCTGCGGTTGGCACATCGACACACCAGGTGGAGCTAGATTGGCTGCAGCGCAAAGTTCGTCCCATGGTGAAGGTCTTGAAGCACATCATCAAAGACAAGGCCAGGCCACGAGCCTCGGAAAGCCTCTGGAGCTTCAGAAATGCAACAGTGCTGCCATGTTGCTGGGACAGGTGAGGGATGTCTAGGGTTGGAGGAGCGTCATTGTGGAAGGTCATGAGGTGTTATCATCAACATGTCATGATGATCAAAAGTAGGCAGATGTGATGATGGTTGAAGATTGATCAAGGCATGTTGGTAGGACAGTGTCTGAGGTGTTCTTGGGGCTTACTTGGAGGTGCCGCGCACTAGAAGACAGCATTAAACAGAGCTTGATCTGGGTCATAAACGGTCACAACCAAGCATACCCAAAAAGTAGCTACAGGTCATTTATGGGAAGTACCAGAACATAAATGGTCATAACCAGAACATCTCAACATTGAGACTAGTGCCTGGTGGATGTAGCCGCAGGCCTTCACCCACAGCTGCGCCTCCCAGACGCGGCGAGGCCATCGATCCAGATGTGACACGATACCTGGAAGACATCGAAGATCATCTCAACACCTTTCTGGAAGAGGCGAGCTGCGGGGAGACGAGCTGCGTCGTGGTGGGACAGCCTGGGTCCAGGACATCCATGAAAAAACGCTGGGTTGGTGGAGGTTGGATGGTTGATGTTGGATGGTTGGTATGGATTAGTGAAGCTTGGTGAAGTTTGGTTGGTGACTGTTGATCAATGGGATTCTTCAACTGGTAGAGTTCATGAACTGGGGATAGCTACTTAGCAATCACTACGATAGGTCAGGATAGGGGCAATTGAGTCTTATTGTAATAGATTGTCGAGGTCAATTTTAAGCAATCACCTAAACCATAATAGTCAGCATAGGGTAAATTCGCGGCATGCTTCCATATGTTTCACGACTGTCATTGACGAAGCTAAAATGCAGATCTTCTTGCTTCCCACTCCAACTTTTTCTTGGAGCACTGGATGTGAACAATGTACGATCTTGCTATAGTCACCAAATCAATTGGAATCGCATTAAATCAAGCTTGTCATTGGGTCTTCCAAATTGGGATTTTTTGTTTCTATTCGGTTTCCATACTGGAGGAACACTTGGTGTCAGTTCTGCCGTGACCTTGTGTTTGTATCCTAGTTAAAGCAAGCTCAGTCAAACGCGCAAAATTACTGGATTCGTGTTGCAGCTCCTACAAGTTATTTGTGTTGCATCTTTTGTTCCCGAAGATCATGTACACCCTTTACTTTCATTCTTATATATATATATATATAAATAATTTGTAAGTGGAAATGACATTTCTTACAAGAAAAAATCCACCACTCTTATGGTCCTATGGTTGCACAAGCCCTAGCACATTGCCAAAATCGCTGTGACAGAACAGATGTGCAGTTGATCTCCCAGTGACGGTTGTGCCTTTTGGGTTACCACGTCCTGGGTGGCGCCGCAGCCAAGGTCAGTCGCATCATGGGAGTCTGCCACTCCTTGAGGGACGAAGTCAACTCCTATCGCGACCGACAACAGCAGAAGGTCAGCAGCCCTGGTCGGAGCAGGAACTGGAGATTTGCAGTTGCCACAGCCGGTTGATGTGCGGAACATATCGATTTTAACCATTTGCTTGGGTTTCCATTTGTATTTTTTCGCATCAGCTGTTTTTGTTGAGTGCAAGTACCTGGTACCTGTGAAACCAACAACTAGAACCAATTCTGAATAGGTTTTTAGAAACTGTGAAGTCACCGGCTGCACATCAAGTGGGTTCACCACTTGCTAGTGCACTGTTGGGATGATTCAACCCCCCAGGAATCAGCACGTTGACACTACCACTGGGTTTCTGACGCGGCTCAGATATCGCCCAACTGAGAGTAGTAAGGTGCTTCAGGAGGTCACTTCATAGACCCTGATCGTTGGGATGTGATCCGCAAAACCCGTTCAAGCTGATCTCGCGGTCCATTTTTTCAAGCGTCGGAGCTAACACTTACTGAGTGCTGTGTAAACCAACAGGGAGGATACTCTCAGCTATGACCATTGGTTAGGCGGACTTCCACCAACTAACCTGGTAGCTAATGATTTGTGCGTGCTTAATAAAAGAGGTTCATCACCAACAATACATCAACGGCTTCACGGCCACAGATTGGATGGTTATCCAACTTGTCAAGACTGGGATGATGACATTCAACAGCTCCGAAACAGTGGAAGCAATGGGCGCAACAGCCAGGGCTCAGGGCTGGAGGTGAACGCATGCCCACTGCCCAAGAAAGTGGCTGCTCACCTAACCATGGTTTGATTGGAGTTAGTTCACCCACCTTATAGGGCTTTTGAATGTTCCTTACTATGGTTACTATGGTGATATCCCAGTTATAACATGTTATAACTCGAACTGCCCATCCAAGTGATATCACTATGGTGAACAGTATCCATAGCAACTAAACAGTACCATTTTGGCGATACGGTGACACCATTTGCAGAATAGCCTGCGTTGCGGGGATTGGTGGTCACGACTGAAGCAAGTCAAAAAGAAAGATTCTCGGGTATGGCTGCGTTCGGGAAAAGGAACTAGTGGAGCTGGGGCTCACCAGAAAAAATGGATTCCCAATTCCTATCTGCAAGAATACACTGGTCTAGAAGCTAGATGAACCCAGGTTCACTGGTCTAGAACCTGTATGAATCCAGGTTTCAATGCTTCAAACCCCGTTCCATGCAGGTTCTGTACGTGCTGACCCTGGTCACCACGCTGATCATGCCAACGCATCTCCTCACCGGAATCTTTGGCATGAACTGGCAAGACGAGGCACCCTGTGATGGACGGGTTGGCATGGAGATGGAGCTGGTGATGCTTCGGTCTGCCATGGTCTCCTGATCTGTGCTGCCATGGTA
>VSDK01003948.1:561428-626428 GCA_009767595.1 Symbiodinium kawagutii | reverse complement strand
TGGTGGATTTGGTGCTATAAAATGTCCATAAATGTCCATAAATGTCCTTTAACATCACCTAACCAACCAGTTCACCATCATTCAAAACGTGTAGCCCCATCAAGCATTCTTCACCACCATCTCAGAGCTTATTAGCCAGTATGAGACAGTATCATTAAGCACCAACCATCATTGACCATCATGTTCAGATACTACTAGCCAGCAACAACAAAACTTAAATCAAGCATGAGCCGTCATCAACCACTACTAACCAGGATAAAGTGAGCATCATTAACCATCTCAGCCATTGCGAACCAGTATTCTTGACGATCATCACTACCCAAGACTAGCCCAGCATGAACCATCATAAACCACCATGATCAGCCATCGCCAACCATCACACACCATCATCACCCCCTCAAGACTAGCAGTCAAAGCTCCATGACAATCCATTGCTTGGTCCTGATCGATACCCAAGACTAGCCTCACAGACCATCACCAACCATCATCAACCACCCAAGACTAGCCAACCATCAAGATACCAACAATTTGCCATGACTTGGCCCTGTTTCACGACTTATCCAACCAGTTTACAAACCATTTAACCGTCCGAAAGTCGTAGCAATCGCAGGTGTCGCCATCTCCCAACATGGGATATCCACCCTGCGTGGAGGGTCTGACAGTGCCGGATGGCGGCGTGTGCACTCCGCGCTGCGTGACAGGCTGATGGTGGGCCTCGCAGGGCCAAAACCATGGTGGATGGTATGGATGAATTATACAAGTTGTTAAAGTTGAGATAAAGTTGAGAGTTATTTTCCAATCATTAGCCACTTCAGTAGTTGTCCATGGTTCAATGGTGTTCGATCATGTTCGACAGTGGGGGATACTAAGCAACAAATAAAATAGGGATACACATGGATATACTGATCCTGAATCATGTGGAGATGTTCCCCAAAATCTTGGGTCCCTCACGTAAAGTCCTGCTGACAATGATCCTTTGGGGGATAGTTTGGGAGCTGGTTTAGGAGTAAATGGCATTTGCTTTAGTGCAAAGGCATGATCACCGAAATGAGGACGTCAGATTCATTCATAAATCCTGCATTGGATGGATTATTTTCAATAATCAATGATGACAATGGGACACGATGGGTATAAATGTAGTTGTCTAGGCAGTTTAAGTGACCAGCTGATGTGCTCACGGAGTCAAGGAGGTACTGCAAAATTTTGAAGTCAACATTCTTGATAGATACGGCAGCTGAATAAATGGCTGATAAATGGCTGAGATGTTGCCACACAACCAGGGCAACCCTTGGTACCCAATGGCTTCCTGCATAGCACAGAGGCTTCACGGCCTATGAGAACCAGCTGACCTGTACCAACGGCAACCTGAGCCTCGGGGGTTCCTTGGCTTGCGTGGTCAGGCTGGTACGAGGCGGGGGAGTTTGTTCTTCACTTGGGATATGACCGTGGTAAATGAGCCTAACAGGTGGCTTAGAACCCCTAACCAGGTGAGTTTCAACCCCACATGCCAATATAAGGTGGGTAGTAATTGGGATATCACCATGGTGAATGACCTTACAACCAAAGTGGTTTGTAACTACCAAATCTATGGTGAGCAAACAACTACTGAGTGGGGATGCACATCCGAGAATATGATGAATATTGAATACCGACCAGTACCGGTGAAGGGTGAATATAGACAACATGCGCGCACAGAATGCAGGGGAGTAATTACATGAAGTGATGACATGTGCTTTTATACCTACTGGGTGATACTGGGTGTATAACTTTTACTGATTTGTATACAAGAAAACATGTTGAAACATGACTCTGTTTGTAAGTTTGTGTTTGAACTCTTGCAGTCCACAACGTATACTCTTCAGATTCCATCGAAGACCCTTTTTGTTCCGTTGCTGTTTTCTATCAGAATAAATTATCATATCTTATCACAGCCCTGCCTTGCATTACATACATATTATATATATGCAATGTTATACCTGATACATCCTTTGCACACACACGCACACACACTTTTTTGGTCTTTTCGATACTGACACCAGTACTTTGAGGGCATCCAACCATGCCTCGCGCCTCAGGTGCCATCACCTGCCTGCCGGACTGTCTTGCACCTGTAGATATCCCAGATGCGGCAGCAGTTGCTTGTGAAGAAGGCTCGGACCTGGCTCTCGAAATGATATACCTTGGAGAAGTGCAAAGATGGAAACTCAATGGGCACCCTTCGGTAAACTAACCTGAAACTAAAAAGCCACCATATTTTTATAGGGAAACCCTGGGAAACCACTTAAAGTGGTGGATTTTCCATTGCCAGGTTAATTTACCCTAGGGTACCGTGAAATATCAGAATGAATTATTCTGATTATCAATATGTTGGGGATGCACTTGGGATATGCTGCTATGGTTTCTTCCATTGCTGGCGTCAAATGGGTAGAATGTCCCATTGTTCCTATTGACAAGAGAACTGTTGGTACCTCTTCTGACGGGTTATAGACAACCTAATCTATGTTTCGTAAGCGGCAAGTTTTCGGTCAGTCGTTATGAATTTACCTGTGCACTCTCAAGGAGCCACAAGCTCACAACTCAGTGGCAGCAAAAACTTATCATCTCTATGGTTTTGTGGAATTCTCTTGTTACTGTTAAGCTGTCAATTAAGCGAAATTTGTGTCAAAGGGTACGGTAGCAACCCTGACAAACAGTTCTTGCTCCTGAAATGCGGGCGCTTACCACCCCCCCAGGTTCGCAGTTTATGATACAGGTTCCAGAGTCGCATGGTTTCTTTGGTGATCATTACGACCTTTTTCTCGGTCAAAACAAATCAAGCGATTCGTGGAACCAGTGAACAAGTGCAGAACGAATTCGAGACTGCACATTTCTCATCGGTTTTGTGGAAATCTCATCCGCATCTTCCACATCTCCCGGGTCAACCCCATCCCCGCCTTAACCGCCCTGCCAGGTAGCACCATCCCGGAGGGGAGCCATTGCACCCCGACCTGCGCTGACGGTTGGGTGCCCGTGGACGGCACGCCGCTGCTGTGCCGCAACGGCCGGCTGCGAGGGAGCTTCAGCTGTCGGCTGATGCGCTGCACGATGCCCAGAGGGCCCTTCTCGGATGAGAACAACCAGGAGGGACCACCAGGAGGGCCCAGGGATAGTGAACTGGGAATGATGGGTTTATTGGTTGGTGGTTAAATGATGGGTAAATCATGATTAATGATGGTTTATGGTGGTGAATTGGTGGGTATGATGGTGGTTTAATGGCAAATAGTAGGGGATAACAAGCAACAAGAATGGTTAAACAACTACAAGTTGGTAATGATGGTGGTTATTGATGGTGGCTATATATATATATATATATGTATATATATATATAATGATGGCCATTGGTGGGTATGATGGTGGAGATGGTTGAGATAACGGTTAGTTTACTGGTTGGTGGTTTGATTGATATTCTTATATTGTGTTACTTTCCCTATGGTTGGTTGGTAAGCTGATATTTTTCATAGGGGTTGAAAGCACCGACCAGTTCATGATCGTTTATGATTGTGATTTGGTTGGTATATAGTTGATGGGTAAATTGATGGTTCTTGATGGGACAATTGTGTTCAATTGATTTTTGAACGATGGCTAATGGTTTTTGACAGAAAATATACTTCATAGTGCTTATGGATGCTTATGGCTGACTACACTAGAAATTCATGATGGTTGATAGTGGCCTTAGTGGATGATGGCGATTCAGGATCGCTTAAAAGATTTCATGATGATTGTTGCTGATGGTAAATGAATGTAAATGACAATTGGTCATGGTTGTTCATGACGGTATATGATGGCGAACGATGGTAAATGATGACGGTTGATGCTGGTTGATGATGGCTGATGCTGGTTGATGATAGTTGACGATGTTTGATGACGGCTCAACGTGATCGTCAATGACGGTAATTTATGGTAGTTGCTGATTTAGGATACTGGCAACGGATGGGTGCTGATGCAGGATGGTGGCGGATTATGCACAATGAACGATCATGGATAGTAAAGCTGGGTGATGGATTTGTGGGCATCGCTCTTAGTAATTAAGCTGGTTGTTGACCCAGGATGGTTATATATTCACACCGGAAAAAACGATTGTTATCCCAGGATGGAACCGTGATCCAGCCCTGTCTGAAGCTTCATCCTCCATCAACGTTACCCCTGAAAGATGATCTGCCATGATCTTTCATTGTTGGTTGTTTTACCCAAGCACCATTAAACGCTGCATGGTACCTCTATGAAACAAACATTCTGACGCATCTGAACATGACTGCAACGGACTTCACATCCAAAGGGATGAGCTATTCTATTACAAGAGGTTCAGAATGTTCTGCTGTTTTGATTTTGTTCTACAGGTCCTTATACATATATATATATAAATATTATGTAGATTTGTAAATAAATACGTAGATTTGAAAATATATCTTTCAAATAAATAAATTAATAGATTCACATTGCATAGAATTATGTATGAATTATATTTACAAATATTTTCAATTAGATACAAATTTTGCACCCTCCTTCGTTCGGCTCCAGCCGGGCGCAGGAAGTTCCCTTCGACAATTTGAAGGGCGCTCAGGCGTTGTGGAGCCAGCAGTTTCCGCCACCCAACTTGGACTATCCTGCAGAGGCCGCCCCGGGTGTCCAGGGCCATGGTGGGCAGACCGGCCCACCCCCAAGTGGACCTCTAAAAATGGTGCGTTTATCACCTACAAATCGCTGGTTTTTGACTAGAAAGGATTATTTAGTATTTGAATGTATGAGCTGATTTGGGGGTACTCCCATTTTGAGAAGCGACCAGATGTTGATCAATCAATAGGGAAACCTACCACTTATGAGGGTACACCATGGCTTTGAATACGGGGAGTGTTGAGCATCGCCAGCGGTAGCAAAATGGCGGTGGCTGGGTCAATTGAGGTACCCCGAATGGCCAGAGAGCCCCAAAATGACAGGTACTGAGTTCCGGGGATGTGAAGAGACTCATCGACAGTTGCTTAAGCGTTGGCTTTGTGGGCTTATCCGCATGCATTTGGTATCCCTCACGATAGCGACACTGGTTATGAGGGGCGCACCATGTCTCCATTCACCTATGTGAGCTCGTCCAAACACTTTTCCATAGACAATCAGTTTTGAGAGGATTGCACCATTGATGGACAGGCCTAGTTCTTGAACATTTCGGATCTGGATGCAAAATGGCACCAACAAATGATTGCACTTTGGATGATAATGAACGGAGATGACATATTCATTTACTATACTTAATCTTTTTAGTATATACTACTTGATTCCTCCCCATCAACCACCATACATGCGTTAACCGTTAGCCCACTGAAGCAGTGGTATCCCTCACACCTTGTTGCACGCGACAGGAGATTTGCGACTCGGCCTCGACGGCTTCAACCAATCGACGCGGGTGTAGCACCTGCTACAGCCCGCTACAGACCATCGAGGTTGCTGGCCGATCGGTTGGGTGTGGAGATTGACCCAGGGGAAGGGTACCCAAGTTGGGAAGGATTCATGATCGATGGGAAGATTTGGGAAGGATTCATTTATGATTGATGGATATTGATGTTGACCACAGGTCAATCATTACCACGGGGAACATGTTAATTGATGAAGCTTGTTGTTGATGACTGAGGATGGTTCACCTCCAAACTGGCCAAAATCAACTGCTAGATGGTTGACATATCAACAACGGGCTGAGGGTAATGTCAAAGTTGGCATGAATAAAGTGGGTGTCCTCATTTTCAAGGAAACCTCAGATTAGACATAATTTCCTATTCGTACTTTGAACAGTAAGCTGTTCGCTTACTAATCCTAATGCTTCCTCCCAAAAAAAATCCCAAAAAGATCGGAATACCCATGTAGATATGCAGTTTGATGAGTCGCTGTTGGTGTACCTCCCTAACTTGTTGTTTCTCCCTTGCTGACTATGTTCCAGGGACCATGCTTCCACTGGGTGTGGATTGCTGGATGCCCATGGGTGAAGTGGATTCCTGTTTGTGGACCATCTCATTGCGCTTTTCGACAGAGGCGGTTGTAGTATGCGTATTCGTATGTATTTGTAGTTGTTTGCTCTTGACAAAGGCGGTTGTCATAGCTAGTGAACGTGAAAGAACTGACAGGAACCAGATGCACGTTTTTTTTTTCCTGGCTTGTTGCTCACAAATGATTCCCAGAATCTTCTCAATGGTTATTGTACAGGTATATCATCATTAAGCAACATCCATGGTCAATCAATATCAACCAATCTCAACCATTCTTAACAAATTATCACATGTACCAATCAGCAACAAGAAGTACTTAGCAGTATAAATAAGTTTGAGAACCAGGATTCAGATGTATCTATTGATAAGTTCAACAACCAGTGATGTCTCTCCACAATCCGGGGACCTGACCAGGTGGCAGTTCCAAGTATCGACGGCCTTTCCCGGCTGCTGTTGGCCTTTGAAGGGCAAAGTGGACGGCATCTGGCTCTGGTCTTCGAGGAGAGGGCAGTGGTGGTGGTGCGCCAGGGGTGGAGATCGACAGGTGAAGTGGTGGTTGGAAGGGAGCGATTTGGAGCACCAGGGGTTTGAAGTTTTTGATCGGCTATGGGTCAATATCAATCACCAACAATATGGAAAACAACGATTAATGATAGGGCAGCCAGGGGTACGGGCTTTTGACCCATGGCCATATGGCACTAAATCTTGAGAGCTGGCAGGTGTACTAGAGGAGGTTTCGACAAGTGCAGCCGCATTCCTGTTTCCATCGCCGCTAATGTTGCCAGTATTATCAGTACTGTGTTGTTGCCATTCCGATAAAGAAGTATAATCAACCGTTATATACCCTTTTCGTTGTTCACAACAATCATCCGCCAATAGCAACCATACAATGAATCATACCTTTTCAATAGTCATCAACCAATCTACTCCCAAGTTTCCTTGTTCTTTGGTCATCCGTACCTTTCCTCAGCGCCAGGAAATCGTTGTCACTTGGACCAGCGACGAGGGCTTCAGCACCGTGGAAGAGCTGTCGGTGTTCCCGGAAGATTTCCAGTCGTTGGACGGGGAGGTCACGGAGGATCTGTGGCTACCAGCAGGCCCGGGGTGAGCGTACCCTACCAACCACCTCGCAAGCTTGTGGAGCGATGGTTTGTTTTGTTGGAGCGCCCGTTGTTGGAAGATAAGCCCATCCCATCCCCGTATGGGAAATCACCACCTATGCATGAACTGATGGTGTTTTTTTGCTGGATTTACTATGATAGTTGGCTATTCTTGGTTATTGTTGCTTTAGTTTTTTAAAAGCCCTATTTTGGCCATTCATCTGCAGCTGGATCAGAGAATGACTATAAGTGACTATTCATTATCCAATTAGTTGGTTACATAGCAACCAGCACCACTGTTGATAAACAAATAGATCAATAGCCTCATCAATCAACAGCAGATGTGGCCCAGGTGAGGCACCTGCTGGTAAGCCATGACCAACTAGATGGTACTTCAAGCATTGGAATTTGGGGCCCACGACCATTCCACTGACCAAAAATTGGTGATGTTGTTATATGTTATTCACATCGCAACACTTAGGTACCAGTGACTGGTCACTTGGGGGATATGTATGGTCAAGCGATTTCGACATTCAAATCCTCAATTGTTGTCCAGTTTTCTTGGAAATCGATTTGAGAAACGATCAGGCCGCTCGACTCCGAATCTTTTTCTATAAAGAGTCAAGGATCAAAGGATGTCAAAGGTCTGAAGTTCAATGAAGAATTGGATCCTGTACCCTTTATCCTTCATTTACCCTTCACCTTCGAAGGAAAGTGCTTTCCAGATCTTTCCAGCAGATTTTGAAAGGTCAACCTACCTGGGTCTCAGCACCGGGGATAGCCCAGCACGGGGCTCCTGGGTTGAAGCACCTGAGTCATCCTGAGCCAATGGTACGGCGCAGCGCACCTAACGGTTGCAACGGACTCATCAACAGCACCAGCAAGGTGTGCGAAGCTCTCAGTTGGTTCTAGCATGCCAGTTGTGGTAGAGATATGTAGATAGAATTTCAGGGAACTGGCTTAGCTATCCTCAAGTGGCTTAGTTGCCTTAGTTGCGTAGATTCATTTTGTTGGTGGCTCATCCAAAAGGATGATGAATGTCGATGTCACCCCGTAGTTTCGCTGTTTGGGGATATCGCCAGGTCATTCATCGCTTATTGCTTTAGAGGTGTAGGGCACCAACAACTAGTTGTAGATGACCAAACAAGCGAGTTGTAGATCCATTGGTGATAAAAAACTAGGGTTATTCAACTAGGGTTGTTCAACTATGACTATGACTGCGATCAAAAGCGCTGATGCTGTAGTTGTTGATTGTTGATCCCATGGTTGGGTAGACCTTTTGTTCATCGTCTTGGTGTGTTCACGACAGGGAGACCCAAGGTGATAAACAAACAATCAAATTGGTTGATTGACCTTCCCATTGACATTTGTCCTTGTTTAGTTCGTTGGAGTACCCATAAATTGTGTGTTTCTATACCCGTTGAGATGCCACGCATTTGTTGCATAACATGCCCATCATTCACCTGTCATATTTTGTCATGACCAAAATAACACCGGTGTGCCCGACATTACGACCCAATGACAAGTGTTGGTTGGTGAGCATACTCAATAGTGGTTGCTTAGCATGCACAGTATTAGTGGTTAATACCAAACCAACCGATTGTTGACATGCTCAGTATTCTTAGCTAGCAGCCACTATCAAGCATCACTGAGCATCGTTGATCATCAGGTAATCATCAATTAATCACCATGAACCATCAATCAACCACCATTAATGAACCACCATAAACCATAATCTACCGCCTGACATTCGCCCATCATTCGCCATACTTCACCACGATTTGCCCAGCAGTTGGCCACGGTTCAGGCACCAAGTTGACCCATCTCTTCGTGAACGACTGGGGACAGCTGGACTCGGGTCCAGCAACTCGGAAAAGCTGCTGGGGTTTTTGGGCGCTGGGGTTGGATAATGGTTAAAGGCTGGGGGAGTTCCATCAGCCAACTAAAGTGGATTCTTAGTTGCTTATGCTATGTATGATTAAGCAACTAGTAGTTGATGATGAGGATGGATATTGTTGGATAATGAGGCTTACACGATTAGGCCATTATCGTTTATAAAGCAATTTGATGATTGCAATGGCTTATCAAGTTGGATAGTTGTTGATCGCTATCTAATATGTTGATTGCCACCGTCTCTTTGTTCATAATCAGCCAAATCATTACGGGATTCTGATTCATTATATATAATTAAGCATTCAAGCCATTAAATCATTTTGATAATTCATTATCTAATTTTGTGATTGTACTGGCTTCTCAAGTTGGATCATGATGGAAATGGTTGATTACTATGTAATAATTTGGTGGCTCACAACAGATTCCATGTAGAGTCTCAATTGCTGATGAAACAGCAACTATTCGGCTGACCAGGAATGCTAATAAGCTCATTAATCAGGAATTCTTAAATGAGGCTATTTCAATTTCCAATCTGTTTATCTAGAACCAGCTTATTAGATCAAAGTTTATTTGACCCTCATCAATCTAACAAGTTTATTGAATACTTCTAGTGGAATGACCAGCATCAACCGCCTTGGGAGGCAATCAGGTTCGGTACTCAGCGGTCGCAATCTCCCAAAAGCTGGAAGGTCCTATTCACTGTGGTTGGTTCTGCCATAGGGGACCACCAAAATGGTTAGATCAATGGTTTACAAAGGATGATTTGGGGGTACCCCCATTTTGAGAAACACCCAAATATCTCCAGTCACAGCCAGTTTCAGATGATCAATTTGAGTGATTTGAGGGCCCCCCAATTTGAGACCCGTATCAATATATCAATACCACTAGTCACCCATCAATCTTCACCATTGTCCAGCTTGGTGAGTCTGAAAAACCTTCTCACTCAACCTTTACGCCAGTATGAACCATTCTCAGCCTCTAAAATCATCCACTTACATCGTCAACTATCAACCATTCGAAATCACAAACTAATCAACCACTCGAAACCTTCCAAATCATCAACTTAACCATTAACCCCGAAGTTGATGAGCTGCCATGCTTACTAAATATCTAGTCACCATCCACTGAAGTTGTTCGACATCACCATACATGAGTTAATCACCAACCAACTTATGAACTACACATCCTCCTCCTCCTCCTCATCATCATCATCATCATCATCATCATCATCATCATCCTCATCATCCTCCTCATCATCATCCTCCTCCTCATCATCATCAACAACCATCATATTCCCCTGTTTTTGGTTCTCATCTTTCGTGTTGTTGGTTATTAAGTTATAATCCCCTGAATCGTTAGCCATGACTCCACCATCACTTGACCCAGCCTGGCGCGCCCAGGACCCCAGCCTGGCCGTGAGCGGTTTGGAGCCCGTCTACAGCGTGGCGGCGCTACGGACCTTGGCCAAGCCCAACGGCGCCTCTGCGATGAGCCTGCGCATGGTGCCGTGGCGGAGACTCAGATTGCGCATGTTTCTATGTAGTTGGTATGAATAGATGGTTAGTTTCTATTTGGCCACTGTAGATAGATGGTTAATAGTGGATTTATAGGGGATTATGAGGAGTATAGTGGCGCATTCTGTATTTAGTAGCTTTATAGGGGATTCTAAGGATTTCTAATAGGGATGAATGATAGATTGCGCATGGCAGTTTCTCAAGCCAGAGAGCCAGAGAGCCCCAAAAATGGCTGGTTCATCACTAAACATGGTTGATATTACTATAAATGGTCAATGGTTAATGTGGGTGTTTCTGAAAATAATCATCCCCAGTCATAGTTTGTTTCAGGTGATCAACGTATAAGTGATTTTAGGGGTCCCCCAATTTGAGAAACACCCATATTGCACATGACTCTGTAAGTCTGCTATGTGTATATTAATGAGCTATGACATTTTGATAGAATTCTCACATGTGTCTATAGAATCAATCATATGTATTGAACATGTATTGTGGTTTTTATTCAATCTAATGTTCAAACGCACGAGTCATATACTCTCTTGTGTATAGATGCTTATGTTGTCGCAAGGGAACACTTATTTTTTTATATGCATAGCACCTCCTATGGTTGGTTGTTCTCCCAGCTATGGTTGGTTACAACCGATGTTTGTTCATACGTATGTCATGCTGACGCTTGCTCCTTCAAGCTTTTCAATCTCATCTCCCTGACAATCATCCATCATTGTTGGACACCCACCACCATTCTTGGTCTACAAGCACCATCCAGGAGATCTCCCAACATTTTTGCAAGAAATTGGCTATACCATCATCATCCCCAAGTGCTACCCCCGTTCATCCACAGAGTGGTAACCCTTGTTGCAGGTGGGAGCTTTGATTCGCCATTCGCCATTCAACAAGCACTGTTCTATCTACCAGAATCGCTTGGTAGTTACCCAAGTTCGTCAACGAATCTTGGTGGCGCCTGGGGACCGCAGCTTAGGCCCCGGCCGTGCCATGACTGCCAGGTCTTCAAATACACCGTGCCCGGCTGCCGCCTCGGCACCCGTGGGAGCGTGGCCATGGCTCTGGCCCTGCAGAGTTTGGTCGTGGACGTCACGCGCTGCGGAGCAGGCCGTGGGGTCGAGCCACCAAGCAGGACCAACCAGGACCAATCAATAGGTGTTTCTCAAGTCATAGGGGACCCCTACTTATCATTTAGATGTTTTTATTTGGTATTTATAGTAGTAAACCAGTCATAACTTGAGGGGTTCCCTATGACTTGAGAACGTCAGAATGGGCCTCCCAACTGCTCAGACAAGGGCCTGGGTCATTGCCAATGATCCCAAGGTGATGGTTATCATGCCAACAGATGAGTGCCTAATTTGGTCACAGCTTTGGGGGTGGTTTCACCACGGCCGGACCTGGGGAACTGTTGGGTGAATTGAAACGGATTTTTTTTGGTGAACAAAAATGCTGAAATCATCCGATATCAAATGGTGGGGGTTGGGACATTGGTGGCTGTCCATTGCAAATGTCGAGTTGAACCAGGCAGTGATTGTTGCACAAAGCCTGTTGATGCTTACGTCTCCATGTGACGGTCCAAACCAGTCACCAATCATCATTACATTGAGTATTCACTGACCATCACATCCTCGCAGTTGGTTACATCATTGTGATTGTTGGTCATTATCAGTCACGCCATCATCCACCACTAATCGTAATCAAACATCAGCCATCACTTCGCCACCAAACATCAACCATCACTTATCCACCATCAACTACCATAAGCCGCCACAAGCAGCAAAAACACCGTCAACTGCCACCAACCACCATTCACCAAGCCACATTTTCCTGTGTCGAGCATGTCAGGTGATGTGAGCACCTGCAACGTGACCTGCTCGTCTTTCGCATCAGGGCAAGCCACGGTGGAGTGCCTAGAGGACGGCGGAACCTTTACATTTACAGGCGAGCAACCGGTAAAGGTCCAGTGGTTGATGAAGCCGAGGTGTGAGCATGGCAACCATGGTTGCCACACGAAATCTTGTGATGCCATGGAAAGATATGGTAGATCCATCTTTATGCTTGGGTTCTACCTTGGTATTTTTTTTGGTCCACGTTGGTTTTGATTGGCTTGACTAGCAAGAACATAAAGAATGATGTGGTAGCACCACATGGCAGCTGACTGGCGATGTAGCCAAACAACACCAGAGGTTGGTCGGTATGCTGGGATTCCCGAACGTGATGGATGAAAAGGAGCACATGTTCCAGGTAAGTTTAAACCAGCTGCCAACATCAATCATCATTGTTATTTGTGGTATTCCCAGTTAGTGTTGGCTCGCATTTGTTGTTGTGCTTGTTGACAGCTATTCATGGACATAAGATGACATATAAACCATAGCTTATTCCTGACGATAAATCCATAATTCTTGGTCAAAAAACGCTAATCATCAAGAGCTGTTCCTTGCTCCATCAGGTTGCTCTGCCAATTGCGCCGCGCTGCCTGCCTACAACCCTGCGACCAATCTCGATGGTGTGCTGGGTGCAGCGGAAGTGAGTTGCGCGCAGGGCAGCTACGTTTTGCATGGCGAAGTGTGCACCCCTGTGTGTGAGCAGGACCGGAGAGCAGCCTGTGATCGTCAACTGCAGCCTGCTTGTTGATTGATGGGGATAGTTTATTTGAAGTTCTTTCTGGTTAATGATTCTATGGGATTTTAGTTGTTGATGGTTTTCTTAAGTAACAGCTGTTCAACGATTATAAGTGATTCTGGTTGTTTATTGGAATTGCTGGTTGATGAAGCTGAATCGCATAGAATCAATTTGCAATTGATGGTTGTTGATTGTTTGTCTTTGTCGTTAGCGATGCAGCCAACCTCTAAATCAGGAGACACCATGGTTCTGTAAACACTGCTGACGGTTGGCTAACCTCTGTGCCCCCTACAATGGTAACCGGTTATGATATTGTGAGGAGTCGACGGTTACAAGCTGTTACAAGAACAGGTAGATGGCTAGGACAATTCTCAATGCGATAGCATCAACAGTTCTAAGCTGTTATCACAGATATGCGTATGTAGCGTTATCATAATGTTTGCTACAGGATATGAAGCCTATGCAACTACTACAAACCACCCCACCTGAGTCCATCATCAAGCACAGCGCGGTACTCCATCGTTATGTTGGTACGCCACCAAGGGCTGGTTGAATTGCCTGGTAGTTTCCCTACAAGGTGGGCCCCCTTAGTTAGCTAAGTTGGCGAACATAACCAGGGCAACTGCCAGGCAAATGGTAGATGTACTGTAAGTAGCTTGTCAAATGGCGAATCTTAATCAACTCAAAACTTTGTACTATAATCATTCTCAACCAAAAGCCATTCAATGTCAAATGGTATAACTATAAAACCACTATAGTCAACTGGCAGATATCATTACAGTCATGGGGTCCCACCCTGTGCTTTGTGCACCAAACCTACCAACCCCAAATGGCGGACCTGGTAGCTGCCGGTGTCCCACCTCCCAGGGCCTGATGTCCGACGTGACGGAGCTGCAGTGCAACGACTCGGCCTTCCTTCCGTCCACCTTCGCCTGCGTGGCAACGTGCAGTCCGCCCAACGGAGGGCTCCTGGTGCCTTGATGGCGGACATGGCTAGGGAGATATGAAATTTGTAGATGTTACATGGGGTTACCACTATCTAGTGATTCCCAAATGCAACTCACCAACTTGCTATCCTGATGGCTTGATGTAAACCCCGGATTTATACATTCCGTGGGTATATGGATTGGGGGAGTACCATGGCTGAATGGGAAACCAAGGCGAACTTGGAGGATACCCCCTATTCATCAACCAGGGGTTTATCATTCCAAGGTTGGTATTGCAATGGTCATTCAGGCCACATTAGTCCATATTGCTGTTATAGATCTCATACATGTTCACAGATGTAGGCAGATATCGATGTTTTGAGTTGGTTATTCATTTTAAGCATGGATCATTCAAGCCATATTGCTCTTGTAGGCGTCAAACATGTTGACTGATAAAGATGTTTTGAGCTGGCTATTCACAGAAATCGCTGGGTCCTTTGGTTGGATTGCCGTGGGCTTACCAGAGACGCCATCAGGCGGCATCGCCTCCTTGCGAAGAGATGAATTTGCAGCAAGTGCTGCGGACATGCCATGCGCAGTGTCAACCAGGTGCTGGGGTGCCAGGGTGTGATGTCAGTGGGATCCCAGTGGTGAAGTTGGGCGACGTTGACCAAGGCCAAATGGATGGAGGAAACTGAGGAAACCACATTTTTTTGCAAGGTTCAAGATCACAGAAAGCAGCCACTTTATGTGGCGAACCAAGGGAAATCAGTTCGTTCATTTTGGGGGTGAGGTCCTCAGCAGGATATAGGGGTAATTAACTACACCGAAAAGGCGCATTCGTGAACATTCCAAGGGTGACCTCTGACCCCCCGTCACGTTTCAGCGGGTGGGACCATGCACTGAGAGGATGTTCCCGAACAGTCGATGACATGTTGCACTTCTATGTTTTTTCTAAAACCATTCCTACATGGATTTCCCAAAAATTGATAGCTCATGTCACATGACAAAATATCGATGGTAGTTCCTATTCAGTTCTTGTTCGTGCCTTGCCTTTGGTGCTGGCGCCCCTGATTCTTAGCGTGTCAAGAGTTGCTGCTGGGGCGCGAGGCTACCGACCGCGCTGGCTGGAGACGGAAGCCGACCCGGTGGCTCGGAGTTGGATCTGGGTTTTGGTGAATATGGGTGAGAAATGGTGAGAATATTGGTCAATGGATGTTACTGGTAGATCCATATTACTAAACCCTACATTTGCTGGTTCATTTCTAGTTACTTTTGATGATAAATTGCCAATCATTTATGGATATCAATGGTTAAGCTCGTGGTGGTGTATGGAGAAAAGGATCTACCGTTAGCCGTTGATGATAATAGTCCACGATCAACTAACGGGGGTTGTCAGGGGTGAAGGACGGTGGTTGAAGGGTAAGGATGCTTGATTACAGCGTGGTTGGTTGGCAACATTTCTATAAATGAGAATGTTTGTCAACTTTTAATGACAATTGGTGATGGTCCATGATGGTGGATAACCAACAGCAACAATGAAGTGGGATTTGATCAGACTGATCGGACATACTCAACAAGAATCTGTTTTGGGACTCTACATATCCAATTGTTTTTTTCAAGTCTATTTGGGAGACCAGGTTGAAGTGATTAGATTTTTGTCGGTGGGGTTAGACCATCAATTCAATCAGACTTGGGCACCCCCAGCACCCGTGTTCCGTCACCTAAAAATGCCTACCTATTGACTATTGCAACTGCGGGTCGCCAGAAAATTGCGATTTTTGCCCAACTCCCTGCATGGAACTTCGTTGGTTTCCCTGCGAGGACTCCTACATGATATGCACGGATTGCCCCCCAACCCAACGAGGATCTCATGAAGATACAATCCACATGGCTAGATGAAGCTCCCAAGAAGGGCAATTATTTGATGCTAGGATACCTCTGGGCGTGGATCAGAGGCCAATTGGTATATATCCTTAAAACATCCCCAGCACTGCTGGAGCAATTCCTTGTTCACAAGTTACATCTCTCATAAGACAACCACCACCATGATTCTTATACCTCTACGAAACTAGCATCAACTACTTGGCTGATGATCCGAAGAGTCATTAGGCATTCGGAACCATGCTTAGTTGCGCCAGTTGTAACCCACAGAGTTAGGCACTGGTAACCATCCTTAGTTCAGCCAGCTGTAAATGGTACCCACCAAAATGGTAGTTGCATTCACCATGGTTCCCTTCACCACTGGGATGATCATCCAGCCGTAGATCCCAACTGAACCTGGCCGCCAGCCTTCAGGTTTCGCCTCCTGAGCTGGTCCTCACCTGCCATGCTGGCGAACTGCACCCGGTGAGCGCCTTCGAATGTCAACCGATCTGGTTGGAGATGCTGACCATGCCGAGCTCCAACCCTCGCTGGACGGGCTTCATGCTGCCGGCCAATGAGGCGAAGCAACGGAAGTCGTGTGGGTGAATGACGAGCAGCATCCCGCAGCGCAGAATTTTTTCTTGCTGCTTATGGTCCCACTATGGTTGTTTACAGGTTTACAGGTTAATTATATTTTACATGTTTACAGTTTAGATGAAACAGTCAATCATGGTTCCTTGGACCTTATTCAATTGAAAGCATTGGATTGGATGCAGATCTCTTTTTTTTTTGGCGAGCAAATTGTGTTGCTAAGTCCAGAGAAGTGGCCACTGGACACTTCCAGTCACTGGTAAGCACAACAGCTCTTTCATGGTTCTGTTTTTGGTAGAGGCCAAAAGACTTTTGGGGGAAAAACAACTTGTGAGTTCTTGATTTGCAAGAGGCTAAAAGGCGTTCAAGGAGGTCTGAATACTACGCATGGACGAGCCACACATGTTGAAGTCAAGATTTGTACTGGGTGGTCTTGGTGTTTAGCTCGGGAATACCTGCAGGTTTCTGGTTGCCAAAGGTTTCACAATTTATCAGATACTACATATTCACCCACTATCTCAAATTACCACCCAATCATGTCGCAGCAATGGCATGCTAATGGCACGGTTGCATTCCGAGAATCAGTTCATTTTAGTGCTCGTGTAGCTATCGGCCACCAGGGTCTGTAGCCAACATTCACCACCCTATAGAAAACCCTGAAGTGCATCATTCCCTGGGTTTTCCAATAAGAATGGTGATTTTCCATTGCCAGGTTAGTTCACCAGAGGTCATTCCTTACCAAACCAAGGATTCTGGTGGAGGGTAAGCCGTTAGTAACCACCGTTCACCACCGTTCACCATTTTTGTTTACCATCGTTCAGGCACTATTGTTGGCTGTTTTCACCAGTATAAACCATTGTTGACCATGCCTGTTGGCATGGCTATCACTCACCATTATCAAGCACTAGTGTTCCCCGGTATTCACCACCAGTACTGATTCAGTGGTGAATCACTATCATCAATTACTATGAATTAACTATCATTACTTAGCATGATTTTGTATTCTGAAACAGTATCATACTAACTGGGAATACCATATAGCGATACTATCATTATGAATTAACTGGGATCATCCTTTAATTTCAATTGATAGTATCATAAAATATCCTGTAGTCATTGTGAATTCATTGTGCTATTTCGAAATATGACAACTATCCCACTATCATCATCAATCATCACACTGGGATCTGGTGGAAAGTGCTTTTCCATGTCTCAGGTGTCATGGGTCTTGCTCCGGAGCACGGCGGATCCCGAGTTCCGCAGCGTGATGGATGGCTTTTTGCTGGAGTGGCAAGGCCATGGCTCCAGGGAGCAACGAAAAATGATAGTGGTGCTTTGATGTGTGGCGGAGGTTGTCTCTGACCTGTTGGCTTTGGCTGCACGGTCTGTTTCACTTAAGTCAATTCGCTTGCCATCCTTTTGGTAGAATGTGCCAGAGAGGGTTCTTTGAAGTGTATCCACTAGAGCTATGCCATGTGTTCGAGCAATATTTCGAGATGCCTTCAGAGCTAAAATTCTTGTTATTGTACAAATCGCAGCATATGCACATCGCAAGTACAGTACTCATCACACCACTACCGTTGTTAGTCCTCCAACCATTTTGTCGGGTGGCAATGGCCATCACCACTCCGGAGCCCATCACACGAACGTCGCAGCAGGAGATGACTCGGAATCTTTGGGTCTTCGCGCCGTGAATTTTTCGGCGGAAGCCCAAGATGCCGTGGCTCTGTGGTCGGGCGCTTCACTGCTGGTCATCACCACACGGCTTCGGCAGAGCACGGCTTCGGGTCAGGGCTGTGCTGCGGTGTTGATGGCCGAACCCACAACGGTGGAAGATGTGGAACAGATGGTGGAAGTGCAGCAGCTGGGAGTCGAAGGCGGTGAGATTTGGGGTGCGTGTAGCGTGAAATCGTTGGAACATGATTATACTCAGGAGGAAAGCGCTCTTTTTGGGATACTCCGTTGGATAGAAAGGGAGTAACTTTTTGGGTTGCAGAGATGGTGGAGGGCAGCAAACGATTGCCATCCATGGTATTTTGTTTTGCCAGCCCAACTTGAATCCAAGCAGTGATTGTTGGTAATTTCCGCCGTTGGTGGCCATTATCAACCTCTTGTGGTCATATCATAACTTGCCATCATCATCATCATCATCATCATCATCATCATCATCATCATCATCATCATCACATCATCATCATCATCATCATCATCATCATCATCATCATCATCATCATCACCATCATCACCATCATCACCATCATCACCATCATCACTATCATCCCTTCTGAACAATTGTTTTGCCGGTTACATATTAACCTTTTCTTGGCCTTTGCTTACATTCTTGAATTCCCCTAGTAAATTACTGAACATTTCCTGGTTGACTTGCGCGTATTTTTCATAGGGGTGGCTCAGCCACCAGCCAGATTATGTTGGCCACCTTGGACTGAGCACTACCATCACCAGCAGGGCACCACTTGGTGGTCTCAAAGCGGTGGATCATCGCCACAGTACCAACGAACCCGGCACCAGATCTGGCCGGCAAGGTAACTACAGCTGGAAAAAGCTGGGGTTGGTTGGGAATATCATGGTTTACAGGTCTTTTGGGGGGTTACTGTACTTTGTACTCCCAACTTTAGAATCATCACTTCGATGGGGGATATCCCAATGAATGGAAAAGCCAGTTTGTCCTGGTGCGAACATGCGTGGGTTTTCATCAGAACCGAATTTTCTCGTTGGATCCCCACAAAACAAAACTGTGAACCGCGCATTGGATGGCACTGCTTTGACGTAATTCCTTTAAAAAGACCTGGTGGATGATCAGAATACCTGGTTGCCCGCTGTCAACATGCTCAAAAACCACCATCACACCAGCGTATCGATACAGGAATCGGTGGATCCTGGACCTTGAGATCACCCATAGGTCAACTTATCCCAGCTCGCCGCAGCCGGTGACACCAAGGCATCTTCCCCTAGTGGAACTGCCGGGCCCTTTGCGTGTCCTGGGCACGTCGTCCTCCCTGGTGCTGCTGGCACCGGGCGTGCCGGGACGGGGAGCTCCGGGTTCAATGGGCGCATGCAGCAGTGAGGTGAGCTGGGGCAGGTGAGTTGAAGCCTTCACCGATGGTTCAGCCATTGTTCAGGGTGAAGAATGGTGGACTTCATCCATGGTAGATCATTTTTCATTGGTAGGTTTGTTGCTCTAAATGGTCAATTAACTGGATGATTTGGGGGGTCCACTATATTAAGAAACCACTTCATTAACGATGTAACCATAGTTGATGATAGTTGATCAACACGGATAGTGAACAATGGTAGATGAAATATGTTGTTTTTTCTTAGACATGGTATTTACAGGTGTGTTGCTACAAATGATCAATGATGGATGATTGGTACCCTCTTTTAAGAAACCACCATATCAATGATGCAACCATAGTTGATGATGCTTCATGAACAAACACAGTGAACAATATGCGAGTGGTAGAATAATGGTAGGCAATGTTCAATTAATTGAAGTAATTGAAGTGTTCATTCTTCATTAATGGCAGATCATATAACTAACACTTAACCAACCTAGAACTGAAGGGTTATCATGAATCTCAATGATACAGAGTTAAAATCGAATCTTGACCAATTTAGAACTAGGGGGTACCACTCTGTAGTTTAACCATGAAAGAATACATGAAACAATCCGAAACATCAGCGAACTTAGAAGGCACCAAACTAGAACCAACCAACTTAGAACTAGGGGGGTTTCATGTAGGTTGATCATGAAACAACAGCCGCAGCCCCAAAAGATCTGCATCTGCGAGAGGCGAACATCAGTGAAGTCGCCGAGCTGCCTGCGGTGTATCTCTGGGATGGTCAGCGCTTTGAGGAGAGGGTGGTGGACATCCCAGCGCCAAAATGGTGAGTTGGAGCACCCAGAGGTCCCGAAGTTTTGGGATGACATGGTTGATATATGGTTGATATGTAGGGGTTTCTCAAAATAGGGGACCCCAAAATGGTTGGTTTATTACTATAAATGGTCAATATTGGATGATTTAGGGGTACCGCTATTTTGAGAAACAACCATATGACTGATATATATATAATATATAATATATATATATATATACGGTGGATATATGTTGATATTGGTTCCCAAACCGAGGGTCGCACTGCAATAGATATTTTGTGGAGAACTGTGGAGAACTTTTTTTGGGGCTAAATCGCTGCAGCGACCAGGACATTTTTGACGTTGCTTCGTCAGTTTGAGTCCTGGTCAGTTCAACATGGTTCGCGCCACTTTTTTCCAAGAAGATACTTGGTTGGTGGCTTTAAATATGTATTGTTTTCCGCAGTATGAAAAATGGTTGGTTGGTTGACAAGCTCAACCAGCCAGATACACATTCTCGGCCCTCGCCTTTTCTATCCTTCTTGGGTCCTGCTCCTCGAGCTTGAGATCCAGACCCTCAGCAGATCATCAGTAGTGGACTTCGAAGAATGCCGCCAGTAGTTTCTTCGATTGATTGCTATCTGGGAACAACCAGAAATAGCTGTGGTTCTTCCCCTTTGAACATTTCATTCGGTTTTTTTGCCCAAACTGCAAACCATTTTCAATTCTCTCTCGTCAATGGGGGAAATAGAATCAGACATGACAGTTTTTCCATTTGCAGGTGAAGCTAGAAGAGAGAAATCCAGTGTTTACCATCAACCACTAGCAGGACTGTCCATTGAAATAGCCCCTAGACTGACCGGCAAAATGTGGAGTCACAGTGGTTTGAGGCGGTATGAAGGATAGATTCTGTTTCAAATGGAGCTTTCTCAAGTCATAGGGAAGCCCATAAAATGGCTGACTTATTACTATAAATGATGAATGACTTGGAAGATTTGGGGGTGCCCCTATTTGAAGAAACTACCATATTAATGGTATAACCATACGTTTAATGTTTAACCACTATAGATGGTGACTTGGAAAATTTGGGGGTACCGCCTACTTTGATAGACCACTAAATAATGTTTCATTTTTGTTATTGCTTGAGAAACCAGTAGCGATATTCGCCCACAAATTACCGCTACAGACCATCAACCAGGACTGACGGTCATTCACAATTGTATTATGAAGCATTGTTGCCCATTAACAAGCAGTATTGGCCACTGGTAAATTTAGCCCATTAATAAGAATTGCCGTATCGGCCACATTTTTTACTTATTAATATGTAAAACTTGCTATTGCAGCTGTTGTCATTGTCTATTGATATCCATTATCCATGAACAACCAGATTTTGACAACCGTTAGTATACAGTCATTTATGCCCATCATTAGCGAGGCATATCCATTGATGGTGCTAAGAACAAAATCAAGCATAATATTCAACATAGTGTAGCCATTCACCATCTACGATCAACCATCACAACAGCCATTAAGAACCATTATCAGCGATTAATAAGCATTCTTGTTCAACATCAAACATCATATCACCATGGCCATTCACCTTCCGCAGACGTCTCGTTATTGCAACCGCTTGTAGTGGGACTGGATTTCCCGGCCCCAGGAGTTTCAACGTTTGGACTATGGCGCCACGGTACTCGAAGCCTTTGTTTTTGGAGAGCAGCTGCTGGTTTTTGCAGCAGGTTTGGATGGGTTTGGATGCGCTGGGAGAAAGAATCGCGGTTGATAACTATGACTGGGGCTTCTCAAAATAGGGACCTGCAAAAGATGGTTGGTTTATCACTATCCTTTCTTTTGAGAAGCCACCGAATAGTTATACCCAACGGTGACTGGCCGGTGACTGCATGTTAATCATTGTTGTCATAGTGCTTGTTGATGGTTTATCATGGTCAAAGATAAGTGTTGTGAAAGTAATTAAAGATAGTGAATGATTGCCATGATGGTAGTTATCATGGGTAGACCTGATGATAATGGCGGTTGACAGTCATGTTTGTTGTTTCTCACACATACTCGTGGCCAGTCATGATTAATACTGGTGAATTCTAGGGTCAACCCTCAAATCACCATTTAGAGTCATCTTGTGCCAAGAGGGAGCCAGGGATACGTCCTTTCGAAAGGGTTCCGCGATATGGACCTACCTGAGGCTTGTTGGGACACCCCTTGGTCAGAACTTTAGAACCTGCAACCTAGCTTTGAAACCCTACAAACCAAGGTGTCACTTTTTTTGTGATGTTATCTGTCAACTTATCTACCTGGTCATGTCAAGCGACGACTGCCCCCCGAGTTGGAGGTATTCCTACCCACATGCCTTGATAAATTTGGAGGTTTGGCAACTCAATCCGGTATGGTCTGGTTTTGCACCCCACCGTGTGCTTCCAAATTGGTTTCCATTACAAATCTGAAGTCGAAGTAGATTTGTGTGTTCATGAGTTCCGCACTCCTAAACGTGGTGGCTTGGATTCTCATGGCCACGCATGCACCAAGCGCTCTATGATTTGCGATGATCAGTACGTCTCATTCATTCTGATGCCCTGCTACTACAGTTGCTGCTGACCATGATTAGCCATGGCCAGAGGCCAAGATGAAGCGCGCATCTACAGCAGAGCTCTCTCTGCAGATGACTCGTTCCAGCTGCAGAACTCCAGTGGAGATTTGCAGGGTATCCTAGCAGCGGAGTGGCTAGGGTGTCGCGATGATCCGGGCTTCCTGGATGCAGCTCGAAGAGCCTTGGCCGCGGTGAATTATTTCCCAGACTAAATCAGGGCTTCTAGGAGCGTGTAGTGATGGGGAAGGGAGAGGTGGATGATGAACCAGTGAAAAAGCAGAGCCATTCTCCATTTCATCCAACGAAGTCTCCATGAAGCCCTGATCCCATGTTCCACTTCCCATCTCAGTTCCCACGACTTCAAACCCCATGCAACCACCGAGCCCCTTGGCATCGCTGTCGTGTCTCAGGACTGCCATGTTGGCAGCTGAGCCCTGCAGATTGTTCGAAGGCCTTGGTGCAGCGCTTCTGTGGAGCTCTCTGTGGTTGTCCTCACGGCGATGCCCTGCTGGCCGTGGGCTTCCAGCAACGCCTGGCTGTGCTCAGCGTGGAGGGACTCACCGAGGTGGAGCCACCGGCGTCAGGGGCATAGGTGGAACGGTGATCATAGGGGAGCTGAGTAACCAGGCGACCATGGTATTGGCCAACCAGTCAAGCAATCAATCTTAGGCTAGGAGCAAGCAATCATAGAGGGGTGTCGCGGTAGAACTTGATCGTAGGGTTGTTGTTGCTGTAATTTTCCGCCAACCGTTTCACAAGCCAACCACCAATTTGTGCACTACCACAACTATGTTTTCCCAATAGCTTTTCTCTTCAGTGCTTCATTTTGCCAAGCAATATCCCAGTTCAACCCTTTCCACCAACGCAGTTTTGCCAATCAGCTTCCAACCAATAATCATCAATAACCACTAATCACCTCATAATCAACCACCAATCAATACCAAAAGTACCACCCACCAATCAACACCAAAACCACCAACCATCAATCAACACCAACCACCTGACACCTCTGGTTTCCCACCCACCAGGTGGCTTCCCACCTTTCCGCTTCCCCTGTGGTGCACCTGGCGGCCCTCTACGCGCCCGCGCTGGCCGAGCACTTCCTGGTGGCCGCCGGTGACGGAGGCAGCGGTGTCTTCGCCTGGCGTGGCGGGCGCCTGCGACACGTCCAGCAGCTGCCGGGGGGCGCGGCCCTGCCGCTGGCTGCAGAGAATGTGACGCTGATGATGACCGCAGGTGGCACCCTGGGGAGAGGTGTTGGCTGGGGAGTCTGGTGTTTTTGCTGGGGAATCTGGTGGTCAACTGGTTGACTGGTTGATGTTGGTGGTGGTGAAGTTGAAACGGTTGAGATGACTGGTGAATTGCTGAGGTGAAGGTCTTCCTGGCTAGTGGTTTCAAAGATTTCCAATTATCTATGGCTTTGCAGTTGTGGAATCGAGTGGTTAATTGGATGGTGGTTAACTGGTTGGTGGATGTTGGTGGTGAACTTGAAAAGATTGAAACGACTGGTGGTTAGATTCTCATGATCTTCCACCATTTCGTTGCTCCCCCGGCATTGCTGGATCCGACCACGGGGCTCAGGCGCCGATGTGTCTCGCCTCTATGCCGTGGACGGTGCCTTCGAATGGTTTGCCGGCGCCTGGGGCAACTGCAACGGCACATGTAGCGGGAAGGACTTCATTTTCCGGCACCGGAAGGCGAGGGGATGGTGGGGATGGTGGGGATGGTGCAGATCCCAAGGGTTGGGCTCTGGTAATGTTGAGTTGGTGATACTCATTCAGTGGCTTGGAAGGCCAACTGGTTCGGTTATATACGGTTATCTTACGGTTAGTTAAGTTGTATTTTCTGAGATATTTGCTTGGAACTAGTAGTGCCTATGATCCAAGGGGTATGGATTTCGATATGGCCTTCACGGCAAGCCAGCGGCACAGGCCGGAGCAGCTGGTCCTTGGGAACAGCAATGCCTCACTTCCGGGGCTTAGGGAACGACAGGTGGCTTCAAGATGAAAACCACTGGGCAGTTTTGGGCAACCGTGTTCTCAACCCTAAGAAGCGAACGTTTGCTTCCTATAGTCCTGCAGTTTGATAGTTGATCAACGATTCCAGAATCACTAGTTGTTCTTGGCCATCATTGAAAAACATCGTTCCGTTGACGTTGTTGTTCAAGATGAACTGTGCTGCTTCAACTAATACTATCACCTCTTCTGAAGTTTTTAATGAAGCATCAATGAACCATCATCAAATAGGATTCGCGGATTGATCATCTGTTAACCCATCATTTAGGCATGGTTCACCCATCATTTTACCTGCTACCGCCACTAACCATCCTTGTCCTATCACTGAACCCCAAACCCCCAAGTCGCAGTCAGGTGGCCTGTCGAAGCATGCCCAGTGGACTCTGGCAACCTGGCGGTGGCGTTTTGTTTTCAGTGTAACCGTGGTCTAGCTATGGCTTCACAGTGGGAAATCTAGTGGTTGGCCATGGGATTTTCCATGGTGACGATGGTTAAACATGTGGTTGACTATCGGGGGTAGTCAACAAGAATAGCTGATTGATGCTTTGATTGACATTTGTTATTTGTTTCCCTAATTCATTGTTGGTTAATTGACAGCAATGGTTGAACAGTAATGGTTAAACAACTACTGGTCGGTACAGCTGTTGCACTTGCTTGGTTGACAAGCATATTTCTCATAGGGGTTGTTCAACCACCAACCAGTTCAGCATGACTGAAAAGGACGTTTGATAGAGGTTGATCAGCGAGCATCGTTATGGTTGCTGGTCAGTTCCATATGGGCAATGAAGGATAGGCGACATGGAGGTGATTCTTTGGTTGAATTGGGTAGATGGCGATGAAGAATTATGCTGAACATCCATTGATATGGGTGTTTCTCAAAATGGGGGTACCCCCAAATCATCCAATACTAACCACTTATGGCAACAAACCCTCCATTGTTCGGTTCCCCTATGGCTTTAGAAACCACAATGGCTTGGTGATGGATCTGTGCTCACGGGAAGATAAAATACAGCCTGCTGGATCGACCTGGCAATGCAATTCATCATCCAACGGCTGGTGCAAACCCCAGGCTTTGAAGCATCGAAGCATGGTCGCAGTCCGACTGTCCGAGGTCAATCTATCAGGGGGTTGAGGGTAAGGCATATGGTCACTCTATTCGTGCAATCTATTATGACAATTAATCTAATGGCTACCCAGGATTAATAAACCCCTGGTTGATCAATAGGGGGTATCCCCGAAAAGCCTTGGTTTTCCATTAAAATGGGAACCCCCCTAGTTAATCAACCAAGGGTTTATTAATCCTGGGTTACCATTATCCAATGTGCAAATACTTGTTTGTATGTGGTCATGGCCCCATACAAGGCGTGCACTCCTGTAAACTGAAGTGTCAATTTTGTATGGCTGGGAGCGGATCCACCTCAGAAGTAGTCAGGAACAATGAGCTAAGTAGAGCTGTTGCTTGAACGCAATCACAAGCAATCCCCATGTATAGAACCCATCTTTGCCATTTGGCCCACAATGTAAGGGGTTCTCATGGGTTATTGTAAATTGCGTAGTAAAATCTTGATTGCAACTCATTGTCATCCAAGTTGATTTACTAGCTTTGAGAAAAACTGACGTAAACAGGTTATGTGTAAAACTGGCAACAATGTAACCATTTTTACCAGCAAAAACCTTTACATAGTCTAAATGTATAGAACCATGTAACTGGGAAAGGAACCACCATGCAACTGGCAGCAGCACCGAACTCGATTGGCTGCCCCTCACACTGAGGCACTCCGAGGGTTGCCTTGGAGAAGCACCGGTGGCAGAGGAGAGGTGTCGAGGCACGCGGTGGCACGCAGCTGCTCGTTGGGCGCGGCTCAGCGTTGGGGACCTCCGTTGAAGCGTTGATGAACATGTCCTGCATCTGTTCCCAGCAAGGCCCAGCATGGATTTGAGGTGTTTTGTGTTATAGCCACTGAAAGTTCTACCGTTGGGTTGCTGAGAACAGACCAGATGAACTGGTTGGTTTTTCCGCTTAAATTACAACATTCAAGTGAACATGCATTCACATGTATAAGTAGTGATAGATGAATCAATGTAGAACAATATCCGATCACGAATGAACGCAGCAAAGTGTGTGAATTAATATCAAAAGACCGGTGAAGAGCTTTGGCAAACTTTTATTGTGGCATACTGGTTGTTTTCAGACATTTATATTTCCCCTAGAATTGGGTCTGTTGACTAATCATGCATCCTACATGTTTTTCATCATTTTGTTGAAGATGATAGGGTAGCAGAACCTATGGCTAGGACAGGAGACTTGTCACCGCTGCCACAGTTGGAGGTGGAGACATGACATGGAAACCGCATGGTGTCCCTGCGATTCTCTCGTCATTTCTGGTTGGTGACTAGGTTTCTAGCTGGTTGATTTTACCATCGAACCGGTGAATGTACCCAGGCGGGTAGGGGTCAATACAAACCAACAAATGGGTGAACACCCCAACAGCCAGACTCCTTTGGTCATCTTTGGGGTGTGAACATCCAGGGGTACAGGGTTTTGACTTATTTGATTACCTTAACGGTATCAATCAGTCATGGTTGACCATATCACTTGACCATATCGTTCCATCATTGTTTTATTCACCATTGCCATTGTTCAGTATAAACACTAAATACATATTCAACACTGCCATTTATGATTCACCATTTCATTCATTTAATCATACTGTATACATTAACCATTGTCACCATATTCACCATATGGCTTATCAACACTGTCGTGAATGGAAAAGTGAACCAATTTCCAATGACCAGCTGAACAGTTGGTGGATTGCTTTCATGCAACCAGGTTAGCTTACCATAGTTCATAGTGCAACAGCTACCACTTAACCATTACTGCTTGTCCATTGGCCATGTGTTGAACTATGCTTAAACCTATGGTTCAGCGTTTGTAAATGGTTGGTTTTACCATTGGTGGTCCGTGTACTAAGGCCGTATCAATCCCCAGTGCTCCAACGACCATCTCGCTTCGAGGATGCTTAGGGTCCAACCACCTTCTCAGGAGCACGGGAGAAAGCACTGAACCACCAAACCATATAGCCACTTAACCATTGATTAGCCACCTTATAAACCTCAACCAATCCTTAAACATTAATGTACCATAAGTAGCTACTTATCAAACCATGGCTATTCACCGCTTAACACTTACCAAGAGGTGACTAGGGGGTTGATAGCATACAAAGACTTAACCAACACCCCTTGGTGACCAAGCCAATTTATGTTGAACCACTAGTCCTAAACCATTAATGAACCACAACTAGACACTTTTACAACCATCTACTCACCTCTCAACCAACACTTACCCATTCTTTCACCATTCGAATCACTAACACGCCAACACCCATTCTTCACCATCGCCTTTCTGGCGACTTCCAGGTTTGGAGCCATGTCCCAAGGAGCCCGTTCCCAGAGAGATGGTCACGTGGCTGGTGGCATGCGTAGTGATGGTTTTAAAGCAGGGTTAATAGTGGTTAGTAATCGTGCAAATGGTTAGTGATCCTTAGAGTTGGTTAGTATACCACTTGCCAGGTGGCATTTGTGAAAAATGGTTAGTGATGGTTAATGATGGTTGCTAAGTTTTTTTATTTTTATAAGGAGGCTGGTAATCTTTGTTAGTAATAACGATTCCTCTGATAATGATCAGTATTTCTGACTATGGTCATTAAGAGGTTGCCAAGGAGTAATAATGGATAGCAATGGTTTGTACTTGTTAGCATGCCTAAAGATGATGGTAAAGCGCTTTTCAGTAGTGGGGGAGTCAATGGTGGTAAACCATGACCAAAAATGCTTACTAGGGGGTGATATAAATGGTTGCTAGGGGACCAGGGAATGATGACGGATTATAAGCAATATTCAATAGATAATGAGTGATTGCAAATGTGATTGCAATGGGTTTACTCATGATGATTGCTTGACTGGTTCATAGACGTTGATTCGTTGACTGTACTGAAATCTGTATGCCAACAAACGTCTATGAACTGACAGCAAATAACCAACTAATAACCCATCATACATCACAACTATCTGCTGTATATAACCAGTCCTCTTGGCATTTCTGTATCATTTGCATCACCCAGATCTTGGCATATTCATTAATTATTGAAATTGTTATTTCATCTATTTCTATATCATTACTATTTCCGAGAAAACATATTCCATTACTTTACAAGTTGATGGTTTCTATTACTGTGTCATTCTATTGTCATGTCTACGTACATTATCTTGCCATTTCCACGAGAAATCGGATACCTTGACCCCACCATCGCATGGCATCCCACCGCTTCGCCGCAGGATTCCTTCAGCTGGGTCATTGGACTTTGGGGCCCTTGCGAAGGCGCGCCCTGGGTTGGTCCAACTGCCGTGGCTACGAAGCATCCTGCGGTTCATAGCCGTTGTTGATAGCAAAATCACCAGCTTTATAGGTAGAGATGCTTAATGATGATTATTCATGGGTAGTGGCTGTAATGATGAGTGCTGGTGAATAGTGGTTCATGACCTGGTGAACGCTAATAAACGGGCTAATGATACAAAATAACCATGGTTTATGTAGGGGTTTTGGTTTCTGATGTGCAGTCTACAGGTATATAACATAGGTCAATATTGGATCATGGACAATGTTTCTAATTTATTTTGTTGTACGAATGCACCTATCACATTGAGGGTTGAGTGGTACACCATGGCTACCCAGATGATCCAATCGCCCACGTTTGGAAATCACCTTTGTTTGTGCTCCAGTTTCCGAGTGGGTTTAATGGATAGCCCAGCATGTGGGTGCAGGCAATACATCACAGTGACCAACGAACACAGCAGGAGGTCAACATTTGGCAATCAACTTTTTGTTGTTAATGTCAGACTACCAGTTATGACTATTTCTCGTTGATTTGATTCATTCATGGTTCTTTATGATGGCTGCTGCTAGTACTACCAATATGCGCTTCATCATTGATTGTCACATCAACGGTTCTTATCAGTTGTGATTATGAAGCACTTGTTTGATGAATCCATTCTGATCCACTCATGTCCAGTTAATCCCAGGTATGAGCCATATCAAGAGTGACCACTGGCCATCATGAACCCCTAGTGACTGATGATCATCGACTTCAGCAGTTTTTCAATGGAAAACTACATCGATCCCTATCTCCTGTACGTGGCTTGATTCTAATCCGTGATGACTGTTTTCTACCCACTGGAATCGCATTTTTGCTGGCAGTTGTGTCATGTTGTGTCAGTTCTTTTGGACTTTCCATATTATCACACCATCGATTCACTGTAGATCGTGCTTGCTAACCTATAGATCAACCATTAGTCATTATCCATAGGTTAACCATAGATTAAACCGTCAAACATAGATCGAAACCATTGACCACGTTAAACCATAGATAAAACGATAGATTAAAGCAAAGATTGCTGCATTAAGCATAGAGAAACCATGCTGTTCCGAGTGGAACAATGACTTGTCGCGATAGCCCAGGCCGTTTCAACGCCACGCACTGCAGGTCTTTGCGGCGAAGGTTTGCGGCATCGAAATCTCACGTGTCTTCGACAGCTGGTGGCAGCCAACGGCTCCGCAGTAGGCGGCACGTCATGCGGTGGAGCCGGGTGTGGGAGGTAGTGGTTATTTGTGGTTGTGGTTTGTGAGGATGTTTATGGATGGTTCAGGATGGTTAAGGATTGTTCAAGGAGTGCAAAGTGTTGAATCGTTTTTGTTAAGCAACGGAATAGCCATGAATAGTCATCATGAACCAAGCTTATCAACCGTCATTGGCCAGTATGAGCCGTGATTAAGAACAAAGTAGCCATTTCTCAAAGCTGACGAACCATTATCGACTTGCTATTCTCAATCATGAACTATCTATTTTGAATCCTGAATCAACTGAACAGCCATCACTAACTAGTATCGACCACTAGCCAGTACCTTGATGGACCAGGCATTGCCCCATTCTAATCATTTCCATTTCTCAATAACTCTTGGGAATGTAGTATTTGCATGTATTTGCTACACCATTGGAATAATCCAGCACGCAATAACCATCTATCAACCAGGAACCATTTAACAAACCCAATAATGAACAACTAACCAACCAGAAACCAAGCATTCTCCAAGAATTTATCAACTACTACCATTCACCAACCCTATACCAACCCTCATTACCCATTAATTTCAGCCAGTATATGTGATTCACCATGGGATCAATAACTACATCATAGCCATGCATCAACCCAAATTTAACAAATATACCACGACCATTGGATTCATCAACTAGATACCATGACCATTGGATTCATCAACCCAATAGAACCATAGCCATATACCAACCCAATGATTTCATTTATTACAATATCAACCCAATGACATACCGTGACCATTTGGTGCTCAAAATGAGGGACCCCAAAAAATGGTTGGTTTAGTACTAATAGTAATTGCGGAAAATATTGAATGATTGAGGGGTACCCACCATTTCTCATAGAAAATCAACCATGCTTAGTAATAATCCAACCATTTGTTTCTCCAAATAGGGGACCCCCCAATCATCCACTACTAGTCATTTATAGCCATAAACCCACCATTTTTTGGGGTACCCCTATGACTTGAGAAAAACCACGGCATTTCTCAGCCAGACAAGACGGCCATTGTCCCAGCCGTCACAGCCGTGGAGGCGAAGCCATCCCAGCTGTTGACAGTGACTGCCCCACGCCTCCCAGCGCCGAGCTGCCGTGTCCTTTGAAGGCCTGCGGTGCTGCAAGCAGCGCGGGGTTCGGGGCTGCACCGGCTGCGTAAAGTGATGGTTGAGGATGGCATCATCAGCGATTTGATTTGTGATTCGTTGATATAGTCGCAAATCATGGTGGATAAATGGGAATGAATGTGGATCAATGATCAATTAGAAGAATTTAATCTGGGTCAGTTGTTAATCATCATATTCATCCATTTTTAATGATCATTTATTGTTGAATGCCTAACGGTCAATAGTGGTTGACAGTGGATGAGAAGACAGAACAACGCCTAGATATCGTATTATATGGAGTTGGTCGTAGAGGATTTGCCTTGCAAAGGGATGGCTTCATACGAGAAATGATTGTTGGGGGTACACGCGCGCTCATGGATACATCCAAAAAGCAAACAGCGATTGATAGTCAGACATAATAAATCTGAATCAGCATGATTGAAAATTCGCCATTGTTCATGAACCCTATTCATCAGATTTTCTCGATTGTTTCATTTTTCACCATGGTTGGTTAAAAACAAATCTATTCTCAATCGATAGCAGATTTGTTAACCATTGATTGACCAACAATTGTTGGTTCAAATTCCATGTTCCCAATTGTTAGTTGAATCAATAGCAGGTTACTACATCAATTGATGATAACACCGTGAGCAATAATGTTTTAATTATAGATAGGTAATGTTTAACCATTAATGAATTGAACCATTATTGCAGACACTAAAGAATTAATCCGTAATGATAAAATTCTATGATTCAACTAAAACAACAACTGCTGATAATAATACAGTAGTTTGTTGGTTAAAATTGAATCATAGAATGTATCATTCTTATCTATCATTGAATTATCAGCTGATAATCATGAATCAATGAATCATTAATAGCTGCTGATAGATTCAAGGATTGATAGCTGCTGGAATTAAATCATTACAATGAAAACTATCACAACAGATTAATGGGCGATTATTTATTGATAACTATCAACTACCATATTCATTAGATTCTGATTATCAATAAATCATTGTTGGTTGAACAATCTGTTGGTTCAACAACAGTTGGTTGAAACATCTGTTATTTGCAGAACCAGCAAAGTTGGTTCAACAACAGTTGGTGGAATTCAATTCCACTGGAAAGGGCCTCTGTTTTTCCCCACCTTTGCTGCGCCAGGCCTGCGGCACTTTCCGGCTCCGGAACCGCGTGGCTGTGCAGAGCGCCTGGCATGTGGCTTGCCTTTTTCAGTTGAAATGAGATGGTTGAAGTCTATACCAGCAGCCAATGACGCTTACGATTTTTGGAGTAATCATTATTAATAGCTGAATTCTATAGCTAAGAATGGCTAAGAATCATTTGTTTATCATGATTAACCAGCAATTATTGACAATAATGGTTGAACCCACTACTGTATGGGGGTTTCCATCTACTCCAGGATGGTTATAGCTAATAATATTTCTTCAGTGATCAATAGTTAATGATCGATAAGCTGGTTAGTGGTTGATACCAGGGCATAATCACCAACAAGAATGTGGACCCCCACAAATGGTTGGTTTGCTACTACAAATGGCCGCACATTTGGGGGGTCCTCTATTTTGAGAAGCACCAATATGGTTTGTAGATGGTTGCGGGTCAACATTCACCAACTCCATAAATGGCTAGATGAACATCTCAGTAGCTTGACTAGTTTGGTCATTCAAATAGGTGTGTACAAAAAGTTATGAATACACTCATGATGTGATATTAGATGATATTTGATGATATCAGATGATATTGGTCTAATATTACGCGCAGACGCCGTGGTTTGCCCGGAGGGCAAACCACGGCTGTTCCTATCAATTGAACATTGCTCGAAGAATCAGTGAGAAACACTGGCTATACGCAGTGATTTAGGGTTTAGGGTTTTAGGGTTTTAGGGTTTAGGTTTTAGGGTTTAGGGTTTTAGGGTTTTAGGGTTTAGGTTTTAGGGTTTTTGCGTTTTAGGGTTTAGGGCTTAAGGCTTCTTGATTCTCAGAGTTTCAAAACAACGGGCCTGCGCAGGGTTTTGAACAGTCGACAAGACTAACTTGTGGGCAGGTCTTGTGCATCCGGGCAAACCATGGAGTCTTGCCGTAATATTAGTATAACAATGTATTATGTATAAGTGTTTTCATGTAGCAGTTATACCTGTCTTTTGTTTGGGTGGCGTATGATTAAAGCTAGCCACCTTTTGAAAGAATGTCAGTGTGGTCAAGTTGGCCGAGACTTGCAACACTTTGTGCATGTAAGGAGCGAGACTCTGGCACAGTCCAGGATCAAATAGAACATAACCAGCAAACATACAGCCAGAATATATGGAGATGGGTCACAACCAACCATGCAAAACAGAGGGGTTCGAATTGAACATCCCAACAGTGAGACTAGTGACTGGTCATTTGGAGGATGTTCACCAGGGGTACAGCGTATTGACCCACAGCCATATTCCAAGCAAAATTTGGTGATTTAACACTGATGTTTACTTGCGTGGGTTCTTCCGCTCAAACTGGGTCTTTCGATCAACCATGTACAACAAAGGCGATGGCATTTCTTTGTTCAAGTGCTCAACTCATGAAAACCCTAAGCTGTGGACTCTGCTTTAAGCATCTTTCAGGGGTTATCCAAAGATTCCAGGATCCCCTGCAATATGCACCAGTCACTGGGTGGGAAAATCGACCTGGGAGACCCTTGTTTCAGCCACCAAATATCGGGGTTTCCCAGGTCGAGTTTCCCATCCATCAACATGCATCAACCAGCTGGAGCCAAACTTTTGCAAGCTGCGTTGCAGTCATCTATTCGTTGATTCGTATCCAAAGCGCTGGGTGTTGTCGAGGTCGTTGAAGTGGCGTTCTTCGTAGACATCGACTGCAAGCAGCAGGCTGGTGGCTGCAGGTTGCAGGCAGATGGTCCACGGGGATATGGCTTAGTAAAAGTTGGGCACCTGCGTAATCCCGCCCCAATGAGCTCTGTAAGGTGTTCACGTAAGGTGCAGGTTTGGAAAGCCATTGGACGGCTTCATCGAGTCTTTGGGTACTTGGAGAAGCCTGAATTATGAGTTCTTACCAACCATTGCAAGCGATTCCCAAAAAATCATCACCCATCATTACCGCTCATCGACTAAGGTGTAATCATTAGCCAGGTCAATCATAATTACTGACCAACCGTGAACCATTACTTAACGATTAATGATCAACCAATGATGACCAGGCCCCCCATGTTGCAGGTCCATGGTCTCCCGGTGGCCTCTGGTCGCTGTGCGGACTGCGTGTGCTACAACATCTCCCGGCAGATCTCGCCCTGCGGTCCGGAGCGATGGGTGTGGCGAGCTGGGAACAGCCGGGGCTACAGCCCTTGACCCACAGCGGTTGTTCCACGACATTCCCTCACTAGGATCATCCAAGAATGGCTGGTAGCATCACAGGGGGTTCAATTGTTCATACAGGGGGCCGGGCAGGGGGCCGGGTTATGTAACAGGATCACAGGGATCATTACCTCATTTAGCCATGAAACTTACTGACGTGTCTTTTTTGAGAAGCAATTAGGTGTTGCTCGGGAGAATGGAGGATAGTTGTGGTTCAAGGAGACGGGATAATTGTTTCCTTAGGTGCAACCAGGACTGTAAACTACTTGAGCCTTTAAACATTTTTCTTTTTACCTGCTATTAACAAATGGTTGGTTGGTTGAGTGAAATTTTTCATAGGGTAGTTCAACCCCTAACCAGTAATCACACTCTCTGTCTTCGGGATGTTTTCCAAATGAACGACGGGATGTAGCAACCTGGGATGTGCCACCGATCAACTGGTGGCGCGAATCACCAAACTTCCAGGATCACAAAGTAGCACTCCCAAACACCCTTTGACCATTCGAGAACAATTCTTAATTGAGGTAGATGATAGTCGATACATAAGTGTTTCCCGAGAGCACCAAGAAGAAATCTTGCAGTAAATCATCTTACTATCATATTTAATAATATAATCTTTAATACATCTTACTATCAATTTTCCCATATTTTCCCCAAATCTTACAGTAAAACTCACTGCAGATGCCTGTTGGTCCCATGAAAACGTCGGTCCCTTGGTGCGCAGGACTTGGCCTTCGATGGCTTCTGGGATGCGAGTCGTCTCCAAGGCTCCCAGTGGATCTCTCAATGCGTGGCCTGGCGGCTGATCTCAACCTATGGGTTCGTTTCTCATAATAGGGGTACCTATCCATAGTGTTGATTAACAAATGGATAATCATCCCTAGTCATCCTTAATCATCCAGAATAATAGGGGAACCCTCTGGTAAACTAACCTGGCAATGGAAAATCCACCATTTATTGGTGATTTCCCAAGGTTTCACTAGAAAATATGCTTAAGATCCATTGTCAGGTTAGTTTACCGGAGGGTACCCCTTAATCATCCTTAATCACCCATAATCATCCTTAATCATCCTGAATCATCCTTTATCAACCATTTGTAGTAAGACAATGGAATAAGCCAACCTTTTTTGGGGTCCTTGTTTCAAGAAACACCCATATGTCCAAGATATCAAAATTAGATCTATGTAGATCTACTGTATATAAATCTATATGATTTATGTAGAAGTCAAAAAAGAACCATGCCCAAGAACGCACGAGTAAGCAACCAACATGGCTTAATAGTGGTGTTTCTCAAAATAGGGGACCCCCAAAATAGATGGCCTATCAGTAAAAATCAGACAAAGATGATTTGGGGTACCCCTATTGTGACAAACCACCATATAGAAGTCCAAATATCACCACCATGAACCAGCATGATTCGCTATTCGAACCACCTGTCACCGGTTGGCCAAGGGCTGTTAGTTGGTGCCGCTGTCCAAGGTAGAGCAAACTCCCGCATGTGCACCCGGTGAAGCTTGGATCGGCTTACAGGTCTGGGCCTCACTTGGTGGTTGTGCCTGGCCCCGAATGATTTTACAGCTACAATCTCTGAAAAAAGACCGGGTGATTTGTATTGTAAGATTTAAGGTGTGGAATCTATACATTTGTATGATCTCTAAAGGGAGCAAGTTGAACCAAGTGTGGTATCTTGGAGATGGGTTACATGAAGAACCGGTCTCGGCAAAAGCGAGCGATTCTCGGTGGATGTGGTTCTGGTTGCGAGGGAGTTTGGGGGCCAGCTCGTAGATTTTCACGCATTTGGTATGCTTCCATTATAATACTTTATGTATAACTTTTTTTTAATCACCCAGTATATGTATACTGTATATATATATATACATATGTTGATTTACTTCATTGCTTAACTCCATTGATCAACTCCATTGGATCTTTGGAGCCTTCAGGTCCAAGCGACCAGCGATGTGCGCTGCGTGAAACTGCTGCAGTCGGCCGACCCCGCGTACATGTCGCGAGAGGCGAAGCGCTGGCAGCGCTGGCGGCGACTGGGTGGTGAATTTTGTGAGGCTTAAAGGGTGGTGAAATGATGGTGAAATCTACGACTAGGGGTCAACATGGACCATCAATTTCATGGGGATAATTGATGATGACGACGACGACGACGACGACGACGACGATGATGATGATGATGATGATGAAATGATGATGAACGCTTCGACTAATGATTTATTAGCTGGTTGATGATTAATGGTTGATTATAGCGGAAAATCAACAATAATAGGGTATATACCAACTATGCATGGCTATGGGTCAACGTTCATCATCAATAATTGGGGATAATAGCAAAACAATGTCTAGGGAAAACCATGTCTAATGATGGTACACCTGGGGTACAGGGTATTGATCCAGAGCCATATGGGTAAGTTGACCTTGGTTAATGATGGCTGGTGTTGATTAATCATGATAAAAGTGGTGGCTGATTCTGGTTGATAGGAGGTTGCATGATGGTTCAATGGTTGAACGAAGTCAATTGATGGTCAAGAGCTGGTCATAGATGGTTAAACCAGCATGAAGTGATGCTTAGATCGTTGTTGAATGAAGCTAATTGATGATTCAACGATGGTTAGATGGTGGTTGATAATGGTTGATTAATGGCTAATCCTTGGTCAGCAATTGTCAAACTATATGTAGTCAAGTGCAGGACTTAATGATGCTTGATGTTGATTGATGGTGATGAAGTGGTGGTTGATGATGATGGTTGGTGATGTTAAGTAATCCCCCGCTACTGTGTCTAGTAGCCCATGAATCGTTGGCAATAGAAAAACAGCCAATCTTGAAACATTGATTTTTTCTGATTCTTGTTGGTTATCAAAGAATCATGATATCAGTACATTGGTAACAAGATACGGAAAAGAAGACAGTACAGTGGCTAAGAATCCGTGAAACCTTGTTTTTTTTTTGGGTGGTAGGTAGAGGTACCCAGTAGAAAGAAACAAGATAGAACACCTAGAAATGACTGTATATATACAAGTTTATATATATATAGATTATAAGTATATTTATAAATATATACATCTAGATAGATACAAGTATAAATATAAATATGAATATACATATACATATATATATATAGATATGAATATATATATATATTCATTCACTTCGGGGTACCAGTCATGTCATTTTCAAATAAGATAGAACAGAAACCCGGTCAAAAGTCCATCCGGCACCGGGGCAGATGGAACCCACGCAACCGTTTCGTTACGTGGAGCTCCTGCGTCAGGTTTCGCTTGAAGCCATGGACGGCGGAACATGGAAGGTCCTGGCTGAGTGACCAGGATGCAGGCTGAGTTCAAGGTCCATGGGATTATGTGGTGGGTTTGTTGGCTATTTGGTTGGTTGGATGGTTGGTTGGTCGGTTGGTTAGTTCGCCATGTTTCTTCGTTGTATTGTTTGGCTGGTCATGTGACAGCCACTGGAGACTTGGCCAAAAGCACCCGTGACGGTCATGAGATGTTGCAAAGGCTGGCGATCTGCAGCTTTTTAGAGAGATCCCAACCATCCGACATCAGCCAAGATCCAATGGAAGGCTGACAGCCACCGAGGTATGCCAACTTGCAAGGAGCCATCATTTTGGAAGATGGAAACTACTCCTGGGATGTCTTGGTGGTGCCACAGGTACCACCTGCAGCCTGGGAGGTGTCACTACCACATTGGATCAGGGGATGCCCTCTTGTGGCTGGGCTGTTTTCAAGTTACTCACATAAAAGAAGGGCTTGCGACTTGGCAACAGGCAGCAAAGCAAATGCTGTCGGCAGTATTTTGCCAGTGCTTTTGAGGCCTTTCGCATTGATCAGCTTGGTATTACCGATGCAGACTTGGCATCATCAAATTGCTACTGAAATGCTGGGTTGTGAGGTTTGCGAGGTTTGCTAATGCTAGTAATTACCCCCCAAAAAAGTTCTGTAGTATTAATTCGTTAGATTATATAGTAATATAGTAGATATATGTATATTTCGTATATACTGATGTGTTTTTTGTTCCATCCGTATTTTCACATATCATACTAGGTTGAAATGTGCAGAAATTCTGTTCACCTGCACCCTGCTGACTGTTCACTACACAGTCTTCGCATGTTCTGGATGCCTGGGGCATCACAGCGGAAATCACCTGCAACACTGAACTAACAGTCTTATATGGAGCTTGCAACTGCTCGCTAACTTAGTCCAACAACACTGGTGGTTTGCCCCAGGATTACCAGGAAGCTGTCATTGGTACCATCATCAACTACCGGTTCTATAGGCTTCTATGCTGGGTACAGGTGTTAGGGGCTCAACGGGTGGGTATATACCTGTTAACTTACAACTATACGTGTTTAAACTGGCAATGATGGTTTGACTGGTCGTCATAAAAACATATGAAACTGGTTATGGAAAGAAGCACCTGATGGTCTGCCTGGCACTTCACAACGCCATACACTGATAGTTACAGTAGCCCCAGAGTGTGACTGGTTGGTGCCATGTACAACCAGGACTGGCAGTGAAACTACCAGTTTTTATGGCAGGTAGTTCTTAATTACATTATAAACTGCTCATAGATAGTACCACTTAGAGTGGTAGTGGTTACAACCGGTAGTATAAAGATACGATTGGCAAGCAGCAAGTCAACAACTCTGGAAAGCTGGTTGCTATCTATCTACTGCCAGTAGAAACTTCCGTACCAGTGATACATACCATCGTACCAGTTGCAAGTATTGATATAACTAGCTACATTCTGCTTATACTTGTAAATAAGTGGTCATTTAACCAGGATTGGATATACAACTACATATATATGAGAGAAAGGCTAAACTCTCCGTAGTTAATTTTAGTCTTCGGCTGAAATATCTTCAGCAATGGCTCCGGGACCTGTAAAACGATATAGTATGATATAGTGAACTCCCAAAAACGATAACGTAACAAAACACTGGGAAACGATATAGTGAACTCCCAAAAACGATAACAATTGAGATATTCCACAATTTTAAATTGAGGTTTTGCCGCTCGCTCATATATATATATATATATCATATATATATATATCTAACTGGTTATTATACAACTGGAATATATCCAAAGTAATCCGACAAGATATCTTCATAACCCCAAAAGTTCCATGGTCAGCCAGTCAGTAGCTATCTGTAAATCACTGAACAGTTCCTGACGGTTCTACCTGCTAGCTCGCCCACACATTCCATGGTTCCAACGACTGTTCCTGGCGGGGCGCTGCTGGTGCTTCTCCAGGCCTGTAGCAGTACGGTGCATTGCAGTGGCAACGGCGATGCTCTGGGCCTCCCGGGCTCTTGCAGCTGCGCATGTGCCCAGGGCGGGTGATTCAAAGGATGCCTTGAGGGACTTGCAACAGACATATGTCACATACATATATGTATATATATATATATACATATGCGTATGAATGCAGTCATAGAGTCTTACAGTATGTTATGTGTATACATATTTGCTATATCAACACATTTACCATTGGTGTATTATGAATATAGTTATTGTACTGTATCTTTTGTCTGCTGCATGGCTCATGCTATGTAAAGTGTTGCCGGGAAAAAAAGCAAAACCAGCGAGGGGGAGGCCTACCCTGGATCACCTGAGTCTTTTATCATTTATCCTTTATCACACAGAGCTGCTCATATAACTTGCATTGCAAGAAAAATCCCCGGCCATTGAAGAAGTTTCTTATTTCATTTTTTGCCTTCATTTTGCAAAACTGGACAACTACCAGATATACGAGTGGATGTGCAGAAACTGGGAAGCAATGAAGCCATGATCCGATAGCCATGGCCAACAAGGCCTGTACGCACCATGGATCCATGGCTTCATGTCACCAGTTACTGCGCCTCCAGTCGTGTCCAAGCGCAGGTCGCCAAGGCTTTGCTGGAGCCAGTTGCAACATGTGCGCCGTTGGTTTCTTGGAGCAGCTCGGCGAGCGCCGTGGAAAATCCCATGAGGGGGGCCTGGTGGGGCGCGGTAGAGCGGGGTGGGTGCTTGATGATGGTAAGTACATGTTGGGTTTCTTAAAAATGGATGGTTTGTTGCTAGAACTGGCTGGTGTTGGATGACTTGGGGGCACCCCCTCTTTTGAGAAGCCGGCATGTAAATACCCAAATGATAATATCGGTATTGCCAATAGTTTCTATGTTTATATGACCACCCACATACGGAGAATCATAACCTATTACAACCAATCTTTTTGATAACATGAGCAATCATAGCGGAATATGATAGGCACAACAATTTTGATAGAGCAGACATGCAGTTTCCGAAATCTTTCTGATCAAATGTTCGAAAGTCTTGTTCATATCACAAAACATCACACAATCCTATCAAATCTATTAATCATATTGTGTGTATTCATTTGCCCGATTTGCCAGTTAATTCTCGTGAATCCACCAAACCGCACAGAATGCACTCCGCCACTTAATGAAACCACAAGAAGACAACACCCGGCAATCACCGGAACAGTATGACAAATTCAGATGATTTTCAGCCATGACTATACATGTCTACCTATACCTTGTGAGCTGTCGGCAACTACATCTGAATAAAATGCACATGTTTCATGTTTGCTTCTTTATGCCAGCCAATGTCTTCTATGCTTCATCTCTCTCTCTCTCTCTTTCACTCTCTCTCTCTCTCTATATATATATATATATAGATTGGTTCTTGTGGTGTTGCTGCTGTGCAGAGGTATCCTGACTGCGCTCCCGAACTATCTTCCAGCCGCATTTGGCGAGTGATGGGTCTCGGGAAGCGAAGCTGGCACGTTCAAGACAGCGGGAGTGATCTGCCGGGGCGCCATGGCGGGGGAGATTACGAGCTGGTCAGGTAGATTCTGTATCACTGTACTGAAACTCATGTTTTTTTTGACATATCTAAAAACTGTTTTTTTGATATGTAAGAAACTTGATCGTCTATCCTAGTCAGTATCTATTGGCTTTTAATTTTGAGCAGAAAATTGACTATCAGAAATAGACCTGGGTGACAACTGTGAGGCCTCAAGTCTCCCCCAGCAGATAGACATGTTGGTGCCCAGTTCACCTCCGATAATCCGTAGAAATCACTCCACTTCCCCTGAAGTTTGTCCAGTTTCCTTCTTGAACTTGGCATTGAAGTGGGTCATGAAGTTCGACCGTGAGCCATGATAACTACTATTGAAATCAAGATTTGGTGAATGATACCAGTTGACAAATGGCTCACTAATGATAATCCTGTTGACTAATTTGATTTCAGATTTCAATCATGGAAACTGTTCATCTAGTTGGTCACTAGTTGGTGTTCAACGAATCCTGACAACTGACCTCAACGCCACGGCGCAGGACCTGGCCTTCTTCCAAGCTGACGACTGCAGCGCGGCCAGCGCGGTGCCCGTGTCCGCCAGCACGGTGTACCTCAGCAGCTTCCCCGAGGCGGTGGACCCCCAGGGCCATCGGCGCGCCTTCGATGAGGCGCCCGGCACCACGTGGATCGGAAACTGCGACGACTGCGGCGACGCGGGGCCTTGGGTGGGACTGCTGCTGGAAGAGGAGGTGACTGGGCGGGCGATCTGATGGAGGTGACTGCGGTTGGAGCTCCAGCATTGGGTTTCAGCTTTGGGTGCCAAGCCATGACGTGGTACCCGGGAAACCAATGGTTTCCATGCATAAAATGATCGTCCTCTTGTCACTGCACGCCCCCAGCGCAAGCATGCCTAAAATGATCATTAGCTTTGGTGGGGCCCATGGGTTACCCTATGGCTTGGCACATACCCATATGGGTTGGTGGTTTGTTCAACCCTGTGGCTGACACACGGCTGGGCCATGGAAGACATACACCGGGGCACCAGTTTGTCTGGTGGGCGTCATCGTTCTTGATGTGGCTATGGGTCAATATTAACCAACCAATAATGGAGGATAATGATCAACAATAAGGGGGAAGACAATGGTTAATAGTGGTGGAACCAGGGGTACAGGGTTTTGACCCACAGCCATGTCCGTGTATCATTTTTTATTGAGAATTGCCAGCCATTCCTGGCTGTGTTACAGCTGGATTCTTTGTGTATTTGGGAGGTGGATTTACCATCTCCACCAAAAGCAAAGTTCCAGGGGATGATCAGCCACCAGGATTATTAGGAGACCAAAACGGTAAAATCAACAGCTGCAGGGGGGTTGTTGACAATTGACCACCATTGACCACCAAGATTCATCAAAGAGCCTATCTATCACTGCAAGGTGTGGTTGCTGAGAAAAAGTTGCCTCATGACCGGTACAGAGTGGCAACCCCTGGTTATAAGTTGGTTTACAACCCACCTAAGAAGAGTTATATTTGCCCCAACTGGTACCCTAGTTACAAGCTGCGTCAACTAATTGGGGGGGCACCACTCTGTAGAAATCCACCGTCACCCACAGCTATGGTTCGAACCTGGCCCCACTGCACCTGCTCGTCAGGTGACCGTGCGATGTCTGCGTTTAAGGCAAGGCCAAGGAGACTTCGGTGCCACCGACGTCGCCTTGGACTTGTGGTTGGGGACCTGGACGATGGCAGAGGTGGGCCCAGCCATGTGATGTGACCTGGTGTGATGGCTGGCTATAACTCAGTGGCTACAGTGGTGTACAGCCTGGTGGTTTGCTTCACATTTCTTATTTTCCCTAGTAACTAGTAGTTGACTAAACACATAGTTGGTTGACAAGAATATTTTTCTTAGGGGTGGTTCAACCACCAACCAGTGTAAGAATGGCTGAAATGAAATGACAATTACTCATGGAAGTACTGTTGAACTGCTATGCTACGAAAGTACTGGCTGAAATGGCAATATCACAATGGCTAAACTTAGCAATGGCAGTTGACAATAACTTGTGGACGTTCAGGAATGACCACTGTGGTTCATGGCCATGGTACCGACTCGTGATGGTGATGAACCAGAGAAATCACCGAGTTGGTGATATCTATATAAGTTACCAATGGCTAGTGGATGCTAATTGCTATGGCTGTAATCACTGAGGCTTTCATGACCATATAATGGTTGGTGAATCCTGGTTCATGGTGGTAAATTGCTGTTAATGAACTCATTACTGGTTGTTGATGATGGTGTGCCATGATGCTGCACAGCGCTTAAGAATGATCATAACCGTACTTAAGAGTGCTTAGTGATTGATGAGTTCGTTGAAAGTATAGAACAATGCCCGACAACAGCATACAACAATCAGGTACTGCAATGAAACTGACTCAAGAGGCAGGATAGTTGCATTTTGCGACTGAATTTACAGATGACTCCTCAACATATCCACATGACAATGTCGATACTCGTGAGTATCCGCAATGATCCCAACATCTTCATTCTGAGGGAAACCATCTGTGATCATCAGCTTCAGTGTTCCATCCCCAGGTGCATGACACCAACGACAGCAACGACACATCCAACTCAGCGAATGTCAGTGCGGAGTCAGCGAATGTCAGCATCAAGGCCAGCAACAGCACGTCCAACCGCACTGGATGGTGGCGACTTCGCACATGGTCCTATGTGGATACATCAGGTGAGCCATTCCTGCAGCATGAGTTGTTGTTCTTGTGCCGCTGTCGTTGTCATGTCGTCATAGTACTTGTACTTCAGCACTAATTAATTAGTAATTATAGTGGTAGTACTAGTCGCAGTCCTTCTAATTCTTTAAGTCCTTGCAAGTAGTAGTAGTACTAGTAGTAGTAGTAGTAGTAGTAGTAGTAGTAGTAGTAGTAGTAGTAGTAGTAGTAGTAGTAGTAGTAGGAGCAGCAGCAGCAGCAGCAGCAGGAGTAGGAGTAGTAGTAGTAGTAGTAGTAGTAGCAGCAGCAGCAGCAGCAGCAGTAGTAGGAGTAGGAGTAGGAGTAGAAGTAGGAGTAGGAGTGGGAGTAGCAGTAGCAGTAGCAGTAGCAGTAGCTGTCTCAGTAGCAGTAGCAGTAGCAGTAGCGAGTAGGAGTAGGAGTAGGAGTAGTAGTCGTCGTCGTCGTAGTAGTAGTAGGAGTAGGAGTGGCAGTAGCAGCAGCAGTAGCAGTAGAAGTAGCAGGAGCAGGAGCAGCAGCAGTAGCAGGAGTAGTAGGAGTAGAAGTAGCAGCAGCAGCAGCAGTAGTAGGAGTAGGTCTAGCAGTAGTAGCAGTAGGAGTCTCAGTAGCAGTAGCAGTAGCAGTAACAGTAGCAGTAGCAGCAGTAATAGTAGCAGTAGAAGTAGCAGGAGCAGGAGCAGGAGCAGTAGCAGTTCTAGTCCTAGTAGTTCAAGCAAGTAGTAGAATAACATAGAATCATTTTTATTGTTATATTTGCTTTTCGTTGATGTGCACCATGATAATAATGATCAAACCCTCCGACCACAATTGGTGTTTCTTTCTTGTAGTGTTTCTACTCCTGATCTGGGGTTTGCTACTCATTGTCTCCGAGATTGTTCAAACATGTTCGAACAAACATGTTTGGGACTCCTGTGGTATTCTATTATTCTATGGTCGAGCACCACAGTCTCCCGCAAAGTTTTCATGGATCCAGTGTAATATGCGAGTCGATCAAGGAGCATAACCGCAAAAATAACGGCTGGATACTGATTATTTCAGGAACCCCTTTGTCACGCCCTACATGTTTTCCCTGGCTGGTTGGGAGCGAGGCCAGGAGCCAGGTAGCCCGGAGTGCCCACCAGCGATGGTAGGGCACCTGGTGGCCACCGTACCACGGAAACCTGAGCTACAGAACGATATCGCCATCCCCAGTTGATAGGTTACCCTCTGGTAGTCACCAACCGTTACGAAGCCACGAAAGATTCATTGTCTACGGGTAAACCAATGTAGATGGTGGACTTTCCACTTGAATCAATAGATTCATATGAGTTGATCCAAACGATGGTACCTTCTAGGTAACCCATTGGTATACCATTGTTAAAGGTGGACTTTCCACTTCTAGCTTTCTAGAGTGCAACTTGTGGATTACGAGGCCATGATGAACAAATACAAGGTGTGCATGCACACTTCAACAATCGAGATATTCACATTCGGGATGCTGTCAGATGAAGTGGTGTGCGATTCCTTGACCAAACTCTTGTATCTCATATTGAATTGTGCTTGAGAATGGTTTGTAGTCAACAATGGAGGTTGATAGTCATTGCACATCGAACTTGCTAAGCTGACCATCAACCATAATGTTCATAGTTGAGCCCACTGCCACTACTAATTCTAAGTGCAAGTCAATGATGCTAATAGCGGACAGCACAATCATAAATTGATGGTTCAGCCTAGTAGTAGTGGACGGCCCCAATCATAACTTTGTGGTACAGCCTAGGGTTTCTGACTTTTTGTTTTTCCCTCAGCAACATTTCCATTTAGGTGAAGATCCAGTGACTTTGCAGCTGATCTGTGATGTTGGTCTGCCGGCGTCACAACATGTCTTGCACAATTGCGAGCACAAGCGGCCTTGGCAACTGGGTGAAGAGCCCTGCTTGCTGGTTTAGGATGGTGAACGATGGGGAAACCTACATGGTGAACGATGGGTTCAGAATGGAAAACACAAATCCACCGTTGACCTTGGTGCCATTGGGAGCCCAGATAATCACACCACTGGTGAGTTCTTTGCCTTGTCATTTTCTTTGGAATGGGAATTGTGTTTGGTGTGGTCCATTTTGACTTCATGAAGTGCAAGGATTGGCATTAGATTTTTCCTGTCTTTGGAACAAGGGCAACGCGGCAACGATCGGAGGACTGAATACTTGCGCGAAGCATCGCAAGATGAAGTGTCAAGCGGACGTGAACAACTAAGGATCAGGTGATGTGGAGCGTCCCTCCGGGTTGGAAGAAAATCGCCAATTGAGTTGAGGAATAGCGGGTAACCATTCACTATCCAAAAATGATCAGTCTAAACGGATTTATTGGGGGTAATTATCCATAGGACGCCAAACATATTATAGGAAATTTTCCAATCATTTCCAACCTTATGGAAACCATGGATTGTTGGGAAGAGTTCGGGATTCCCATTTCATGCAGTGAGCGTTCTCACCCATCGGTCAACCAGCGCTCTCGGTCAACGGTGAACAACTGTCAATGGACCAATGTTTGCTATGTCATGTTGTGATTCACAGGCTTTACTGCTTTGCAGTGGATAAAAGGCAGAAACAAGATGAAACAAGTCTTGATTTGTGACCTAGTTATTGATCATTGTATTACCATTGCTGGCTGGAAAGACTGTATGATGATCCATGTTTCGGAAGATAAGTCGATCGATGCTATCCATTTTACTATGGGGTCCGTGCTTGCTTTTCATGGGCTCAGGCAAGAATGCATGGCATGGTGCGAGCCTGGATATTCTGGTACAGCAACAATGTTTCTTTGCATTGAGGACTGCATTTCGTGTACCACCATGATCAGGCGGACCAGGTTTTGGAGAGTTCCCACGCAGCTACAGTCACCAGCAGTTATTCATTGTTGCCTCGATCAGGGAGTTGTGGACCTGTAGAACTCTGGGTGAGAAAGTGGTGCCCTGGTTCCCATGTATATATGTTGCCATTGTTGCCATTGTTGATTGCATGACTGTCCTCATGTTGGTCTTGTTATCCATGAAATGGTTGTTGGACAACTGAAATCAAAGACATCTAAGCAATGTCCAACAGATAAGTGCGGATTTTCTCGCTTGCCTGTCCTTCTTGCAATCCCAGCCGTAAATGAGGAAGCAATGGTTGCAAGGCCTGGCCTTCACTCACCTCATGGGGTCATGGCTACCGAAGCGCCTGGGAGCCCAGGACTACAGCTTTCGTGGCCACACTCCCATCTGCGTCCCGGAGGAATGTCGCCTAGGCATCCCAACCAAGGTGGGATCGCGTGGCTACTCCGTGGGCATTTATCGGGTTGTTGGTCATCAAAGAACTGGTGCAACACACTTGTGGCATTGGAGATATGACAGTGGGTCCACTGTAGATGGGGTCTCAACCAACTAATGTTAACTATTATTAATCATAAGTAACCATAACTAACCATAACTAACCATAACTAACCGTTATTTCCCATCATTCACCACTAGTTATCCATGGGTGGTTCCACCACCAGATTCACCAACCACGCTGCAGCTGCTCCAGTGGCACAGGTGGGTCTCATCATCGCCGAGGGCTGCACTGGGCTCCGCACAGGGGACACCTGTGTGGCCAGTTGCACCACGGGCCTCACAGGCCCCGGTGACCACGGGATGATCTCCTCCCTGAAGTTGCACCAATCATGGTAGTTATAATATGGTTATAATAATGGTTATATACAATAATGGTTGATGTGGTTGATGTGGTTGACATAATCATGGGTGATATGGTCGATATGGTTATAATAATGGTTATAACGCCACTAATGGTTACAACCACTACATGGTTGACAACCATGGTTGATATGGTTGATGTATCCATGGTGGTTATATACAATTACTTTACTTCGAGTGATCCCCATCATGTGATTTCAACGCCGCTTGTTGGCTCCACTTTTGTCTGACATTCTCTCCGACATTTAGAATGACATTCTTTCTGACATTCTCTCCGACATATCTTCTGACATTCTTTCTGGCATATCTTTTGACATTCTCTCTCACATTCTTTCTGGCATATCTTTTGACATTCTCTCTCACATTCTTTCTGGCATATCTTTTGACATTCTCTCTCACATTCTTTCTGGCATATCTTTTGACATTCTCTCTCACATTCTTTCTGGCATATCTTTTGACATTCTCTCTCACATTCTTTCTGGCATATCTTTTGACATTCTCTCTCACATTCTTTCTGGCATATCTTTTGACATTCTCTCTCACATTCTTTCTGGCATATCTTTTGACATTCTCTCTCACATTCTTTCTGGCATATCTTTTGACATTCTCTCTCACATTCTTTCTGGCATATCTTTTGACATTCTCTCTCACATTCTTTCTGGCATATCTTTTGACATTCTCTCTCACATTCTTTCTGGCATATCTTTTGACATTCTCTCTCACATTCTTTCTGGCATATCTTTTGACATTCTCTCTCACATTCTTTCTGGCATATCTTTTGACATTCTCTCTCACATTCTTTCTGGCATATCTTTTGACATTCTCTCTCACATTCTTTCTGGCATATCTTTTGACATTCTCTCTCACATTCTTTCTGGCATATCTTTTGACATTCTCTCTCACATTCTTTCTGGCATATCTTTTGACATTCTCTCTCACATTCTTTCTGGCATATCTTTTGACATTCTCTCTCACATTCTTTCTGGCATATCTTTTGACATTCTCTCTCACATTCTTTCTGGCATATCTTTTGACGTTCTTGCTGACATCTCTTCTGACATTCTTTCTGACATTCTCTCCGACATATCTTCTGACATTCTTTCTGGGATATCTTTTGACATTCTCTCTGACATATCTTCTGACCTTCTTTCTGGCATATCTTCTGACATTCTCTCTGACATTGTTTCTGGCATATCTTTTGACATTCTTTCTGACATTTCTTCCGACATTCTTTCCTCGCAGTTGAGGTCCGGCAGCGACCACTGGGCGTGGATGGTCGTGGACGACGACTGGGCGTGGATGGTCGTGGACGACGACTGGGCGTGGATGGTCGTGGACGACGACTGGGCGTGGATGGTCGTGGACGACGACTGGGCGTGGATGGTCGTGGACGACGACTGGGCGTGGATGGTCGTGGACGACGACTGGGCGTGGATGGTCGTGGACGACGACTGGGCGTGGATGGTCGTGGACGACGACTGGGCGTGGATGGTCGTGGACGACGACTGGGCGTGGATGGTCGTGGTTGAGGTCCGGCAGCGACCACTCAGCGTTGATGCTCCTGGTTGCGGTCCCGCATCGACGACTGGGCGTGGATGGTCGTGGTTGAGGTCCGGCAGCGACCACTAGGCTTGGCGTGTCGTGGTTGAGGTCCGGCAGCGACCACTAGGCATAGATGGTCGTGGTCGAGGTCCGGCGGAGGAGGAGGCGAAGAAGGAGAAAGAGGAGGAGGAGACAACTCTGATAAAATCTAACAACCCTCACCTGACTGGTGGGGAATAATGGTTGATATGGTTGATAACCACCACCAATGATCAACCAGCCAGGTAATGATCAATCAAGTATCCATGGATAAGCATGGTTAATCAATAACTTATGCTTATGATTGGGAGTAATGTTGGTTTCTGATTAGTATCGACCTGTTGGTTTCATCTATTTTCATTACTTTAGGGGGGGTTACACTAATCAGAAACCAACAATCTATGAAAAATCCCTTCTATTGGTTAATTGGATGTAAAAGCATAGATCACTACCAATCATAAGCATAGAAGTACCAAGTTGAAGGTAAACTTCACTTCTGTTTCACCGATTGGTAGCTATACTTGGATGTTGAAGAATGGCTTACACTTGTGATTGATGAATGTTTTTGGCTAATAATGCTTGGTGAAACTTGGTAAAACTTAATGGATGGAATCGTGAGTTTTTATTTTGCAAGTTGATCTTTAGCATGGTGATGGTCAAACCGGCAGCTGAGTGATCGTGAACTAGTCCTGCCGGTAATCTGGCTTCATACTATTTCTCCCTGCTTTTCAGTACCAGATCTGTGGTTTATTCTAGTTTATCTATGGGTTATATTTACATCTAATGACTATTACTATTTATCTATGGGTGGTTATTCTAATAATTCTGATATATCTCTGGCAATGAATCGAGCTGGGTCGACCACTGAGCCGACTATCTTACCACGATAGGTTACCCTGGCAGCAGAGACACAAGTAACCATGGGTATTTAAATCAAAAGTCTCAATGATTAAAACTATAAGTAACATTGTATCATGATATTTTGCTTCACTTGCCTAAATTCGGGATGAGTATGAATTTCTCCATGACTATTGTTGTTAAAGACTCAAAATACTTATAGTACTTCGACAATCATTGCTTAACTCACAGTTTTTAACAATCATAGTCTTAATTGCTTCACAACGATACTAATTCGCAAACATGAAAACACATGGTGCGTATCATATCCTGGTTGGTACAAATATCAACGGTATGATCAGTCACATTAACAACCATTAAGCTATCATCAGGTATTAGTGTTTCCCATTGACAAAAGGACGACTCATTGTAACATTGACAATAGGACGACTAATTGTCATGATCAAGAGTAATCAAATAGCTAACGGTAAATTGTTGAGGGTCATGAGATACCCAAAATCAATAACCAGCTATAGGATGCTATAGGGGTGACATATCAACGCGGCCAGTCCACGGCGTGGTTGCTGTGGGTGGCCGCTGGAGCCCAGCGGATTACCGGACAAGCAACCAACAAAAAGTACCTTTGGAGATTTGGTACAAAGGTGATTTTTGTTGGTACTTGCCCAGCAAAATCAGTACCCTTGGGGATTTGGTACAAGCACCACAAGTTCACCAGCAAAGTTCCCTCTCCGTGTGGGGCAGTCACCAGGTGCTGATCTGCAGTATAAGTGCAGCGCAGATGGCTATTTGAGGGAGTCCAAAAGCGGGCAGGCTGGAAATGTTGCTGCGTCCACATTCCGTAGAAAACCTGGCGGTTGGTTGATAGTTTTTTCATGCTGGTTTGTGATGATTAGTTGATGGTTTTCAATGGATAGTGAGGGTTAATGATCATTTGCATGGCTCTCAAATGAGTCAGCTACATCGCACGTGAAGATGACTACCAGCAATGTAGCAATCATAGGGCAGGGGTAGGTAGGTAGTTGCATTTTCGCAGATCTGAGATCTGCCATTGCTTTAGCTGTGACCAGGGGGGTAGTGCGGTGTCGCCTTGACATCTGGCTGTGTGGGATACTTATACAATTGGCACTCCTACACTCCTATGATATAGATATATATTTGAATAGAAATAAGATGTGGGGAGTCCACAAATGGTGGTACCCCTTCACCAACGATTGCCATTATCAACAGTGAAACTAACCAGCTGTAACACCAGGAATGGACAAAGAAATATATATATATATACATGATATTATGTACAGGACTTAAATCTGATCAATATCTTCTATGGGCCCCCTATCTTGTCTTCTATGGGCCCCCAAAACGTGGAATGCAGCGCCACGACAAGACATGTTTTTTCCCCGGATGAGCGGGGCTTTGTCACCAAGCGGGGCTGGTAACGATCCCTGGCTGAGACCAGGTGGGTGTGGTGCCTTCCTGCGCTTCCACGTTCACGGAAACGCTGGAAACTGCCACTGGTGCTGCCCTTCCCTGCACCATCTGTCGGCTGGTCATGGCCGTGACGCTTGTTGCGCTGCGGTATGACACTTAGCCAACCAGGCACCGCGATGACGACCTGGCAGGATCAAACCAGGATGGGTTTGAGACGAAGCTGTTTGTGCACCAAAAATGAGCTGTTCATTGAGTGAAGCTGCTAGTCCAACCAGGATAGTCCAAGAATTGAAGCTGTGGCTTTTCAATCATTTGAAAAAGATGTGACACATTTCAACAGGCACAAAGTCTTGATGTCAGGTACGATGCCTCTTGAGATCTGTTGCACCAAAATTGCGAGCGTCCTGAAGTTCCGTGAAGCAGGCTTGGGATCTCTTAGGGTTCGTCCATGGCGGACATCCCAGCGCGGGGCAGGGTGTACCATGGTGGGCTATCCACAGCTCGCTTGCGAAGGCACAACTTGCCGTGAATCGCGGCGCGCTGAGGCGGGGGATCCCGGCAGGTCATTGCCAAGGGCCCCGGGTTTGACGCGACAAGGATCGACTGAGAACATTCAATTTTTTTCCATCACCAAGCGATGATGGAACAACAGATATAATAAGTGTTAATTCCCCAAACTTTTGGTTTCGGAAACCTCAACAAACAGTTGCTGTTGACACTTGCTGCAGAATGCCCATCGTTAAAAAACTGGTTTGAAAAGCTCAAGCCGCTTGTTGTAGCCGCCGTAGTTTGCGACACTGTGGATTTCTCTACGCCGTGGGAACGGTTCTTTGCTGATTTTGCTGAACCTGGATTGCCAAGTGCCTTTGTTTGTTCCAGGCATTGCACAACTGTTCTGGGGTAGTGTTTCTGCGCACTTGAAATTGTATGCTCCTTGATGATGCTGAACTTGCTGCTGGCCATTAGCATATGCAGATACACGGCAAAAAGAGTTGATCGAGATCATAAAGCTCTGACAGCGGAGTTAGATCGCGATGATCAAGCTACCTGCAAGCACGTAGACGATTTTTCTGCCACAAATTGCCATGGTGACTGGCAATATCTTGGTAACGGAGAGTGCTGCACAAGCAAGTTCGCAGCCTGTGTCCATTTCGGTACATATTATTGCGAAAAGCCTTTTGTCTTTCTGGGCAAAGAGTGTTGCCTCACTTCAGATTCCGAAATTCGGCTTACTGTCTCGGATGGTACTTCTTGCACAGGAGACTGGACATTTGTGCAAGGAACAACCTGCGCCACCACCAAGCGGGCTGTCAGATGCGTTCGGGGAGATAAAGCCCACTGCAAGGCACCTTGGCAGTTTCTTGGATATCGCCAGTGTTGTCTCACTTCAGATTCAGAACTGCAGCTTTCCGAAGCAAAGGGCAGCAGCAGGCATTGCAATGGTAACTGGACATACCTTGGCCACGGCACATGTGTCACCTCCCACCGGGCCGCCAAATGCGTTCGGGGGGATGAAGCCCACTGCAAGGCTCCCTGGTCCTACATCGGCTTTGAACATTGTTGTCTCAGTTCAGATGTGGATTTCCAGCTCACTGATGCGAAGGGCACTTCCGAGTATTGCAAAGGTGACTGGACATACCTCGGCCTGGGCACGTGTGTCAGCACAAAGCAGGCCGCCAAATGTGTTCACGGAGACAAAGACGACTGCAAGGCTACCTGGTCTTACATTGGCAACGACCAGTGTTGCTCGACGGCCGAGAATTCCTTGGCCAAAATGCACAGCAGCATACCTGTAGTGGCCACAATGATCTTTTCCTTTTGTTTCCTGTAGTGAAGTGGTCACAAGGCCGCCCAAAATAGTCCAGAATTGGATATGTTCACCAACGTGTAGATAATAACCATTCAATCCGACACCCTTGTCATTGGTATACATGACTAGCATAGTCTACCGTCTGTGCCATCCAAATACCCATCATGTTTGGTTGTATGATCCAAGTATCACCAACATGTTTGGTTGTGTTCTTGTTGGAACCTGAAGATGGTGGTGCTCATCAGCTGCACGAACTGACGACCCGCCGGGCGCTGGAAAAGGCGGCGATTTGCTCCAGTTTCTGCTGTTGGTGGTGGATATCGTAGGTATCATTTCATGCTAATGCATACCCTGGATCAATCAACCCCCACAAGGTCGACAAGGTCAACAAGGTCTGACCATACGTCAGAAAAAGGTACCCCCCTAAATAATCGACCCCTAGAGGGATGAGAAATCATCATTGAATCTAATTGAATCTAATTGAATCTAATTGAATCTAATGGAGCTGATTGAATCTAATTGAATCTAATGGAGCTAATTGAATCTAATTGAATCTAATTGATTCTAATTGAATCTAATTGAGCTAATTGAATCTAATTGAATCTAATTAAATCTAATTGATTCTAATTGAATCTAAATGAATCTAATTGAATCTAAATGAATCTAATTGAATCTAAATGAATCTAATTCAATCTGGTTGAATCTAATTGAATCCAATTGAATCTAATTGAATCTCATTGAATCTAAATGAATCTAATTGAATCTAATTGAACCTAAATGAATCTAAAGAAATGCTTGGATCCAAGAGGGGTTGATTAACGAGGGGGTTTCGAGGCTTGTGGGGGGTTTCCAGGCTTGTGGCTTGTGGGGGCTTCTAAAGAGCTGGCGTACGGCATAGCAGCCAGCATCCACTCGGCATGATCAGTGGGATGGTTACTGGCAACGTGCACTGCAAACCCAGCGAGATTCCTCCCAATTGCAGGTTTGACCTTGAGATTGTTCAGCCATTTCTGAGTTTGCCCCATCCACAAGGCTCGCCGGAAGATAGGGCTATGGGTCATAACAGAAAGGACAGATGAAAATGACAACAAAGTCTATTGTGGTTGTTCATAGGAATCATAGGATTTTTATCAGACGTACCAAGGTTTTGGCTTACAGCCGTATTGGAGCCATGAAAAATTGCATATTGAATCTGATACGGTTGGTATTGATCAGCAAACCCTTCTGAGGAGCCATTGGCCTTCATAGTGCTGTGGCATCTTGTGGGAGATCAGTAGCTGGCGCTGGTAAATCACACATGGAAACGGACGGCGAAACCCAGGTTCTCCTCACATTCCTAGTGATTTCAAGCTTTGTCCTGATTCATTTCTTCACATTTCAGAACCCAGGTTCTCCCCACTGTTTGATTGATCTACCAGATAGCACTATCCTTGTCCTTACTTCAATCACCATTGATGGAAGGGGGACACGGGTACCAACGCCTACTTTTTTTTTTTTCGACCGTTCAGTTGAGGATTTGGGTCACAGCTAGAGATGCGCTCATGAGAACCACATCGAGGAATATGGCTATGGGATGCTATGGGTCAACATGAATCAACCAACTAATGGGGGATGATCACCACCAATAAGAGGGAGAACAATGGTTAATGATAGGGGAACCAGGGGTACAGGGTTTGGACCCATAGCCATATCACAATCTGTTCTGGAATACTTGGACCTTTTCACAACTGATTCTGAATGTCATTACACCTTTTCATAGATGAAGAAACAGCCAACCCGAGAAAAAAACATTGGTAATGTAGGCCAACGTGTCGACATACATTTATGTACACAGTAATTCATGTCTCTAGCCATGATTAGCCATAAAGTCGAAGAATAGGCAACCAAGTCGAACTACATATAGTTTTGATTGACCATGAAATTCATATTCATTGATTTCCAATCAATGCACAATCACGTATCAGAAGCAACATAGCTAATCGTAGCTAAAATAATGACACTTGCCAATGATGATTTCCAATTATTTTCAACCATCATTCACAACCAAGTCGAACATCAATCCCCATAGGGTGCGTTTTTTCGCTCCCGTTACTGCTGCTCTCAATCAGTTTTGCCAATATACCCGCTGATAAACTCACTTGAGCGTTGAACATGACGACTTTCTCTAGGAAAACCAGCTCTTAGTGGTGGATTGTCCACTCAAACAGGTTATAGTTTACTGGAGTTCACCCATATTTATCAACATTGCGTTCCCACTCGCAGGGCGATTCGGCGATTCAGGCAGGCAGGATGCCCCAGTCTGAGGGGTTTGGAAGATTCTGTTGATTCATGGGGAGCATCTCTGCTAGAGATGGATGGATCTCACTCTTACATACTCCTGCATGTTATAGATTATCATAGACTACTATTTTACATGAATATGAATATCTGTTTATACACATATGTGTTTACAATTATACGCAAATATATGCAAATTTTAGATAGATAGGTTGTCTCTCTATATATAGAGACATATAGAGACATGTATATTTGTACACTTAGACTTATACATTTATGTGCACACACACAGATACATATATCTATATATATATATATACATACACCCTGGGGGCCCAAGTTCTCCGATGAGATTAAAGCAGGGTTGGGCTGGGGTGCGCTGGGGACTGGCAACCAAACCATGCTGATGCTTAGTTGCTACCACGTTGATGCTACGTTGATGCAACATTTGCTTGCATGTGCGAACCAAAATGATGTTTTGTTGATGCAACGTTCACTTGCATGTGCAAACCAAATTGATGCTAGGAGGCAATAGCTTCCATTACCAAGTGCAGCTTCGTAGGCATGGTCTACGATCTGTGACAAGAGACTGGAACATGAAAACGTTTTGGCTGTCCATCACCGGACAAGCAACCGGGACTGCAAACTGTCTTGACTGCTCTGAAAGAATGCAGAGAGTTGTTCATGACAAAGTTTGCAGCCCGTGTCCAAGGCTTTTGACTCAGCTGTGTTGCAACGTTACAAAAGACACATTAGGCTGACTGTCAGGACTGCAGATTTTTCTGCAAGCGACAAAATATGACGAAATGCTGCAAATACTTTGGAACTAGGACGACCTTTCAGTTTGATCGTGAGTTTTCAATGAGTTATGCATACTTGAGCTGAAACACAACATGCACAAATGAAAAAAATACCCCAACCCTACACGCAATGCAATCCTGTCTCCTTGTGATGAACATGATCTGACATGTGTTTACGAAGTTGCGCCGGACGAAATCACATTTAATCCAGCACCAGGTCATTTCTTGAAAAAAACGATATCCTTGAAAACCGACGTTTCGCATAAGCGAGAACGCAATTTTGGCATGCACATGATCCAAGCATTAATCCCTGATCGGGAAACCTAAGTCCCCGAGCTAAATATGTAAGAAGAAGATGATATGTAAAAGGCGATGGTGGTGGTTGATGGTCAATGTACGTGACACAATGGGGTACCAGGGCAGATCATCCTACGTCATGATGTGACACATCCCGCAAGGCTAGGGCTAGTGCCGAGGCTCTGAAGAGTCGTGAACGAACTGGACCAGCGCGGTTCCCAAAGTTGGCGACCAGAAAAGATGCTTTTGAAGCATCTCAAAAATCATATATGGTGGTTTCTCAAAATAGGGAGCCCCAAAAATGGTTGGTTTATTACTATAAATGGCTAATAACTACATGACTTGGGGGTACAACTATTTTGAGAAACCACCATATATGCTTTCCAAAACATACTTTAAAAAACATAAGGTGAATTGGGAACTGAATTCTGGGATTTGTTCATCTGAACTTGATACGCAGTGAGCCAGTTACTTTATGTTTATGTGATCTTGATATTTTTCATGTGTCATGTTGTATTACATTGCACCTATTTCGTGTATTTTCCTTGCCACTAAACATCGGTGACTTTTCCCATGAAACACTCGCGATCAGTCACGCACAGGTACTATCCGTCATTATATCTCATTTTCATGCATTGTCATCCTTGTTTGTTGAAAACGCCCTTATCCATTATGGGTTGTCTTATCTACGGACAGCACCACAAAAATTGTTCTTTCAGTAGTACTACATGATACTGGACACCCAAAATTATTGGATTGATTGGATTCAGGAAACACGTGAAGTAACATACAGATTGGATCAAATTGCGCCGTTGGGCACTTTATGATTTCAGATCCATCACGACACCTCTTTCCTGAGAGAGTATTGTTTTCCACTGGCCGGGCAAACCGAAAAACAATGTCAACTCTTCTGACTCTTCCTGGATGCAATTTGCTTGAGAACCGCCCACAATTTTGGGACAACTTTGATATGTTTTCGTTCTTGGTGTTAAGGTTGGAAGCCATGCAACCATTCCCAACCAAATCATCCGCGACGAACTTCAGACTTCCCCACTGGAACTCCGCAGCTTTTTCCCTTGGAGCTGGAGATGGCAATAGAACTTCCAAGGTCCTGTGGAACTTAGCTTCACCAGGCTACTTTCAAGCTGCAGCGTGGACAAATCTAATCCAACCTCAGAGAAGCCCGCAGGATTTTCGGCAATTTTTCGTTGGATTGGGCAACTTGGAAAGCAGAATCTGGAATTCATGTTGTGATTCATAATTCATGATGTTTGGCCGATTTGTTTAGCTTACTATCAAACTGGTTAAGCATCTGAAAGTGCTTTTGGTTGTCGGTCAAGTCGCCAGGGCAATAGGACTAATGCCTTGATCCCCTTGGCAGCTGCTTAAAACCTTAGGTTTTGGGAGGGCCAACAGTTTCGATGGTGAAGTTCCGCCATGGAATGATGGATATCTATGGTTAATGATGATTGACAGTGCTTAGTGATGATAATGACTAAACATGATTGATAATGATTATCACTGGGTTTAGATTCGCCATTGAGCTACTACCGTTAAAGTGGTACCCTAGTAATACATCAAGGGGTATTTGTTGCAGGCCCACCTCGTACATCTACTAGTCCTGGCCCGATGCTCTGACCATGCGCCATGGCCGTGCGAAGTCGCTGAATGAGTGGCCACTGCCGGGTGTGAAGTTGCCAGAGCTTGAGGAAGGGACTGCACTGCTTCTTGGCCGGAGCTATTCCAAAGCCATGGGTTGAAGTGACAGCTTGACTGTTGGGATGTGAACAGCCAGTGGTATCGGGGTGAACGCACTGCCGGAGCAAGTGGAAATCCAACGATGGCATCCCGAAAGAGTTGGATTGGAGGGGATTATGTATTGTCAGGCACCAAGGCCAACATCTAGCAGTCCATAGCAGCAGAAATGGGTGTCAAAACAATCCAAAAAGCAGTAAGTAATGTGGACAGACCCGTTTTTTCCACCGTGAGTCGAGATAACGCCGCACATTTTTTCCTTGAGATCTTCTTTTGACCAATTTCCATCTAGCCACCATTTTAGACTGGCGGTTCTTCGCAAGCTTGGTCAGAGCGGATGTGAGTTGTCATAACTTCCCTTCAGGTATCCCGCTTTGATTGGCAGGCGAGATTCCGAAGAGCCAGTTCCCGCATACCGAGCATGTCTTGTTGGCTTTTTGTATATAGTCTTGCTATGCTCGAAACTAGGGAGCCAGTTGTCCTGTCGAACATGCACTCTGTCAGGCCACAAGAGCTGCCAAAGGATGCGAGCGATGGTGCTGGGACCTTAGCTCCGCTTGTAGCACATCACATGCATTAGCTATTACCAGCACTGGCACGGCGTCTCGCTCGTTGCAAGGCCATAAAATCACTTGCTTTGGTGGCCCAACGCTGAGATCATATATTGAACAGGATTAGCATGGCCATTTTCTTAGCATTGTACCAGCAATAAACATGGTGGTTCACTAGCTAACCATCATGGTTCACATCATGGGCTATTTGTGAAAAAGCCAACCATCATTTACTATTCATAGCCACTACTAGACAAAAAGACGGCAAACAGACGCATCAATTGCTGTCATCGCCAATCAGCCAGCATTTCACCAGCATGCAGCCATCAACTAGCCATGATTCCACCGTATTTTGATCATTGTGGTGGTTTCTCAATTGACAGGGGACCCCCACAAAAATGTTTGGTTTACCATGAATAAGATACTGGATGATCTGGGGGTACCCCTATGGCTTGAGAACCCCGAAGTTGGAGCCGGAATGCCAGCTTCATCGTTATTCACTCACCAGCATTTTACATCATAAAAACTACATCTTGAGCCGCGTTTTTGGCCACTACTAACCATCATGCAACCATCAACTACCCCCCAATGAACCAGCATCAAACATCATAAAACATCATGATTTCGTGACCACTTAACCACCGATGAAGCATCATCAAAGCACTATTTTGTCACCATTTGACCCTCAACAAACCCCCCATCAACCATCAACAAACCACCCATCACCCATCAACTCACCACCTTATAGCCATATACAACCATTATTAACCACTAGTTCACCATGGGTTTGAACCACCAACCAGCCCATGATTTCACCATCCTTTACCCATTCCCAGGGCCCCGTCCGGCGCAAGCTGAAGCTGGAGCCCTTGGAGCTCCGGGAGCGCAGCCCGTTGAAGCTACGGGGCCGCCGGCGCAGCTGGCGCTCGGCGCCGCAGCTCCAGGAGCGACGGCGGCGAGAACTTTGCCAAGGCAATGAAGAGAACTTGGATACAAAATGAGCTATGCAAGTTAGCTATATGGCATGAATGAAATTAGCTAAAATTGGCTCAAAATAGCTAATATGGCATGAAATTAACTATATTAGCTATTTATATACTATAAGCTTTATAAAATATTAACTATATTAGCTATGCAATTATAGCCATATATTAGCCATGCTAGCTATATATATATATATTATAAGCTAATTAGAATATATTAGCTATACAATGAGCATTGGCATCAATTAGTTATATTAGCTATAATTAGTTATATTAGTTATAATTAGCTATATTAGATTGGCATTGGCATCAATTAGCTATATTAGCATATATTAGCTATAAACTTAGCTGTATTAATTCAAATTAGCAATTAACTAGCTATATTTGGATATTAAATTAGCTATATTTGCTATTATATACATATAATATATAAGCTATTTTTATTTGCTATGAATGTAATGTTAGCTATATTAGCGATACAATTAGCTATACAATCGCCAAGACATAGAACATTAGTAGCGATGTATCAAGATCTAATATAATTAATCAAGATTAGCTACAGTATCTTGATATTTATCGCTAACATTGAACATCATTAATTGATTAGCGATCTTCATTACAATGTATCCGTAGAACCTTTCTAATGAACCTTTCTAACGTATCCTGTCCTTTTTTCTGATGACGTATGGGTTCTTTAGATCAGTATAATTAGAAAAGCAACTTAGATAAGGATAAGTAACTTACCGAAGGTCTTATAATCCACTGAGAGAACGTAAACAACTCCAGTTCATGACTCAGACCTCGGTTACTTTTCTTGATGGAGTTTCTTGGTTGTTTGTTTTCAAGTTTTTGTTAGGACTGGGATCAGGTTAGAGGATGATCGATGAAGTTTGATACCTTTTCCATGTGGGATCAACGTCTCAGGGTTTGTGGATTGCTGGGCATGGTGTGCACGGTCCCAGTAACATCCTCCAGGACGTGGAGGAAAGCTCACAGGATGAGATGTGGCGGGAGCCGAAAGTGGAAGACATGCTCTCCAACAAACAGAAGTCGGTAGATCGAAAGGAACGACAAGAGAAGGAAGAGAAGGAAGAGAAGGAAGAGAAGGAAGAGAAGGAAGAGAAAGGAAAGAGGAATAGAGAAAATGGAGAAGAGAAGGGACAGGAAAAGAGAGAGGAGAAAAGACCGGAAGAGAGAGAAGAGAAGAGAGAAGAGAAGAGAGAAGAGAAGAGAGAAGAGAAGAGAGAAGAAAGAGAAGAGAACAGCGAAAAAGAGAGAAAGAAGGAGGAAATGGAACGTTTTGAGGTCAAAGACCCACTTCGAAACGCAGCCTCCAAAGACAGGGTGCCTTCCTCTCACAGAGAGGTGAGGCTTAGCGTGGAGACCCCACAAGACGACTTGAAGGAGAAGCTTCCGGCAGCGGGCGCTGCACACAAAGTGAACCGGAAGGCTTTCCAGGCGATTGGAACGAGGGCCACAGGGGCTGCCCCATGAAGGGCGTATGGCTTTCCAACAAGAAGGGCCAACAGTCAAGGGATGTCAAGGGTATGCAAACGCACAAAATCCATGTCAGGACCGGGTTCTTTTTTAAGGTCAGAAAAACATCCTGTTGAGTTTCCAGCATTTTGAACCAACTATGAAACCAAGAGAATGGTTATCAGTTACCATATCAAGCATAAGCATATCACCAGCATGATGGCGTTAAAAGTATCTGAGTATAAATGAACCCATGGGTTTGTCCATGGCCATGGTGTACCCCAAGCCCCAGCGCTGGTTGGTTTGGAAACCCTAGCACCATGGCCATCGACAACTTCACCACTCTGCGAAGCGGATCTTTCTCCCCAAGCCATTTCAAATCAGCGGGAAATCAGCATCTATGGGCCGTGCAGCATGCTGGATAGTGGGCTATGCGCCTCATTTGTTGCAGTATCTGATTTAGGCAGTGGTGATTCTCTTCCAGCAATGGCTATTTTTGGCTGGTTTCTTGCTCACAACGCCAACCGTGCAGTACCTAACACTGGTCATACAGCAACGTGCAGTGCGCCGTGATCGCCGTGTCTTGCATTGCGCGACTAAGCCTTCGATGTCCTGTCCTTGCACCGAGTTGTACTCGCTAGCCTTCAGCATTGGCAATTATCTGTTAGATTATTAGATGTTTCTCAAAGTAGGGAACCCCAGAAAATGGTTAGGTTTATTTCTATGAAATGGCGGTTAATATGGGATTAGTTTGGAGTACCCCTAATTTCGAGAAACCACCATATTTCAGCATCCCTGAACTGGTCTTCTCCTCGCGATTGAGCTCATGTACACGTGCTCGGATGAACCTCACCGTTACCTGCCACCGAGACCGTGATGTCCCCAAGCGGTCTCCAGGTTCAGCTGTAACGGTACCCTTTTCTATTGGAATCATCCTCCCGGAGGCGGTCAGTTTCCCCTCACCAAGGGTACATGGTGGGCCCCCTTAGTTAGCTAACTTAACTTGGGTTATAACCAGGGTAACTACCAGTTGTGGTAGATATAAGTATAGCTAAATGGCTTATTGATCAGCTTACAACTAGGGGGGCCCACCTTGTACCACTCTGTTCATCCAGCTGTTGGTCCCACCGCCACGGGGAGCAGCTTCGTTCACGCCCCGCGCAGGCGTGCCGCGAGGCGGACATCCGAAGCGTCTACGACTGGGAGCAGCGCAAGGCTTTGGGCGAAGGCTCCTACGGCCAAGTCTATGCCGTGAAGCACCGCCACGCGACTTACGCAATGGTGGTCCCGTGGGTGGCAGGTGATGTTGGGGTGACATGGCTATGGGTCAATATTGACCAACAACAATGGGGGATAATAACCAGCTTTACAGCGAAAAGAATGGTAAATGATAGGGAACCAGGGGTACAGGGTTTTGACCCACGGCCATATGTTGGTTGATCTTCGTTGAGCTTGGTGTTTGCGGCTTGGTTGGTTTTGCTTCATGTGGGTGTTTGTTTGGTTCGGTTCGGTTGGTTTTGTTTGGTCTTTGGTTTGGTTGGTCATGATTCAGCTGTATCTGCAAAGACAAAGGTGTGCTGTCTCGTCATTGGCCGAATAGGATGATTTAGGGGACACCTATTTTGAGAAACACCCATATGAATGATGTGATCAGCACGAGGAAGATTGAAGAGCCCAGTTCAAGCGTTTTTTGCCGCTTTCTCCGTAAAAGATCTGCAACGAGAAACGGGTTTCGTTTTTGCAACCAACGGTTCATGAGGGTTCATGAACGTCTTTAGAACACCGGTCATTACTGTTCTAATTCTTTTTTAACGTTGCTTGATATTGGTCAACAAGGGTTAATTTGAAACAATCAGTATAATGGATCAACAAGGGTTATTCATTTACTATGAACATTTATTAGCATGTCAATAGGTCTGCCCTGTCATACTGAAGAATTGCTTAGCACCTGTAAATACGAATCATGATGAACCCTCTATCTATGGCTGTTTCCTGTGGCGCAACATCCCGGAACATGAGACGGCCGGCGCCGAGGCTTTCATAGGAAGAAGCTGGTGGCCATCAAGCAGCGAGCCAAGACGTATGGTGGATGGTTCATACGGTGGTGCTACAGCAACATATGGGTATGTGCCAAAATAATGGTACCCCCAAAACCAATGGTTTCCTAGTAAAATGATCATTTCTGAGTGGGTCATATATTACACCGGCATAGACCCCAGATAGAACATGTCTGGACAACAAGGTTGGGTTCTACTGTTTGATCAAAAATTGTTGTCAATGATTTCGATGAAAATGTCAAATGCCATGCTCTCAAGTCTGAACGCATCTTCTGAATCTTGACCTGAAATTTTCCGATTTCCATTTCTTTTTGGAATAGAACTCTTCTTTACCTTGGAATGGAACCCTTCTTTCTCCTTGCAATAGAACTCTTCTTTCTCCTTGGAATGGAATTCCTCTTTGACCTTGGAATAAAACTCTTGCTTCTCTTGGAAAAGAACTGTTCTTTCTCTTTGGAGTAGAACTCTTCTTTCTCCTTGCAATAGAACTCTTCTTTGACCTTGGAACAGAACTCTTCTTTCTCCTTGCAATAGAACTCTTCTATCTCCTTGGAATGGAATTCTTCCTGCTCTTGGAATAGAACTCTTCTTTCTCCTTGGAATAGAACTCTTCTTTGACCTTGGAAAAGAACTATTCCTTCTCTCTGGAATCGAACTCTTCTTTCTCCTTGCAATAGAACTCTTCTTTCTCCTCGGAATAGAAGTCTTCCTTG
>VSDK01003948.1:518874-555489 GCA_009767595.1 Symbiodinium kawagutii | reverse complement strand
CAGCACCTGCCGACAGCACCTGGCACCAGCACCTGGCACCAGCACCTTGCAGACAACACCTGCCGACAGCACCTGGCCACACAGCACCTGCCAACAGCACCTGCCGACAGCACCTGGCACACAGCACCTGCCGACAGCACCTGCCGACAGCACCTGGCACCAGCACCTGGCACACAGCACCTGCCGACAGCACCTGGCCACAGCACATTCCTGCACATTTCACCAACAGCACCTCCCGACAGCACCTGCCGACAGCACCTGCCGACAGCACCTGCCGACAGCACCTGGCACCAGCACCTGGCACACAGCACCTGCCGACAGCACCTGGCACACAGCACCTTCAGCCAGAAAGTTCGCCGACAGTGACCTGTTATTTGGGAAGTAAGAACCCCTATAGCTTCCAGCTATCTGGGGAAATATATTAAAAAACATTTAAAAACAACTGTTTTGCTTCAACATAACCAATATTATGCTTATGACATGGAACTTAAGATGGTTATGGTCATATTCCGTGCTGGTACCGTATGTTATTTGGTTGGAATCGGACTGAGCCAAGAGGCAACTAGTTGGTTGTAAATTTGATCAAAAGCCATGAACTTCATCGTTCATTCGAATCGGCAGTGGGTCAAAACCCCTAGTCCCCCTGGTTCCCCTATCATTAACCATGGTTTTTCCTTATTATTGTTGGTTATAATCCTTCATTATTGATATTATTGGTTGGTTAATATTGACCCTTAGCCATATGGAGCAATCACAGGGTAAGGAGTTTAGAGCTTGGGTTTGGATGGTGAGGGTCCACCAATCACCACTGGCGTTTTCTCGGGGGCAGGTTTCACCGGCACCTCAATCCTCGAGCCGACTAGGTAGCGACCTTGGGGCACCCCATGGCACCCAGCCGACCAAGGCAAGTGTCCAAGGAGAGCTGCGAAGATTTGGATCAGCTGCGCATGGAAATCACGGTGCTCAGCACCTTGGACCACCCGCGGGTGCTCCACTTCTTCGAAGCCTACGAGGACTTCAAGGACCCGCGAACGGCGTGAAAGGCGTGAACGGCTTCCCCTAGGGCTGTGGTGCCACCAGTGTTCGCTGTGAACCACACTGGTGTTGATCCAATGACAGGTAAAGCATCGGTATGACCCAGTGTTCACTCGTGATTGATCCTATGTAGTTGGTACGAAGCATTGTTTACTCGCGATTGATCCTATGGAGTTGATTCGACCCGTAGAATTGTTGGATGTCATGCCCTTGTATCAGCTACGACTAATCGTGATCATGCATCCTTCACCCGTGGTCACTCTCCAGGACATCTACATTGTCACAGAGCTTTGTACTGGCGGAGACTTGCAGCAATGCATGGAGCAGATGCGAGGCAACCGACTCACACGGCAAGATGATGGGGGGCTGAAGGGATCCGAAGGTGGCTATATTTGCAAATGTAAACGCATACAGACAGACATGCGTAGATATGCATATTAGCTGTTTCCTAATTTTGATGTTGACGTTGAATCAGGGACCACTGGTGGAGGTGTCCTAGAAAATGATTTGACACAAAAAACTGCACCATGTTTGCATAACTCCTTCATGGATCTTCATGGTAATACTTGTTCACAAATCACGCATGGAAGGGTCAGATGTCAAATTAGTTCTGCGCATGTTTGAACACATACTACACTTGTTAAAGGAACATCTGTAGTGTGTGAAAAAACTTCTCTCGCATTCTACGATGAACACAAAAGCTTGAAATCACGGCACTGATGTTATATCAGTGCCATTTCTGCATTATGTTGCAATCGATTTGCATCTTCCGTGATCTTGTGTTGTGGTCGAGATATTTTCACTGGATTCTTTGACACTGAACGGCCTTTGAGGAGAAGCTGGATGAAAAAACTTAATTACATTGCTTTCTTGAGAACCAGTAAATTGTATGGGTTGTAATCAAAGGCACTCTTATAAATTGTAAGTTTCCATTTAAGCACTTGTAATGGATTCCTTTACATTGGAACACTTGTGGAAACTATTCTTCGGCGTTTCACACCCATTTATGCTGATGATCCACCTGAAACGCACCATGGCATCATGCTACAAATATCTGTCCAGATGTATACTACTTGGCAACCTTTGATTTTTGCTGGAACTTTATGGTGGAGCATCAAAGCCAAGCGATACATGTGCAGCATCACTTTGCGCTGATGGTCAGGCAAGGAAGTCTTTGCACACCACACGGCAGAGCAAATTCTTCGAGCTTTGATCTATTGTTCCGTGGCAGTGTGGGTATCCACATGTGGCTGCGGAATTATGGTATGTCAAGTACCTAGAGGTAAACTATGCAATTTGTAACCAAAACCTCTTCTCTCTATGGAGTGTTTAGCAGTATGATCCATAGTTGGGATAGTTAAAACTTACATTTTTTGATGGGCAATTTGGATGCCCACAGCGGGGACATTGCATGTGTCTCGCTTGACGGATTGGGTCGCCAATGTGCGTCGATACTGGTGTTCTGCATGCGTTGGACTGCTTGGTTTCTGGTTCTCTGGGAAGCGCGGCATCACCGTTTTTGGGTTGATAATCCACCTGTTTCCATGGGGAATTTTAACCAGCTTAGGGACTGCAACTACCAGAGGATACCCATAATATGAGATCTCACGTGATCAATTCATAAGCATCTTTGCAGCAGGAAGTGATGAGTGCTCACCAAGCTGACACGTCACTACTGACATGTAAATGTCAACTCCGATACTTCAGTGGCATTCGTGTTCATCAATTTGTCCCAACCATGGTAGCATCATTCGCCCCTAGTGGGATCACATCATATGTATTGAGTTTTCTTACGTGCCATGAAACCTTCAAAACCGATGAAGAATGACCCAGTACCGATACTCCCCAGCAAGATAGCTATTGTTGTGTTAATTCAGCGTTCTTGCTTGGGGTTCCTGTGATGATGCCCTTTTTGGTAACGAAGCTGTGCAGTGGGATAGCCTACCAGAAAAAATATGTCCCTCAACATACCCAAGACATAGAAGTTAATTATGGGTTACCCAACCCAATACCCCAACCGATGCTAACCGATAGGTATTTTCTAGCATTGATATGCTTTGGAAGACCTTGGCCTAATAGAGGGACTGCGTGGCTGTTTCCAATTTTTGTGTTTCTGACTCTGACACGCATTTAGTTTGGTATTCGATCTACCACGCCTGCATTTAGCCTTGCTCCTTCAGACTTTTCATTGACACAGGTTAAGCTTAGCAAAGTCAACCAGCAAACATGCCAAGCCTAGACACATGTTCACAAAGGATAGCATAAACAACACAAGCGTAAAAACCACCAAAACTTCAAAAGTGATAGGGGACGATCCGGTTTGCCATATGGCAGCTTTTGCAAGACACATCCGCTACACATGACATGGCTCACCCAAGATAGTTCCCAGTGGGTGGTCCCAACCAGTTGGTCGATACCTTGGTACCTACCAAGCATCCAACCTCATGGCGACTATGAATGGGGAAATCACTGCCACTTGGGATACACCACTGCATTGGACCAACCCACTGAAGAATGCTTACAACTCGGGTTGAGCAGCACTTGGTGATGTTACCAACGAAATAAAGAGGGACAATCTATCAGTAAATAGAGACATAGACTGTCTATACATCGTTTGTATCCAGACATTTATGTAGATATTTCAAAGTATCTATCAACAATTGCATATATATATATATATGTAGGTGTATACATATAAGCATGATAATATTCCTAATTAGATATCATAAGTAGACATTATATGTATCCACTCAACCATGTCATAGCAGTCTTTCTCATGGCGGCCCAGGCCATGCCAGGGGAGTTTGCCATCGCGACTTGAAACCCGGGAACGTGCTCTTGCTGCGGACACTGGGGCTGCTGGTGGGACCCCATTTGCTGTAAGGGTCGATTAAGGACTTAATGGTTTACTAGTTGTAAACCTGCCATATTTTGATTAACCATCTTCTCAATGGTTGATAGCTCTTGACCGACGATCATCAACCAGTAAGAAGTGTTTATCAACCATCTAGTGGTTTCTTAACATAGGGGACCCCAAACATGGTAGGTTTACTATATACTATGAATGATGAATGACGTGGATGATATCGTGGTACCCTTATGGCCTGAGAAACCTCCACAGTATGGTGATCACCGGCGTGGTGTTGTGATGAGCCGGCGCAGCTACCTTTGCTAAAAAAAACCACGGCCCGGGGCGGGTAGGTCGAAACAAGTCACAGTTTTACTCCTTTCCAGGCAAAGTATGCTTATCTATCAGATGTCAGATGTCTGCGGCAAGTTGCAGATGAAGGAATTCTCTATAGACTTCTGATCTCATGACACTGTCAGTGATTGAAAGTTCATCTACTCAAATGCGGCCTTTCGTTTGCCCCTGTGAAACTGTGAGGAAGCTTCATTCTGACGATGACACACCGCCCATGCGTCTAGCTGACTTTGGTCTATCTCACAAGATGAAGGCACATCAAGGGCCGTGATGGTTCTCGTGTAAGCTGGGGCCACATCGACGGTTTGTGAATCAAAAGCCTAGGTTGTATTCTACTTTCAGGACTATGGTGTGATATCAGATCATCCACTTGTTATTTGTTGGATGACTATCATTGCCTACTTGTAGCCATGGTGACGTGGCAGTGTTTCGACCAGCGGCCGCGGTCATGGCCAGTTCTGAGGCTTGGAACTGCTGTAAAATCGTGGGTTTTGGCCGTTAAAGGCCACAATTAATAGTGATTTTGTTGGTGGTTTAAACATGTTTTATTTTCCCACATGTATGAACACATGGTTGGTTGGTTGACAAACATATTTCATAGTGGCTGAGGCCACCAACCAGTGGTGGGTTATAGCAGATTATAGTAGACGCCAGTTTTAGGTTATAGGCCATAATAGGTGATCCTTTACTCTATTGACTGGATAGTTAATAGTGGCTAATGAAGATTAATTAATAGATTCTTGTTGACATCTATTTTCTTTTGCATGCCGGCATTCAAAATTGCCACTTCTCAACCAGACTTTCTTCTCTCACAGGAATTGGAATGCTGGACGCATCAGTTATCATCGGCTTAGTATACCCACTTATTCTATTTTATTCTGATAAAGGCAGATCACTAGCAAAAGATCATTTCTTGCTCAAAATGATACATGCGTTATATGAGTAACCTCTGCAGGTAACGGCTGGACACGTTTATGGCTGTGGGTCAAGAGCCCCTGTACCCCAGCATGTTACATCTTATAAACCAGAATAGTGGTGGGGTGTGAACAGTTCTACGCGCTTCTTGGTTGGTGAATACTGACCATAGCCATATAATTGATATGTGCCCTATTCTTGTTGCTCATTATCCCCTTTTATCAAGCGTTATCCAGCTTGTTAACCATTTGTCGGTGAATATTGACCCAGCTTGCCATATAAGTGATTTGATAAATTGTTTATTTGATAAATAAATGGTTAACAACGACCCGACCCGTCCAGTGATTTGAGACAACTGTTTCCCCGGACGGACATGGAAGTGTTGACGACTCTAATTTCGCTTGGCTCCGCCAAGCTGTGACTTCGGTCACGTGAAACTTCGTCAGTTTGGTCGCCCAGTTTGCGGTTTCAAAACGATAGTGGTATCCCCAAAGGTAGGAAAATAATGGGGACATTTGTAAGCATCAATAAGCATTAGTAACCATAACCCTGGCTAAGCATTAGGTATAATTTGGAACCACTCACATCAGGATGATTGTTGTTAGTGAAACTAAAGGTCTTTGGAGGTACCACCACGGGCATACTCTTTGTGGCCCAAGGATTCTTCTCTCAAGTGGTTGCGGCCCCCAGGACTGGTGAACGAAACGGTTGAGGGAAGCTGAACACCGGTTCAACCGCTGAGCTCAACGAAGCTGGTCCTCCCCACACGTCAGAGATCTCCCATGGTAGCCCTGGTCCAGCAGTTGCACTTGAGAAACCTCCTGCGTCCCAGATGGCGGCGGGAGTGTGCAGCCAGATCAGCCACATCAAGTCGCGTTTCTCGGACGCTTCAATGAACGACGTTCCTGCCATGGATTCCTTCGCTGCTTGGCAGCCGTTCTGGCAGAAATGGAAAATCGTAGGATTAGGAGAAGTTTGTGGACGAAAGGCTTCACGCCGTATCGGGATGACCCAGCCCCATTGTCAGCATCACGCCGCTGCCAGTAAAGTAATCAGGATGGTTGTGTGCAAGTATCATTCCTGCCTTGTGAGTTGGGTATCACACCTGATTGCCCTCTTGTCATTTGGTACCGATCTTGAGTAATTATGAGTCTGGATTGTTCGTAGGATGGGTGTACAACCAAACGGATTTTATGGGTCGTTTCCCTGTTGTCGAGTGCATTAGTTGGCAACAGGATTGATACCCAATGGTCTCTCACGTGATCGCTTCTTTGCTAATGACCATACAGAAGGGGTTAATAATTATTGTGCGCTGCATGTAGTAAACCAAGACCCAATAACACCCACGCTTAACGAAACAACGTGAACCAATCAATTATAACAACGTATTTTGTTCAATCACAACTAGTAATTCGCAAGCAATACTGAATACTGACCAAGAGAAGCACATGCTAGTGCTACATATAGCTGATGCCTTCTTGAATGCTAAATACGTTGATAGTGACTCATACGAATCATAGAGCCGAACATGCTCAGAACCCGAGGGTTTTTGCAAGTTGATGGTATGTTTTTTTTTCTGAAACCATCGCTGAACCATCATTAACAGCGCTTAACCTGGTATGCTCAGTGCCTATTGCTTTTTTACTTACATCACCTCAACCCTCATTTAACTATCACTTTACCCATCATTGATAATCATTAACCATCACCAATAATAGATAGTTGCTTGTAAACCCCTATAATCATCCATTCTTCATCATGAACCACAATGAATCACTAGCAACCATCAGTTAACCATCATTAATCATTATGAGAAACCATTCACAAGCATTAACAACCATTCATCAACCAGTAATCAACCAGAAACCATCATTCAACCATCTCTATTTACAAGTTGGGCCCTCGAGTTATAAGTTGGTTCAGAAGCCATTTCACTATGGTTATATCTACCATAACTAGTACTTGCCCTTGATTTTAAACCAACTTAGCTAACAAAGGGGCCCCACCTTGTACACCCCTGCAACCATCAAGAATCATCATGAATCAGCCATCATTTAACCATCACTAATTACAGCCCCTTCCATACCATAAACCATCATTGAACCATCATTAACCACCATCAATCAACCATTCATCAGCCCATAATCAACCACTAACCATTTAAGCATCAGAAACCATCATTAACCACTATTAATAAACCATAATTAACCACCATTCGCACCCCCTTCCTCCCGAAATCACTCCCCGTCCGAGGTGGGCACCGCGGAGTTCATGGCACCGGAGGTCATGGCAGTGCTGGACGCGGAGATGCAGCGCAGTCAGCGGAAGTTCTACGACTTCCGATGCGACATTTGGTCCTTGGGTGTCTGGGCGGAAGGAAACGAGGTGGTGAAATGATGGTGATAGATGATGGGTGTAGACTAGATGATGGGGATAGATGATGGGTGTAGACTAGATGATGGGGATAGATGATGGTGAATGATGATTATACATGATGGTGAATGATGATTGGCTGATGGACAAAAGGTGTGGAAAGGAGGTTAATGATGGCGAAATGATGGATTAAATGACGGTTGGATGATGCTTACTTGTGTTCAACTGATGGGGAATGATGCTCAAATGATTGTTGACGCTGATGCATGATATTCCATTGATGGTTAAGAATTGTTAATAACGGTTCATAGCGGTTGATGATGGCAAATGATGGTTTACGATGCTCAATGAACGTTGTTTAACGCTCGCTGATAGGGCTTGAGAATGGTTGGAAGCGGTGGGTGGTGGCTCATGTTTATCCCACAAATGGGTGAACATGAGGATATACCGGACCATACCCTTAAAATGAAGGTTTGCCTTGTGGTTCATTCTACTGGAGAGGCTCTTCATTTAATTTGCTTAGTGCGTGTATATGTTGTTGCCGTTAGACACATAGAATCTAAGAAAGCAATCATCTTTATTTGGGCGTATAATCAATATACTATACTATATACAGTTCCTACGCGGCCACATTGTGGAAGAGGGCTGACCCGCAGGGCGCTCACCTCGCAAAATTGCTCCATCCCAATCGGTGGTTTCTTAAGATAGGGGTAACACCCAGTTATCATCCAAGTCATCAACCAATTTACAGCAACAAGCGAACCATAACTTTGGGTGTTCCCAAAAGCTTAAGAAACCACCAATTGTGGATCATCAATCTTAAAGCTCTGATATACCACGGATTTCTTCTAAGCACACAGTTGCTGACCCTAGAGAAGCAACCGCATCAACCATAGATCTCTCCATCACCACTTGGCGTTGCTTACTGCTTCCGCCAGGAATCAAGACCCGTTCTGGCGAAACTGGCACCGGATGGGGTTTTATTGCTGGGGGTAGCTCCAAATCTTCCAGTTTATTCATCAGTTGTAGTAATGAATTATCCATGACTTCGGGTGTGCCCAATTCTAAGAAATCCCCATGACTAGTAGTTGTTCAACTGTTGGTAATTGTCCCCCATAAATCATCATGCCCTAACCCTCCGACTGGACGAGTAATCATTGGACTTCACAGGCTCGGATCTACAACGCTACGCGTTTCTGAGGCGTGATCATCTATTCCTTGCTGAAGGGCGATCCACCCTATTCTTTGGAAGAGAACCCTGGCGTAAGCCGTATTGACCTGCGTTTGTGTGCCCATGTCTCACAGATTATGTGTATCTACACAGAGAGTCTAGATGATAATCCCTCATATCTATGGATGTTTTAGATCGGATGCACATACAATCTGATAAATAGATTAACAAATCATCCAATAATAAATCGAAAATTTGACTAAGACATAATTGAATATATGTACCAATATATATATATATATAAATGCAATTGAGCACCCGACAAACTTGTTGTAAGCCATGCGGTTCAGGTGGACATGTTGTTTCCGCGCGTTCAGAAAACCTCAACAATTGCAGGGGGACGAACCAGTTCGAGATACGGAAGCACGGATAGTATCTGATCTTGTCCGCCATGGATTTTATATACATGTATGTGTGGATATGGTCATACGCCTCCCAAGAGCATACCTCATTCTGCCTCCGTTGTCAGCATAAATGATGATGTATCTAATTACACAACATTTTTTAATTATACAAAGAGATACCTATAGTTCTCACCAACAACAACGTAAATGATGGTTTCTCAAAATCTGGGACCCCCCAAATCATCTATCATAAACCATTTAGAATAATAATAAAGCAGCCATTTTTGGGAGTCCCCCATTTTGAAGAAAAACACCAAACCTATGCTGGTTATCCCCATCAGTTCCACGCCAAGGCTGGTGGCATATGTGGAGGACCAAGCAGAGTTGCCCAGCTGGACAGGAGCTCCGCCTGTGCACGGCACTTGGATCGCTGGAGAATCTCCAGGAATTTGACTACGTAGGGATGTGCAGTTACAAGGTGGACCCCCTAAACGTTCGCTGAGATGGCGAACATAACTAGGGCCTAGGGTAACTGCCAGGCAAATGGTGGATATAACTAGCTTGGTAAATGGCTTATGAATCAACTTATGACCAGGGGGGCCCACCTCGTAGGCTTAGTTTCTGGCATTGAAATTATGGTAGCCTCATAGGCTGGGTGAACTTTTCCCAAACTAACCATGGTGAATGTGACCAGTTGCTTGCGCAACGGGGATGCGCATGCGGGGAACCCTATAGGGTTTCACCTCTGTGTTGATTTACCTTTGAAAAGGCTAGTTTGGGGGTCATGATGATGTTGGCAGTTCAGCTGCAGCCCTCCTGGCAACAAAATTGCTGGTCACCCAAACATGGGACTCACCTGGTGGTTTCTCAAAATAGGGGTACCCCCAAATCATCCATCATTAGTCATTTGGGTGTTTCTCAAAATAGGGGACCCCAAAAAATGATTGGTTTATTACTATAAATGACTAGTAATGGATGATTTGGGGGTACCCCTATTTTTGGAAACCACCATTTGTAGTAGTAAACCAACCATTTTTTGGGGTCCCCTATGGCTTGAGAAACGCCCACCTTGCACCAAGGGACAGGACCCCCAGCAGAATGATGATATTGGGACATCCAACGGCTCCAGGAGACCGCGTGGCAGGGCTGAAAGGTGCTGCTGACTTTCTGAAGCGATGCCTTGCAGTGCCCTACAAGACCAGGCACAGGGGTTCATTGAGGGTTGTCAACCATCCAGATGGGCGTATTTGTGGTGATTAGTAATTTGCTAGTAGATTAGTTCATGAAAGATGATTAGTCAATGGTATCGGATTTTTCATGGTTTATTCATGGTGCTTTATGGTCCGACAAATACTTTTGAGGTTCAACACGACTGGTCAAGGTGGGCAAAAGCTGGCAGCTGCCCCCTGTGACAGCCCAGGAGTAACACATCTCACAGGTGTCACCTGGAGCAGGTTTTGGGCCTGTCTCTGGCTGCCAAGTGCCAGCTGTTGGTAGTTGGCTTTTTATCCAGCAACAATCATTAAAAACAAGGCCAGGCAGAATCAGAGGGGCGTGAACATAGAGATGATACAGCGCACCTTGTGCAATCACACCTTGTGCAATCACACCGTTCACCGCTTGCGATGGATTGTACTGTTTTATGTGCAGGGATTGGTTGTAGCAATCAGGGAACATGAATATAAAGATGGCAACTTATATATTATTTCACGCAATTGTTACGGGAAATTGGATCTTGCGAGGGTTGCCATGGCATCCCCTTTCAATGATTCAAGGCTGCTGCATTGGGGATAATCCTTCCTTTGGCTATGGATCAAGACCATCTGCAGATCCAATTACTGTAATTGGATCGGGAAAACAATTGCAAACAAGAAAATTCTGCACCTGTGGCTATCATGGCAACCCACAGAAATGGAATTAGATAGTATGTATTTGCATTTTACGGAATTTCATGGATATATTTTAACTGCGACAAAAATCAGTGGTCATCCTCTCTTTTCAAAGATATCTAGTACTCCTCATATTCTTCCAGTTATAGTCTTCTTTAAATTGTATCCCCTTTATTATTTACTATAATGTGAAAAGCACAGAACAGTCAGGATGATTCATAATCGCCATGCCGCTACACCCTTTATCACCCTTTGTTTCAAATGCCTGTATAGATGTTATATGTTTTGTCTATTTGACCCAACGTGTATCTATCTATCCTATCCTATCTTATCCTATCTTATCCTATCCTATCCTATCCTATTCTATCTATCTATCGAGTATTGTATCCACCAACAGGTAGATGTGCACTTACATAAATTAATCATTCTCCCGTTATTTCCCGGTCCGTTACGACACCCCCCATGTTCGTTCGATGTCTTCGAGGCCAAGCGCAAGGCAATTGGCTGCAGATCCCTTCCTGAAAGCCCAGGACCGGCTGTGGTGGTCTTATGTAAGGAGAAAAGCTGATCAACAATTAGTCAGCTTATTCACCAATATGAGGATAATGATGGTGAGTAATGGGTACTAGTATTCTGATTCTCCTACTATTGCTTGATATAATTACGGATCGCGAATTAATCATGACTATATAATGATGGTCACCACTAACAGCAGCATGGATGAGTGGTGATGATGGTTGATAATGGTTATCTATCTACTGTTTTTCCAGGATGCCCATGGATGCTCAGCCACTACACGTTGGGTTCTTCACACCGCTCACGGCTTCTTCGTGTTCCTGGGATTTCCATCGTAGAGCAACAGTGGGATCACGTGAGATTCTACCACCTGAGTGCCACCAACTCCTCTCCTGCAGTCAGCTGGTTTACAATCGGTTACACCAATCCCCTTCAGCAGTAGTCATGATTATCCATCAGACATTGTCAGTAATGATCATGAACCAACATTGAAATTCAATGACTAGTTATTTGTATTTAATCGTCATCTACTGATTTAACATTCCTCACCATTTTTAAGCCATCATTTGAACCATCATATCATCATGGTGTGAACATTAACTTATTAGCCACTGGCTAGTTTTGTTGCTGTTTCCACACTGCTTTTTTCAACAATCATTAACCAACTTCAACCTGTATGTCAACCATCACTGGCCACAAGCCAACCATCATTTACCATCACAAACCCTTTTTACCGACCATTGTTGACTATAAATGCATTAGAACCATCATTAATCTTGGCATCAAGCATCATTTGCCATGAAAATCAATGGTCGTCAACCATAATCTAGCCAATTACCGCCTTTATCAACCATTCTTAGCCATAAATCAACGATCAACAAGCCATAATTTAAGCAGTGTATCAGAGCATGAAAACACCAACCTGCACTGCATGAGGATCCTCGCAGCGCTTTTGCCCACATGGACAAAGATGGCTCGGGCACAGTGGATATGCAGGCGTGGTGTCATGGGAAGTTGTTGGTAGCCATTGGTAAAACGTCTATAGCCAAAATGATGGTTTCTCAAAATGTCGGACCCCTAAAAATGGATGGTGTATTAATATTAATCATGAATAACAGTGGATGATTTGGGCGGTCCCTTCTTTTGAGCCACATGCTGAACGGATGAAGGACTAGCGGTGTTGCTATTCTGGATTACTTGGATGTTCAATTGGCGGCTAGTTTCCTGGGATATCATGGTAAACAAGCCTATCAGGTGTTTTAGAACTCCTGAAACTATGGTGAATGTCACCAGTTACGAGCAGTGGGGATGCTCATCCAAGTAGCCATTGGTAAGCATCATTCACTGCTGGTCATGATGGGTAACCACTGGTAACCAGCATTGTTTGTAGACCTGTGAGCAATGTGGTTCGTACGATCGTACGATTGATTGTGTAACAATGTTCAAATGTGACTCACTAGATAAGTCAATATGGTATGGCAACAGTAGATCTGGTCGGTGATCGGTAGTGAGTATGCTTGTAATCATATTGGTAATCTCATTATTAGTTGCAGCTAGAGGCGATAATGGTATGTTCACTTCGAACCGATCTGAAGTAGATAAACAATCATGATGTGGTGGTATGGAAGCAACCAAAAACCACATTTTGCTCCCGCGCCATATATGGTAACAACCCGACCGGTAAGCGGATAAGCGCACGAAGGCGGGGACTACTGATCATGTTGACTAGTGACTTATGATCAGTGTGATGATCTAGGCGCCCTGAGTTTCAACAACTCAAGCGTGATTGCGCCAGGTGTATGGGGGTTTCAAAATGGTTGGTTTACTACTGTAAATGACTAATGTGGGTTGATTTAGGGGTACCCCTATTTTGAGAAACCACCATATTGAGATAGGCTGGGGTACCAGGAACGATTTCAACCAAGTGAATGATAAATGTTGCAGATTTTCTACTGGGACGCGTCAGATGACCGACATTTTGTTGCCAAAGCACTGGTGGAGAGTTGTTCTCCCTGATTCAACCCGAGTTGTTCCGATGATGCCAGGGATGTTGATAGCGAGCCAATGACCATCATAGAGATCGATAGAGCCATCGTTGTTACAGTCACCCTTCGAAACCTAGGAAAGTGCTCAGTGGCCGTATGAAACAAAGAATCTGGGGCATGGCTATACTTGAACGATTTCCCACTATCATGGAACTGTCCATAGATCCTGTACCTTTCCCAAGCATCTCCAGAGATACATGGTCCGTTTGTAGGACCATGGCTATGGATGGCTATGGATGGCCGTGGATCGTCCCTGGTAGCCGTGCTGCTTCAGGAGCTTCGGGAGTACCTCCTGAGCCAAGCCAGCAACCGAGCCAAGGAGGAACAGCTCGAGGAGCTCTTCGGTCGACTGGATTTGGATCAGGAGAACGGTGGATGGGCACCACCGGGGTCCTATTCTGTTGGGTTTAATGAACAACCATCCTAGGGAAGAAGCACCTGGAATCATGGCTGTTATGACTAGTTACAGTTCTATTTTTCCTTGGTGGTTTGGATGGTTGGTTCATGATTGGGATCTTTTAGTGAATGAAAAATGATTCTTATACTAGTTGGAGGTTTGATTGACATTTTGGATTTGTGTCAAATGTTGGGATGGTTGGTTGACAAGCATATTTTCGAAGTTGAAACCACCAACTAGTTGGGGTGGCAAACTCTCAGCAACCCTGTGGGTATTTTTGCTGGTAACCGATTGGTTGAAATGACAACTTAGACCAGTTTATCACCAGTTGCTAGCCGCGAGTCCAATACTGGAAACAGCTGCTGTGACTAGTCCTGGTCATTGTTCAGTGTTGATTTGTATGAGCATCATCAGTTGTAGCAATATAAACCAACCATCATCAAACACCATCTGACATCAAGCATCTTTAAGCAGTATGAATAATCATGAACCATCATCAACCATCATGAACCATCATCAACCGTCATCAACCACCATCCCCCGTGATTTTTCGGCCAGCGGTTTGTGCAGGACGGAATCATAACGACCTCCGAGTTTCAGGAGGGATTCAATGCCTTCATCGATGCCAAAGCTCGGAGCAACATCTCCAATGAGGCTGTGGTGGCTGAAGCGAATGCTGCTGAGGTGGTTGATTGATGGTTGTTCATGATGGATGGTGGTTAATGGTGGGTAATTAATGGTTATATTGATGTTAACCCCAACTAACCATGATGGTTGTTCATGTCCAACTGTTCTTGCTGTGTTTCATGTTGCCTTTTTTCTTGTCCTGCCGACACAGAGTGGTATCCACGAGTTTATAGTGTTAGATTCGCAATTTATTCCTTTGGGTTTGTTCAAAAATGGTGTACGCCTATGGTTGGTTAGTTTCCCGATTCACAATGCTTATTATTGGATGGTGACCGTGGGTACCACCATGGCCATGGACAAACGCATATCTACTCGTCGTGACGGAGCAGTGAGGTGATGATGATCCTGCCAGTGGGACTAGTATTTGGTCTTGGTTGAACGCAACAGATCTCCCAGTACGTTTAACTGAGACAGGATCCCCATGTGATCAGCCACAATTTGGATTCCTGTACGTGATAACCTTTGTGCGGTCATGAATCACCATAATCCGAAAATGGTGGATTTTCCACTGCCATGTTACCAGAGAGTAATGCAGTGGAGCAATGGAACGTCATTACTAAGAGGTCACGAATACGCATGGCAAGCTTGCCAGCTGCCAGCGGTGTCGGGACCATGATCAGTCACTTGCTTAACAACCATGTTGGAAGCAAAGACGTAACTGTTCTTGTCCATCAAGAACAAAACAGTGCAAGCCTCGTAACCTTTGAAATTACCAGATGATACCATTTACTCACCTATATTTGAAAAAAAGTGTTCATGATTATTTTGATACATGGGTCTTACTGAAACATTAGGGCAATACCTTGACAATGTATGGGTGTTACCAGGTTTATGAACATCTTAAGCATCAAAACCTCTGTCATAGCAGACGCTTTGAACATGGTGGAGCGGCCCAGCTCACGGTCGTCCTGATGACTTGGATCGATCATTGTCCCATTCGAATGCTGTGGAAATGATGGTTCATTGTGGCGCTTGTTGGCACCATCCATGGTAGATGACGGAATTTCTGACAGGAATTCTCCACTACCATCATGAATTTGGGCCATTATTCATGTAAGCCGATTAATATACCATCATTCAAGATTGACCATGGTTTACTACATATGAGAATCATGGTTGGATATTTGTTCATGAGTGTTTGACATGATGATAATGAACAGCTAGGCATGATTTTGATTAATTGTATATATTCACTCTTTTATTTTTCCTGGGTAGGTCAATGACAATTGACTAATGGTTGGTCAAAGTGGATTATTCAACTACCATTGTTTGCCACTATTTCATTTAATCATTACCTACTCATGATGGTTAAGCATGATTGTGTCATCATGAGTTCAGATCAACTGCAGTGATCACCGTTGATACCTGATGGGGCCCCAAAGTCACTGGACTCAGGTCCTAGGGTAACTACCAACCATGATACACAAAACGATCGCTTGTGAAGTGGCAAATCCAAAGCCATGGATCAAACTACTCACCATCAACATCCATCAACTATCATCCTCAACCACCAACCTACAGGGAGCCAGCTGTGGATGCAACAACTCCCGAAGGATCATCCGCCCCGGTAAGCCGAGCCTTGGCGCCGTTCGGGCAGGTGGTCGCTGATATCGTCCAACACGTGGAGAAGTTCACCCAGTCCTCGCAGCTGAAGAAGGCGAAGACACGGTAGGGCTCCAGGGCTTGGGCTGCCGGGGCACATTGGTTTGGGGTGATCGTAACATGTGGCAACAACAAGCTGGTTTATGGTGTGTGCAGCTATGGTTTTTCACCATCAAATTGTTACGCCTTTGAAACGTCATTATTGTCTAACTAGTATATGGTGGTTTCTCAAAATAGGGGTAATCATAAATCATCCATTAATAGTCATTTATAGTAATAAACCCAGCATTTTTTAGGTACCCCCATTTTGAGAAACCACCATATAGTCGCTTGTTGTTGGTAGGTGTCCCGTCTTCGTGACCACCATTGTGGACCATAGCTGGAAGCAACCGGACCAGCTTATTAAAATAATGATCACCAACAACATATGGCTATGGGTCCAAACCCTGTACCCCTGGTTCCCCATCATTAACCATTGTTTTCCCTATTATTCTTAATGATTATCCCTAGAAAATTGGTTGGTTGATATTGAGCCATAGCCATATCATTCACCATGATTACCAATCACCACTCACCAATATCAACTAAGATAATTCATGATTGCTTTTAGTTACCTGTCGTTGATACTCTTAACCATGGATAAACAGATGAATAGCACCATGGGTCACTAAGCTTTAATCAATGTTTTGCAATGAATATGATTTAATCAATATCAATCAATTATTACCCGATCGCTAGGCATGAACTATATAACTGTTAAATAGCCATTCATTCATCATTTAGTAGTCATTGAGCATGGTTGATACAATTTGATACATATATGATTATGTGATTATATGATAGTTTAATTATATAACTAACAACCATTATTGTGAATTTCTCAACCAATCATATTCCCCATTCAGTTATTTGATTTCATATTCCCCATGGAAAAATTGATTCAAGTGACCACCAACCACCATCACGACCACAAGCTTTGCCTCAACCGCTTTTTGTATCGAGGCGGTGCTGACCTCCGCTGCGAGACACTTGGGGGGTCGGAGCCTGAGAATATGGAACGGTTTGTGGGCAGTTCTCCACGATTAATGGTACTAAAATACAGTAAAAACCGGGGTTATAACTAGGGTAACTAGGGTAACTACCAGGCAAATGGTAATATCCTGAGGATCTGGGGAATTAGCTAAGTTGGGTTATAACTAGGGTAGCTACCACTTATGGTAGATATAACTATGGCACTTATGGTAGATATAACTATGGTTTAATGCCTTGTTAATCAACTTACATCTAGGGGTCGCACCTTGTATGGAAACCAATGGATGTTATCTAGTTATGGATCACTACTAACTATTGTTATCCTGAGTTATCCTGTGATTAGTGAAGGTGCAGCCTTTTCATTGGCTCTGGAAATACATGACAATGGGTCAATACAAGCCAACCAACTAATGGGGGATAATCACCAGCATAACATGGCACGCAATCATCAATGAGTGCTGGTTTCCATGCCATCCACAAACCTATTCATGACAAGTCTGATGAAGACCATGATTTGTATAAAAGTGAATTTATGCCCAGATTAGAAACGAGAGATGTCTAAGATAGTTCTTTTGGCACATCATTTTGCCAGGTGACGATAGCCAGGAAAATCAGTTGGAAACTGGGATAGTGACATGCCTTTCATCCTTGTTGACATACCCTGGGACGGCTTGTGCTGCACCCGAGTTGACGGGGCCATGTCCAAGGCTTGCACATATGGCTGCGGGTCACAAAGAAACCATCCAAAAACGGGGTAGGTCAAGATCCCACAAAGACTAGTTTGCTGATTTTGGGTGATGTTTATTAGGGGTACGTACCGTATATTGGTCCACAAGCATATATATATATATATATATAGACGTATTTCATCGTATTTCAAGGCTAAAATTGATTTCGATTTCGAATATGACTGAAGCCCCATGCAAAAGAAAATGCATCAACATGTATCTGGTTATGCACACACACACACATATGATCATGATTGCAGAAGTTCAATCACCCTGGGGTGCGCATATCAAATTGGCCTCAACATCATCAGATGGATCGCTGGGAGCATGACACAACATCCAAGTAAGCCACCAGAAAAGCGAGCCACCAGAAGTGCTTTGTTGTCACGTTTGCAGGGGGTTGTTGGTGAAGAATGGGCAAATGACCATGAAGAATCATAGCTACTGACGATGAGAGGGTTTCCTATTTGGCAATTCTGGGGTCAATACTATAGATGGTTCATTGTCAAGCAACAATCATAGAAATGAACAATCATAGCCTTAAGATGAACAATTCTGGGGTTTGAACCGATGATTCGGTCACTTCTTCAGGGAAGTTGCAACTGGAGCCAATTCTGGGATTTTTCTCCTTTGTGTCTACCTGCATGGCCATAGGTTACCACTCCCCATCCATCGCTACAACATGCTAAGAACCCAGTATGCATAGATGTGCCATTGAGTTCTCTCGTCTTCCACTTGGTTCTTCCTGGTTGCCAAGTTGGTTTTCAGATTTGCAAGGTCACAGCAGCCAGAAAACAAGAAGAAACAAAATCTGTGACTTTCGCTACCCAAGAGGGTCAATTTCCTGCTTCACCACTTTGTTCCTCTAGAGAACCCCTGTTCAGGTTCGTTTCACTGGTTGGGCGCAACCAATTGCAAAAAAGAATAGATATTTGATTTGGTAGCAGTGTCCCTATGTTGACCTGTTATAATCTGTGTTGCTCTTCAGATACCTTTGTATCTACTTAAAACATATCCAAATATAGGAGGCAAACTCAACATGCTCCAACCACAATTGACCATTTATCAACTATTAACCATTTTTAACCATTATCAACTATCAATCTTTAGTAATCATTAGAAACCATCATCAACTACCAATCATTGAGAATGAACTCACCACCACAATCAACCATCGAAACCAGCTATTTTGAACGCCTTAACAGGGACCCCTGTGATCCACCAGGTTATGAGCTGCAAAAGCTGCGAGAGATCTTCGAATCGGTGGATGCCAACGGAGATGGGGCCATTTCCAAGAAGGACACCCAGAAAGGCAGCTGCGTTCGGAACGTGGAGTGAACTTGGAATGGTTTTTTTGGGGTGCTTCTTGTAGTAGGGAGAATCAATTTCATCAAAAGCTGCCATATTTTGTGGCGATTCGCATTGAATCTGCTGGCTTTGGGAATTTTGTTTCACCGACAAAAAGTGGTGGGTTTATTGCAAAAAATGGTTAATATAGGATGAGAGTTGGGCGTACATATATTTTGAGAAACACGGATACCTGAGTATAATTTGTTTTGCAACTGTTTGAGTTGTTGATCCGATTGATTATGGTGAAGATTTGGTCCATTGATTTGTAACAATTGTTGCATGGCAACATACTTGGAGACTGGCGTGATCCCGAGTCATAATTATCAGTGCCCTTGAGTCCACCCAAGATAATTTCGAATGCCAGATCGTTATCTTCATAGAAACGTTGAACAGCTTGCATGGTTGAAAGCCGTCATGCACAATGTGTGACGATGAATGGTGATGGATACTGTAATAGTGAGGATCATGATTCTGTTGTTGTTGTTGTTGTTGATGATGATGATGATGATGATGATGATGATGATGGATGATGACGGATGATGGATGATGGATGATGGTGGACGATGGTGGACGATGATGGATGATGATCCACGATGATGGATGATGGTGGAGGATGATCCATGATGATGGATGATGATCCGTGATGATGGATGATGATCCATGATGATGATGATGATGATGATGATGATGATGATGACGACGATGACGATGACGATGACGATGACGATGACGATGACGATGACGAATATGATGATGATGATGATGATGATGATGATGATGATGATGATGATGATGATGATGATGGCGGATGATGCGGAATGATGATGAATGATGATAGATGATGACGGATGATCCATGATGATGGTGGATGATGGTGGACGATGATGGATGATGATCCACGATGATGGACGATGATCCATAATGATGGATGATGATCCATGATGATGGATGATGATCCATGATGATGGATGATGATGCATGATCATGGATGATGATCAACAACATCATCATTGCTATTACTATGAACATGACTATGATCAATGCCGGACTCTGCTGATCCTGATGGCACAAGTCGGCAATGGGCTGGTGACATCTACTGGTGCAAAATAACAAGTCAGGCATATTAATGGGTCTTTCTCGAGATAGGGGTACCCCCAAATCATCCAATATTTACCATCATTTATAGTAGTCAATAAGCCAGCCATTCCTGAGGTCCCCTTTTTGGCCAACCCCCACATGAGTTGCATATTAGACCTCCACCGCTTGGAAGTCCACCGCTTGGAGGTCCACAGCTGTCCACAGCACCAGGAGTTTCAGCTAAGTTTCTCTTTGGTGGAACGCTCGCGTTCGGCCGAATGGCTGGATCAGGCACGGGGTGTTGGGATCACGGAGTGAGGGACCATCCCAAAGATTGAAGACAATGCGGACGATTTGGGTTCTTTGGAGTCTACTTATGTCGATTTATTTTGGATGAATTTGGAATATTTGAATCTGTGTGTATTGATAGATATACTTTTTTGTATAGTTATGTTTCGGCACCCAAAATAAACTGTGTAAATGTGTGTCATTGGATCATAGCCCATATTCAACCACAATCGAACCACTCCTTTTACCATAGACATAATCATTCGCCAACATTGATGCACATCATCATCCACTGGTATCATTCACAAATCATTGATGGAATATGGATGATGGTAGTGTATGAACAATTGGTTAGCCACAAAATGTTTGGCTACGGATAGTCACTAGATATCCATGAGCAAGCCAGGGCCACACAGCCTCCTAACCCTTGGGCTTGCCTGGTCGATATTTGATCGTGGTGGTAGATCCATGAATGATACATCCATGTATGATGATGGTAGATCCAGCTTAGTGACAGCAGATCCATGATGATCCATGAACTATCACCTACCTTGATGATAGATTGGTAATGATAGATCCAGCAGTGAGTAAACCTCCGATTATCCCAGCGAGCTGGGTGAATCCACCACCATGATAGCTGGACTTGTTGAGGAAGGGGTTCCACAAGCGATGAGAAGCCATCGGAATTGCACAGAACCCTTGGGAACCAAGCGCGTCGCTAGGATGCACAGCTGCTTGGAGGTTCAGAGTGAAACTCATGGAGATAGCGCCGGGCAGTTCGATCATCTGAGTGATAAACGTTTTTTGAGCTCCCATGTCATAGTCTTTGGCCTGGATACTTAGCTACAGGGTATTGCTATGGATCAACAAGCAGTGGGACATCAAAGTCTTGTTAATTCCTCCCAAAAAACAACAATCAGACATAAAGTGGTCATTATTTATAGCTATCAAACATTCATAATATCTGGTTGCCACGCAGGCAAAAAAAGAAGACCTGCACCCATCAACGAATAGTCAACATATTTCTTACACACCTGCTTCTCTAATGTCTTAATTCAACCGCTGTTTGACGACTTTTTACTGTATATTCTGAAGAATCAAATCCTCAGCTATCCCCTATCATCGAACACTTTGAATATCTTTGAATCATATTTTCTGAAGAAATCTTCAAATCCAAAATGGTTCATCATGCGATGGGCTGTCCATCCTCAGGGTTGGTGTTCTGCCACGAGGCCTTCCTGGCCATGGACACCGATGGCTCTGGGGAGATTGACTACAGCGAGTTCTTGGTCGCTCGGTTGTCGTGTAGACATGTGTAGACATCAGCCGGGGGATGGTTAACCAGCAGGTTTTCACCGACAGAGCACACAAAGATAAGACGGGAATTTGGTCGGAGATACTGATTTTTCCCGATCAACCCATCTGTTTGTTTGTTCAGAAATATTGACCCAATCTGAACCAATGTGGACCTAGACCCTATGGATCCCTACGTGGATCCCTCCATCGATCTCTCCATGAATCCATAGAACCAGCGGTCCGCCATGGCCTGCGAGGCTGCCATCATGGATTCGCAGCTCATGGAGCGACGCGATGTGCTGTGGGCAGCCTTCCAGGCCTGGGGTGCTGTGGCCGAAGTCCCCATAGATCAGCACTGGAAAGGGGGAGCGAAGAGTTGGTGTATGATGATGATGATGATGATGATGATGATGATGATGATGATGATGATGATGATGATGATGATGATGACCAACCACTGGTTTATTAGTGGTTAACTATAGTAGATAATTATCCACAAGACTAAGGAATATAAGGCTTGTTGATGACGATGATGGTGATGCTGATGCTGCTGCCGCCGCTGCTGCTGCTGCTGCTGCTGCTGATGATGATGATGATGATGATGATGATGATGATCGCTTTTGCACATGAAACCTATGACCGCTATCATCCGCAACGATTTCCGAGTTTTCCATGGTATCGCAAAGGGTGTTGATGAGGCTTATAGCTAGTATTGCTATGAATAGATAGTTGGCTTAGCATTCCTAGGATTGACAATAGTTGGTATTGACAGTTGCTGTTGAACAATGTTGGCTCTAGTTTGTATTTGCCCTCATTTGTACTTGGTGTTTGGGGCCCATCGGCTAAGAATGCTTTTAATTGGTATTGGTGTAGTTCGTATCCCGGGACCGTGAACAATGTTGTATAATACTTTGTATTTAATCATTCATCACTAGGCATTGCTGTTGTTGTTGTTGTTGTTGTTGTTGTTGTTGTTGTTGTTGTTGTTGTTGTTGCTCTTGTTGTTGTGGTGGTTGTGAACGGCTATCAATCAAATCTTTGTTTCCTATACTGGATGTTAATAGCAAATTTGTGTGTTTGACAATGGTCAGCAATGGTTGATGGCATATGTACTGTATGGTTACACAAATTATGTAACCAGCATTAGCCGTTACTACTGTTGATTGTCAGCCACTATTCAACGCTATCTTTGTTGGTTATTGTTGGTATTGACCGTTGTGGGGTGCCACCATCATGTGTCCATGATTAGTTATCGTTATCAATCATTGTCAACCAATTGGTTTTTGTGGTACTATCCATGGTTGGTTTCACTTGGTATTATCCCATGGGACACTTGTCCCTGATTCACCATCATGGTGCAAGTAATGAACCGATAACTTTTTTCTTTTCTTCTCAGGATATGACTAGCGAACCAGCCCCAAGGCCCCAAGGGACTTGTTGGTATTCAATGATTCAGGATTAACCACCCTTTGCCATTAGCCAAATCCGTTGTTTTATAGGCTGACCGCTGATATCCAGTGTCAATTTTTTCCTAGTATGTCTAGCTCACACCAGTTTATTGGCTTCCCACTGAACATGAAGATGTTTGAGAATTGTTTGGTTCATTGCTTCCCATATCAACCCTTATGAACCCTGAGAACACCATGATGAACCATAGGTTATAAACCATCTATACAGCCGTGATTGGTCGGTTGCTTGGTCGGTTGGCTGGTCCCTGCACCAGCTACGGTTTGCTCAGGACTTCGACCAAAACAACGTGGGGTCAATCTCAAAGGCGGACACGTCAGCAGCGCACGGTAATTGGATTTTTAGGATTTTCAATCTGCATCCACCACGGTAATTGGATACCATTGGTTGGAAAATCTCTGGTTTGATGCAGAAATCTCTGTGAACCAGTCTAAGCATAGGTTCGATTCACCAGGATTGAAACATGGGTTTGAATGCATTTAGAAACTTCTGTGGTGGATGCAGTTGGAAAAGCTATCAACACATTCCTAAATAGCTTCAAACCATAGGTTTTCTCAGGTCATAGTGATGGTCACCGGCTTAGGCACTGCTATGAGCCAGAAGATGTCAAAAATCGCTCCAGAAGTTGTGTGTGTGTGTGTTTTTTATCCGGTTTACGAGTTTACGGTTTAAGTAATCTTAATCCTCACACCGATGCTGAAACACCCCCCACTTTTCAGACAAGATTGGTGATGAGCAAGGGCAGTTGTGTATGAGATAGCCATACCCCATGCTTCCAGTTGCCAGGATAGTAGGCAACCAGCTGGTTTTGATCCTTGTTGTTTAGGCTTGGTTACCTATACTTCAAACTTGCAAACTTGAAGGGTAGGGCATCCCACGCAAGCAGCAATGGTGCCCCGGATGCCAGGACAATCTTCTGCAAGTTTTGCAAGGGGATGCTGTGCAGGGTGTTTTAGACTGCATCGACCAAGACAAGGCGCGCTTCGTCAGAGTGAGAAGTTGTTTCAGACGAATCATGTGCGTTTGATCAGCCAAATTTGGGGTTGGCATTGGGGTCAACATTTGTAGTGATTTAGGGTTAACATTTGTATCATTTAAGTTCATCCAGCTTTAGTGTTAACCCATTTTGACCCCAATTCCATACGAAGCAATGATTCGTCAATGATCATCAATCATGTGACTGCTCATGGTTAATTGGTTTGACAACGGAAATCCTTCCCTACCAAGTACTGCAACAACTGGTTGATGGTGGGCAAAGCTTCACCCCCTTGGCACGCCTCTTGTTGCCCTGGGAGGGTCACCCACGTGAGGCCAGCTTGGTGGATGGTATTCTGGCCCAAGTGCAAGGGGAATCTGGGGAACTCTCCTTCGATGCCTTCATTCAACTGCTGCAACTTGATGCGAGTTGCAGTTGACCACTCTGTAGCTTGCCAAGTCAGTTAGTCGCGGCAATCGTATCCGGTGCTGTTTTTGGATGATTCTAGTCTTTTATTGTCATTTATGCCCAGAATTTGGGACCCCCATGTTTCTTGCGGGTACCTTGCTTAGTTTCAGATGATTTCTTGCATTCCAGACGATTGAAAGCAGTTGGCCCAAGTTGATAATCTGGTCTGAAGTTGAAATTGATTTCTCCATCAGATGACCAAATGTCGAAACGCCTTTGCTAGCCCATTGCTAGCTAGTTATTCCGTACCAGAGCTAGGGTCAAAATTCATTACAGGATGCCTTGTGTTCTTGCAACCACTGTTAACCATCATCAAACAATCTTCTCCCAAATCAAGATCAATCTGATCGTGATCAAAGAGTGAAAAAACTGGACAATGAAACGTTTCTTACAAGTAGTAGCAAAGTACTTGCAGCTTGCCCTTGCAGCTTGGATATGGGCTGGTCACTTGATTCACTTGATGCTTCAGTGTGAAAGCCTGCTTCCTTGGCCGGATTACATTCATGGTTCACGTATGGTTCACGGGTCAGGGAACTTGTGCCCAGAGGCTATCATTGTGAACTCACCAGCGTCAGTGAACGCGAAATCAGAGTCAGCTAGGGACTGCTTCGGAGACTGCGCTATGGTCAATCTGGTCTCCCCATTGTTGACACCCTACTCCTTGTATTCATAGGCTGTTAACAATTGCTGTGAAATAGAGGGTTCACTATGATCAATCTTAATTCCGAAACATCGATCCCTAGTTGATAGCGGTCCTTAATCATCAAAGCCTCTGAATGCTCACAGAACATCCCTCAAGTCTGCTACCTGGGGGGTTCTTAACATTGGGTACTCCAAGAATCCAAGAATAGATGGTTTGTTACCCAAAATGATTGGATACCAGGGATATACCGGCCATATAGCCAACGTGGGGGGTTCTCAAGTCATAGGCAACCCTTGAAAGTTAAAAGGGTTGGTTTAATACTAAAATGGTCAAGAAAGCGTGACTTGGGGTGTCCCCTATTTTGAGGGTGTCCACCTGGTACAGCAGTGTAGTTGGACAGGAGGGTGACACTTGTCATCGCTCAAGCCTCGTGACTTCAAATGCTACTGAGACTATTCACCCAGATGAGGATCTTGACCATCGAACAAGCATTCTAGGAAATACTTTGTCGATAAAGCTAGCTTGAAAATGGAGACCCACCATTATCAATAGGGAAACCGTTTGAAAATGCTGGAATTTCCATTGCCAGATTACCAGAGAATAAGCCAGGTGGCAAGTTTGCTACAACCCTGGTTATAAGCAGTGACAGGTGTGCTGTCCCACTTCCAAGCAGGGTGACTGTATAGCCCACTTGATTAGCACGATGAAGCCCCCAGCAACCCGGCTAGCTGGCTATTTTTGGCATTCTTCTGGACGATTTACCTCTGAGTGATGGTATTCTACTACGATTTAACTATTTTTCCAATGACCTGTTGCATAGTGGGACCCCCCAATTGTTTAACTATAGGTAAGTGCCAGTGATGGCAGATTTTAAGCAACAAAACCACTGGGGGACCCTGGTTGTGCAAGGTCATTTCGCTGCAGAGACAGCGTCCGTGTGATGCAGTGTGTACAAACCTGGGAGTGTTCACAAGTACGAAGGAGGTGGCTGATTGTCGAAATTGGTTGTTGTAAACATGTTCTATATGGGATAATAGTGGTTAATAACAGGAGACACTGCGTTTTTCTGGCTAATCATAGGGGATAATGATATGCAACAAGAATGGTTAAATAACTACGAGTTGGTTAAACAAATACAATTGTTGTTGTTTTCCAATATCAACAAATATTGGTTGATTACAGTAAATCATATTTTTCAGAGGTGTCATAACACCCAGTGGTTGGTGGTCGTTGGGAACTTATCAGCCAGAGGTTAATGGCCGGTTTGTGGTTTCACTTATGACATGTTTTTCACCCTAGATATATAATAATTAACTATATCTCTATACTTGGTTCCCATAAAGTCAACTTTCTTCGCACAGAAGATGATGACTGTGGCTGACAGCACGGCAGAGTATTTGTGAACCATTGTGAGCTGCAAAGCAACTCATGTATCCGCGACTCCAACCTGTTTTGAAGAAGGATTGTGAAACAATCCTATGTACCGCTCTCCTTCATTTCAAGGATGGTGAGTTTATTTTGGTTTGCTTCTCGGACCCGAAAGATTAAGGCTGACCTGAGGATGCAGAGCTCGTGTATCAAGCTTTGTTCAACTTAGTGATGTGCCATAGCTGCCATCGCTATTTTGCATCTCATGGTTTGCTTCTCTGCAGTATGGCTCGAAAAGCTGCTACCATGAAAGGGAGGTCGCCCGGTGACCCGACTAGACATGATGGATTTTGTAAGGAAACTGCTATCTTCGGGTATTCCATGGTCATCAAACACCATCAAACATGATCAGAGTACACAATGACCACTCGCAGTCAAGCAGAAGCAGTCATCACGAAGCAACTGTTTAAGCTCTTGTCAGTCCGGAGGCGATGAAGGAGGAAGTATACCCACGTAACACGGAGGAAGTGGACCATCAGCCACCTGTTTGTTTTGTGGATCGGACAGCCACAAAGAATTCCAAGCGCATTCTCAAGCAACAGCAACGTGAATCACCGGCCATGTTGTCTGCGCGGGGGAGCGATCACAAGCCGTTCCGAGAAACTGCAGTTGCAAGGCTCCGTGGGCACTGTCAAATTGCTCAATGACTGGGTTGGTCATATGTGGTTGTTGCTCATTGTTGGTTCCTAACCCCAATGGTTACACAATTCAAGTCTTTTTGATTGACCATCGGTCCTCCAGCATTGTTTCTTCATATTCACTGCCAGTACATGTTCAGAGGGAGACATGTACGACAAGAAAAGCAATTGTCCATGTCAGCTCCTGGTAGAGGTAGCCACACATGTTTGTGTCCTGGGTGCTACGCCCATCCCTGAACCAAACTTCGGACGGTTCCACCCAAGTCGTGCCAGGTTCGGAGACGATCGCGCTCCGCTGCGTGAGGTGTGGAGAAAAGGAGTGGTGGTTTGAGGGTGATGGTTGTGAAATCTGCTTGGTGGTTTGAACCAAATCCCTGTTTAATTCTGAATAACAGATAGTTGGTTGACTTGTGCCCATATTTTTCAGACGGTTGGTTCAACCAACCAGAAATGTTATGAAATGTCATGAAATGTTGTGAAACTGTCGGTCAAAAGAATGGTCAATCATAGCCTGTCACTGGTGGTGACCGCACTGCCGCATATCCAGTGCTTTGTTGTCTCGCTCCTTTGGCTTGGATGGCAACTTCAACGTAGTCTTACTACACATGTCATGTGCACGTACAGGGTTTTCTCAAAATGGGTTACCCCCAAGTCCTATTACAGTAGTGGTTTATAGTAATTAATGTGGTTTCTCAAAATGGGTTAGCCCTGCAACCCCCCGCAACGCCAGGTCGGGGCCAACCTGCCGGCGGTGCGTCCGCAATCGCAGGCGTCCGGTCGGCAGGCCCCGGGAGCCGGTGCTGGTTGCGGGTGCTGGGTGGATTGATGGTAGATGTAGCAACTGCCGGCGGTGAAAAGTGTAGCAACTGATAGGTTAAAACTGTGGTTAACTGAGCTAGTAACTCTAGGTCAATGATATCAAACGATGGTATACTCAAGGTTGTTGATGGTTAACGATGTTTTTCATGATCGTTGACGATGTCTAGATTATGCTTCAGCTGCTGATTCTAGGTTGGTTCATCAGCAAGAGTAGTCGGAATATCACTAGCAACAAGACTTGGTGATGAAGGATGACAATGGTTGAGCACTAGCCAGCCAAACAATTGGTACGTGAACATCCTGGGGAAGGCTAATCTGAACTATTCTAGGTATCTGCTGTGTGCGACACATACATTCATATATCATATATGTGTTTATTTGCATATTGGATCATGGGGTAGAAAATGGTGGTACGGATCAGTTAACGTATTTCATTTATGTGCAGTTTTATTTAGCATAGACAGTGTCCAGATTAACTTAACTATGCATATGTGCCCCAATTGTAGGTGGCCACTCCGTAGTAGAAGTACACCGGGGCAAGGTTCGATGAGTTACCTGATATCCCGAGCGGCTAGATTAGAACAAGAAGATGATGGTGATGATGATGCTGCTGCTGCTGATGATGATGATGATGATGATGATGATGATGTAACAGGGCAACCTTTTTACATGATTTTTTTATTGAAGATGTGTATTCATTCCCTCAGGCTACTAACCATGATTGACCCTGATATCAACCGTTCATGGCGACGACCAGGAGCACCAGCTGTTCAACAGCGGAGTTCAACAGCGGAGCGTTGCTATTTGGATGTGCATCCCCACTTGGTAACTGGTCACTAACCATAACTGGTCACTAACCATGGTTAGAAGGCGAAGAAGCTACCTAAATCATAGGTTCACCATGATGAAATGCCAGGAAGCTAACCCCCGGCCCCAGGCAGCAGGCCCCAGCCCTAGGGAAGCCCTGGCTGGCCGGCCAACCGTCGAGGCACACCGTGATGACTGGGCCGTGAAAGCCTCGCCTTTTCGAGAAGAGCTGCTGGAGACTTGGCGCGCCGTGAGGCCGTGAGGACAGGCTGCTGTGGTGAGGGATGCACCCCGGGGTGCTAAGCTATGGTGGTTAATAGCGTTAGTGGCTAATGTTGGTTAGGAGTGGTTGATTCTGATTAATAGTGGCTAATGTCATAGTGGGATATAGTGGGTATATTGGTTCATAGTGATTCATAGTGAATGGGGATTACCCACTACTAACCCAACTAATAATGGGTAATGTTGGTTTTAGAGTGGTTCAAAGTGGCTAAGACTGGTTGATGGTGGTTGATACTGCTTCATATTGGGTAATGCTGAGACTGGTCGATTCCTGGTCAATACTGCTTAATGCTGGGTATTTCTGGCAGTTCATGATTGAGCAATGGCGTGCTGGTCGCTGGTTGATCTGGTTCGAAGCATGTTTACCCGTTGGTCGATGATGTTTTGATAGTGGTTCAGCATGCTTCAAGGAGGTCGCAGTGATTCCCAACGGCTCCGACAGCAGCGCGGCTTGGGCATCCCCTGGTGGGAGGTTCAGCTGTTGAGGCTTACGGTGAAGCATTCCAGGGTGTCAAAAGATTCACTTCCTATTAGACATCATCCACTTGTCCAGTAGTTGAATCAGTTGGTGAAACACCACTATAGTCAAGATTTGAAGCAAGATTTGACGTTGAAATCAATCGAATGATGCACCATTGCTTTTGATAACAAACAGTCTGTTATTTCATTGCTTCAAAACTATATCATTGCACTCCGGTTTCATCCTCGATTCATCCACGATTTACTTCCGAACCAGAAATTCTTCAACCAACCCTTCCGAACCAGAAATTCTTCGGAAAACCTTCGGACAAACCTTCGGACAAATCTTCGGACAAATCTTCCGAAGCCCTAGGGGTTCCCCGCCTCCCTGCCGCCACACCAAGGACACCCGGAGCCGCCCAAGCTCCGGGCGGACGGAGGAGCCCACAGGCGCGCCGCCCGCGGTGCCTCCTCCCGGCGCTGCCAGCAGCTTGGCGAAGGCACCAACGAATGAGGATGAGATTGCCAACTGGCTATGGGTCAATATTAACCAGCAATAAGGGGGGATGATAACCAACCATATTCTAGGGAAAACAACCATCAATAGTGGCTTGTAATGACCAACCAAATCATAGGGAAAACGAGCTGGTTAATGATAGGGGAACCAGGGGGACTAAGGGTTTTGACCCACAGCCAACTAAGTAATCATTAGTTGTAATTATAGAAACTGGTTGGAAACTATGATTATTGGTTGTAACAATCACTAATTCGTTGATACTAACATTCGTTGATGAAGTGGAAATTTATGGTTTGGAAATGTTTGGAATGATTGATACCACTGAATGAAGCACTGTTGAGGACAATGGTAACAGTTATGGTTCTAATTGTAATGATTATCCTATTGACAAGTCAGTTTTAGGATAGTGAGTCAGTGATTACCAAATTGTTGCCAATGAACCAACTGGTGATTGTGAAGGATAATGACTATAAAAAATCAGTTATGGTGGTGGAGTTATTAATAATTACAGTACCAATTATTGACATTATTGTGTTCATACCAGTGAAACCATACCAGTTATGTTATGTGAGTACTTGACAACAATAATGTTATGGGCTAACGTGTATGCTACTGTTAACGTCATTGACTGGCAATCTCAATGATTAGTATTGCCAGTCGGTAATACGAGTTATGGTGATTGTAGTTGTTATCATCTAACAATTATTGATGGTGGTTGATTTATCAGAGATTCTTAGTAATGAAATTATTACCAGTTAATATACCAGTATCAGCTGGTAATGATGATCCTTAGCTAGGCAACAATTATTGCTCAGCTAGGGATTACTGTTAATAACTACAATATCAGTCGGTAAGGGTAACATTGGATAAACCAGTAGTTAAAGGTATGTTTGAACCAGCAATTCATCAGTAGGATGATGATGGAATTTGCCATGGATTGTTCGCCGCAATTAACATCCTTGATCAATCCTTTTGATGAGGGAAGCTCAATCTTTTTGCCGTTAAGCACCGCACAGCCAGCCATTCTGAGATTGCAGGAAAGATGGTGATGTTGAAAGTCATACGGCAACAGCCCAGTACCACTTTGGAATGACCACAACACAAGGTTGCTTTCTGAGTGTGCCAAAAGCATGCAGCAACTGGCCTAAGCCCGAGCTAGCATACATTGACCATCAATTGAACATGACTGCAACTAAGCAGGAGATAGCTGTAGTTAAGTCAAGCAGTATTTAGCCATCATATAGACCACCAAACATGATGATATGTTTGTGTTACATAAACGTATCCTCCACATACATAGATCCAAAAATGGATACATACATCGTACACACAAACCTAAGTTGCATATGTTTATATAAATCCACTGACAAAATTACATGCATTTGCTAATCATATTGCCTACTTACATCGACTGAATGTATTACATTGATTACTGTACAACATCTTCCAAGACATGTGCAGCAGGCTCAGCTTATGGAGATGTATGATTCTGATCAATCTTGCCACAGTTCAACTGCGGTATATGTATCCGATCAACACAACAACAATTCGGACTTTTGTGTGATGATTTATCTCAATTACGGCTGATGGATCCTTAAGGACATAGCTGTGGTTCATGGCAGATGGAACTTAAGAACTATGATGAACTATGTGTTTTTGTTAACCAACATGGTCCATGGTAGGTATATGGGTGTTTCTCAAAATAGGAGTACCCCTAAATCATCTTTTATGAACCATTCGTAGTCATAAACCACCCATAGCTTGGGGGTTCCCCCTATGACTTGAGAAACCTCCATATGTAGGTATAACATGGTATAACTCCAGTGAAATGACATCCCTCACCAAGTTCTAGCCGAGGAGTGAGCTGGGGCCCGCAGCTTGGCTAAGGTGATGCCAATGCCATGTTGGGACAGAGCGAGTGCGATCGTTTGAGAGCGCATTGCGAGGAGAACGTGCAGAACCGCTGGGTGATCAGGGGCCAACAGCTGCATGGTGCTTGTCTGCAGGTTCGCCTCGCTGCGAGCGAAACCACTACCCTTTGGTAAACTCACCTGGTTGCGTGGCAAATCATTGAAAATCAATCTTTACGTTGACCCGTGAAAAAATGTATTTTCTTGGTTTCCAGGTTAGTTTGCCAAAGTGCAACTATCAACATTGTGGTAGATTGTTGCTTTGATTGGCATTTGTTTGCCCCAATGACTGGTATGGTTGGTTGACAAGTTGACAAGCGTAATTTTGGGATGGGTTATAACAAAGGTTTGGGCTCAGGCTTCTAGGGCCAACCTTGTTTCCTCCAGCTGGTGGGGGAACGAACGCAGCCATGGCGTCCTCTCGTGATATCTCAGAGCTGAACCAGGTTTTGGCCTTCTATGATATACATGGATCCATTGGTTCATTGTTTGGGGCCACTCGAACGAATGTGCTTGTGAAGGTTGTGAACAGAGAACTGTTGGATGATAGCTTGGTCCTGCACTTGCAACAATTCGCACCCGAGGGGTTTGGGGCGGAGCAGATGTTGGGTGACCATTTGAGCATTCCAGGTGACTCTTTTTTGCAGAATCAGAAACTCTTGTGGCCGGTTATTGTTGATCACAGTTCATAGCAAGCCCTAAACTCTAGTGAACGCTACATTGTTAGTCGACCACACGTATGATGATGTCAGTTGTTCTTCACCCTGCAATGCTTGGTCAATACGCTTAAGAGTCCCCGTGTTTGCACACAGCTACCCATGTACACCCTGCAGCCAGACAATCAAACCCAAGTTGACCAGGGCTCCGAGCTAGTAGGAGCTCCTGCGGTTGAACGCCATCCTACGTCAGCAGCAGCTGGATGTCACCATGGGAACGTGCCTAGCCAGGGATAGCGGTGGTTGATTGGGAGGATGGTTCCCAAACTAGCTGCCAGCTGGCTTTTCCAATCAACCATGGCTATAGCTATCATGTTTCTTGGCTATCCATGGTTATCTAAAGCTCCATAGTTGGGAGCCTCGTTGATGTTTCTTATTCTTTTCAAGTGGTGCAAGGGAGAAATGTGGAGAATCATAACGGGGCCACCACCACCAGGTCCAAAAATGAGAGGTTATGAAGGGAGTTGTACCCATCAATCGCCATGCTTGGCCTGAGAACTGAGCACCACGTGCCCAGCATTTGGGAGATGGTAGGACGGGATTACCGAAATCAAGTTGCTTCATTTTCAGGAACCCTGGTTCGCTGCAGTTTCATTGGATTTGGAGCCAGGTTAGCATCAAGAAAGCTACAAAAACATCCAAGGAAAGGCAGGGGCTACAAAGCTAATACATCAGATGTACCATGACGCGACCTGGTGGTGATCCAAATGGCTGGTAGGGAGCAGCAAGCGACAGTAGAACGAGTAAGGTTACTGAACAACAAGCAGGTTATAATGGTTGATGATAGGGGATAATCACCAACGATAGCAATTGAACAACTAAGACTAAGAGTAGTTATTGAACACCATCATAGACCAGGATAGTTCCAAACTAGTTGGTGGTTTCAAACATGTTTCATTTTCGCTCCATTTGGGATGGTTGGTCGACAAGGATATTTTTCGGCAAACATATTTTTCATGTTGGGGTTGAACAAATCACCAGCACAGCGCTTTCAAGGTGGGGGCTTCTTCAGAGTTCCCAAAACATGGATGGCTTATGACTATAAATGATTAATGATGTTATGACATTGGATGATTTGGGGGCACCCGCAGCTATGAAGAAACCACCACATTAATGGTATAAGTACGGTTTAAGCATAGTTAATAGGCACTGTAAATGCTTCACATTGGATGATAACTGGGGGTACCCCCAGCTATTAAGAAAGACCCAAGTGGCTGAGGTACTCGGGGAAGTTTGACAATTTGCTCCGAGAGTTTTCCCAGATGCCTCTTGACTGAGCTGGCGGGCGACGGCCTGCGCTTCCTTGGTACTAGGATTGCTCCTGATGGTCTTTCAACCCATATGTTTTTCAGAACAAACATGCAAAAAAAGAATGGATGGGAACATAGATATGTAGAATGAGGTACTATAGTTTAAATGTACAATGAGGTACTACTTTAAACGAGTTGAAGCAGCCACGTCTTTCATCCAGCCATTTTTGCCCCAAGCACGAAGGGTGTAGCTTTCTTGTTGGATCGAGCCTGTTGGTGTCATAATGCTAATCATCGTTGGTACCATGTACCCAAAGATAGCCAACTGTTGAAGAGTTCAATCAATTGCTTGAAGGAAAAACCATTGGATTGGATGTCCATGACGATGTCCCTCCAACATGTGTGTTTTTCCATCATCTCTGGTCCCGGTGGCTGTGGTGTTCGTAGCTTTTTTTTCTGGAAAAAAAACACATAGCGCTTTAGTAGTGGGTGAGCGCTCGCCAGGGGTACTTATCGTAGAACCACTCACCTTTCGCCTTTCGGCCATTCTTAGCTATTCAAGATTCACTTTTATTACCACATGATTAACCGTTGTTTTAACTATCAACCTCTACTACTGACCATCACCATGGATGAAATCCCTGTAGATGTTCTCCATCATGTTTCGTATGTTCAGCTGTTTCAGACACGGCGGGAGAAGTTCTGAGGCGGGGCTTCCAGCAGAGCCTTCGAACGGTGGTGGAAATGTCTTCGCAAAGCCGAAAAGACTTGAAAGATTTGCAGGACACTGCAGCTTGTCTCAAGATGGGAGTTCAGCAGCATGTGCCACGAAAGAGCTACGCTGGTTGGTTTTTCGTCTCGAGAACTGACAATGCAAGCTAGAGCCATGAATAGTATCTCAGTATCTCGAATCATTGTTTACCAGTTGACCAGTACCGGTTGACCAGGATTGTAGCCAAGCAGTAACGGGGGCTACACTGGCATTGACAGCTAGTTAGTTCTTTCTTGCACTGCGCTGAACATTGGGATTCATGAAACATGCTGGAAACGAATCCAGCTCTTACGGGTGCTGAGTGAGCCACAGAACAAGGATGTGGTGAATCAATCGATGCAACTCCTCCTTGGTCATTCAAGGATGGTGTACTTGATTTTGGTAGCACATTTGGATATAAGTTAATTATATATAACGCATAAACGTGCATTTTCCATGCTTGATTATTGTTGGAAGTCTCAAGAACTCTGTTCCTAGAGGCCAATGTTGATTGGTTTGTGGAGGTGACATGCGGCCGTGGCACACAAGAGGAGCGGTTGCTACGTGTCATTCGCTACCACTGATGAACCCATCACCTGGCTTAACATCACTGAATCGCTTCTTTATGGGATTGCTGGTCAAATAAGGGATCCGCTTTCACTGCATTAGCCCTCAGCTTTGGCTCCAACGGCCGGATGGCTCCTGCTCCCATGGTACAGCATGAGGATGTCAAGGATGACCATGGCACAGCTGCCAGCTTTGTGTGGCAAGTGGTGAAGACCTACTGGTCCTTACTGCTGGGAAATGCCTTGGAATGGTATGAGTTCTGTCTCTACAGCTACCTGGAGCCATACTTTGAGGCAGTGAAAACCTGTGAGTTGCATCAACGACAAATCCTGCACACACACACACCGGTTCTTGTTTCTCAGAGATGGTCATATTTCCATCATTGTTGGCCATTGTTGCTCACTCACTTGCTATCATTGACCATCATTGAAAATGACTAATCACTAGTAACCACCATTCTATATCCATTGGGTGAACATCTCATTCGCCACTCGTGATAAACCCCGATGTTTGTGCATAATTTGGTAGCTCCGAACCACCACAAAGCATCATTGACCATACCATCACTACTCATCACTCCCATCCACCAGCTTCTGACCCTCAACTCAGCTTCACTACTCACCAGCTTTGTAACCAGCCTGGAAATCCACCAACAGTTGATCCGCATGTTGTTCCCCTTGGGCCCCTGATACCCTGGTTCCCCCTGGAACCAGCTGAGCTGGTCAGCCCTGAGGAGAACTTCTTCCAAGGCTCCGCCGTGGTGGCGTGGCTGGGCTTCGCCATCACCTTCGTGGCGCGACCCTTCGGTGGCGTAGCGCTGGGACTCATCGGCGACCTCTTCGGACGCAAGGCGTGGCTGGGTCAACGCGGTCATCTGCTGGTGGTTGTTGATAGTCCTCAGCAAGCGTGG